>CM021769.1:6822932-7010963 GCA_011076525.1 Nettapus auritus | reverse complement strand
AAAAAAAAAAAAAAAAAAAAAAAAAAAAAAAAAAAGAGCAAACAAACCCCAACCACCACCCACAAAGCAACCAACCTCTCCCCGGCGTTCCCAAATTAATTGTTTTGAGTTCCAAATCCTGGGTCTAAGAGGCAAAAAGACCCAGGTTTTTGTTTGTTTGCTTGTTGGTTGCTTCAAGACTTGCTAGTCTCTTTGAGACACCACAGGAGGCAAATTTCCATTTTCCCACCACGTTAGATTACACAGTTAAAATAATTAAAATTACGGGAACCTGGGAAATTGGAAGAAACGGGAGTGTAACGAAATTGTTACAAGTCTGTATCTCTTTCCCAGTTGTAAAGTGGATCAGGGAGGAATTACGCCTTCCAATCCCTTGTGAAGTAGTTCTGAGGAGTTACCAGTTAATGACTGAAAGGCAACTTTATGCTACTGTTGAGGCCATATAAGAATTTAAAATAACATGAAAAAAAAAATGGAATAATCTCATTTTTAATAAAACAGAAACGTGCCACGTAAGGTCACCTTATTTATGTTTGAGTTGTTATGTGACGAGGTTAAATGCATGGATTTAAGTTCACAAAAGAACTAAAACGAATATAACAGCTGCATTCCTAGAATGACTTTGCCGAGGAGATGTGATGCCACTGATGCCACCTTTCTCCGTTCCCTGGAAAATCCAGGCTGTAGCTCTGAAGCAAAACATTCTCCATTTAAACACAGCTTGGGCTTTCTGCTTAAATTAATGTTCCTTGGGCCATCGTGATTCGGTTTATCTGGCCTGCCAACAGATCAGATTTCGCAGGCACCCCGTGACCTTCCCCTATCATACCGAAATACTGCAGCAATTTAGTAGTGTGTGAACAGTGATACTGGCCTGAAGAATTCAGCAAATTTACAAAAGCCAATTATATAGTGAAAGTGTTATAAAAGCAAACAAAGAATGAAAAGGCACTCTTACATATGGAACTCTTAGCCTTACCCATTGAGAACAGCATAGCCGTTAGGTTCCTTGTACTCAGGAATAAATGAAAGCATGCTGTTGTGTTTGTTTGTTTGTTTGTTTGTTTTTGCTTGCAGTAAGCCATATGAATTGGAAATAATATCCACTTCCTTATTCTCCCATATACTTTTCAAGATTAAATGTTGTGATGAATCAAATCAGGGCACTCAACTCACCAAATTTCTTAAAAAAAATAAATAAGCCTGGTAGGATTACCATATATTTTTTCATTTATATTCAAAATTACCTAAAAGGAAGCCTGCCTCTGACTCTAGGCACTTTAATATCATTATAGTATAACAAAACCCTAGAAGCCTTAGAATAATAATTTCACCAGGAATGGAGCCATTTAGACCTCTACAGACACTCCTTCCTAACCTTCATCATGCTGGGAAATGACTTTAATTCTCTTGAAAAATTGCTACCAAATAGATGCTTTTTGCACAAAAAGATGACCAAATTTGAGCAATTTCAGGTAATGGGAGAAAACAAGTCCCACAGTCCTGGAGAATGCCCTGCCACCTGCTCCTTCAATTACGTTGGGAGAGAAAACCAGCTGGCTGCTGATGGTGCAGATAAAATCTTCGCCAAGTGTTAGAGCTTCGTAAGGCAGAACCGGCACCTTACATACAAGCAGTGACCAGTGGACATCCACATGGATACCAAGCGAGGTTTTCTGCTTAATAAATGAAGTACTGATTCTGCTTCTGTCACGTTGGCAGGGCCACAGCAGCAGCTGTGAGCGTGCTGTGTTCTGCATGTTCTGCACCTCCTTTGCCAGCCCTTCCCGCAGCTGTCTGGTCGAATACCTATGGCCTGTGGGAACGTGGCTGCGAGCACGCTGGTCTGCCAGGCATCTGTGAAAGTGCATGTGTTACGGGTGTCATGCTCAGAGGGCACTTGCATGGTAAGCTGTAAGGTATTCAGGAAGGTTTTGGGGCCATCTATTGCAGCCAGCACGAGGAGATGTTTTCTGGGAAAGCTCAGCTGCAGGGAGAGCTCCACACTCCTCCTGAGTGCCCACTGCGGCAGTTACTCACTTCAAATACACAAAGGTAATATAAAAGCTTCTCCAGTTTCAATGTCGTGCAATTTTCACACTAACAGTTCAAAGACAAAGTAAACAAGTTTCAACCACACATGCAAACACTTCCAGCTTTTTTTAAGAGTTACCAAGTGCATACCATAAAGACAAGTCTCACTACATCCTTTGTAACCACTGTGATTTTTTTTCCCTGCATAGTTATTCAGATCTCATTCCAAAATTCAGATCTCATTCCAGAATTCATCATTAAGTTAATTAACAGATTTCAGTTTGTTCTGGGTTTAAGGGGAGATTGTGGCTTGACTCTGGGAAGAAAACACAAAAGAAGAAGGCAGCTTGTTTTTCAGCTCCCGTTTTTGCATTTTCTGCTTAAGAGCCAGAAAGAAGGGAAGCATTTAAATTAGGAAGCACATACATCTTGCAGGATTAGCATTACACGTTTCTCAGGAGGCAGAGAAATTGGAAGATGGAAAATGTATCATGTACCATTTCAGGGGTGTTTTTATTTATTTTATTTTTTTTTTTCTTTTTCCTGTTTCTCTGCCAAGCTGCTGAACTGAAATCTTATTTATATTTCATTCATCCCTCTTTCTGTAATAGCAGCTGCTCCATTGGTAATATAATTGCTTATATCATGATAATGCCTCAAGTGAGGTTAAGACTCTGTAATGCAAACATATGCAACATATAAATATATATAAGGTACAAAACATGAAATCTATTCAGGATTCATTTGGGGCATTCTGATTCTCTTGGCCTCGAGGCAATTTTACATAATTGATATGCGCGGTGTGAAAAGTTTCTTGGATGATTATGATACAGATTTTATATGAAATTTCCAGGCAAGGATCTATTATTACTTCAGAAATTTAAATGGAAAAGCAGAGTTTTTTTTAAAGTAATCCCAAGAGGGTAAATTTGGGAATCAAAAGGCCAAAACCTCCAGTTTGTGTCTCAGTAAGTATATTCTGCAGTCAAACGCTTAATTCAGATCAGCTTTTTATGAAACATAAGTATTTCAAGGGGAAAAAAAAAAATGATTCTAATGCTCATGGTTATTAATGAAATGTCTCCTTCTGGCATTTACAATTTAAACCATGAAGGTCCCACTAGATTAACCTGACACGATGCATATCATGGACCATCAGATTTCAACTCGTATTCATCCAATCAACTGAAATGTAACTTCTGCTTGGCTAAAACATGATTTTCAGAAATACATCTAATCTCCAGCAGAAGATATAAAATGATGGAAAATCCTCGGCTTCTCTTGGGAATGCTTTCTGGTGGTTAACCATATAAAATGTGTGTCTTATTTCCTATTTGCATTTGTCTGGCTTTTGCCTCCAGCCACTGCTGCTTATTATGCCTTTCTTCAATAGATTAAAGAGCCCTTTAATATCCTGTACTTTCCCCCAGGAATGTTCTTATACGCTACAATCAAGTCACCTCTCAATCCTTTTAGATAACTTTTAACAGCTTGAGCTCTTAAAGCCTCCCAGTGTAATGCATTTTCTCCAACCACCAGAACATTTTGCTTCAGTGTTTTACACACTTATTTTCCAATATTCTTCTTCAAAAAATGAAAACCAGAACTGTATGCACTGTCCTGCAGATGGTGTTGAGGCCAAATATGAGAAGTACAATAAGCATGGGTTTACTCCATTGTGTATACATCGATTAATCATTTCTTTCTGCCACAGCATTGTACAGAAGAGCCCTTACTTAATTGCTTATTTATTGTGACCCTTAAATCCTTCTCAGAGCCATTACCTCCCCAGGGTTTAATCTTTTATTCGGCAGTTACAGCCTTCACACTTGGTTCTTTGACAGACAGCTTTATGTTTGGCTGGGTTAAAGTTCACTAAGTTTGGATAGGATGCTCCTACCAACCATTCTGGCCATCATTATTTGGGACTCCACTAATCCTTGACCTGAATTTTTGCAGCTGCTCCCAGGCCGCTGCTACTGATGTAGTGCAAGGTAGGGATCTACCTGGGATCACAATTAACTGGCACAGCATTAACGAGGCAGCACAAAAGTTACTATTCTCAATTTTTATGATCTCAAAGCAGCATAAACTTATTTTTGCTGTAAAACTGTGTAGACTTCTGTCAGGTTCCTTCAAATTTTTATTCATAGAATCATACTTGCCATGGTTGAGCATTAGTTTACCTTACAATAAGCCAGGCATGTTTGCATTTTGCTATTGCTTTTATAATATGTAAAGAACTCTTTTGTGTGAGAATGAACTGTAATGCAAAGTGTTTGAAAGGCTGTTTTCCCTAACAAGGGGCAGTAAAAACAGGAGTTTTTTAGAAGTTGGACTTGATGATCCTTGTGGGTTCCTTTCAAATTGGGATATTCCATTAAGGTAGGAAAAGACCTCCAAGGTCACATGGTCCAAAGATATTATTATCTGAATTCCACACCAGATCTTTTGGTTTGGTTGAGACTGCTGCTAGGCTAACCAGCCACTCGTGTCATGCCTTTACATAGGCAGCATGATGTGGCTCATTTTCCTCTTGCTCAACCTCGCGATTTTAAGGCAGGGTACAGATGTGTTGGGGTATCAAGGCAGGGAACAGAACTGTTGGGCAGCGGGGAGCAGTGGAGGTTAAGCTGAGGGAGAAGGGATCGGCCTGAGGAACGAGGGAGGACAAGCAAGGAGCTTGTGGGGACGGCCGTGGGGACGGGTGCGCCGCGCCTCACGCTCGAGGCTCAAGTGGAGACTGAGGCAGAGACACGCCTCCCGCTGCCTCCCTCACTACCTGATTGGCTCCCCCTTCCCTTGTGGGCGGGACCGGCAGCCCACCTCGACCAATCCGCGCCGCCAGCAGCTTTGGCGGGGAGCTCCCCACCCGTGCGGCCGGCAGTTGCGCGCAGGCGCCGAGGGGGGCGGTGACGCCAGGCTGCGGGCGGGCGGGGAGCCGAGGGCGGCGGCGGCAGCGGCGGGGGGGGGGGGTCCCGGTGCAGCGCGGTGCCGGCCATGGCTGCGTGCCGCCGCCTGGGCGCCGCGCTGCGGGACCCGCAGAAGGTGGCCGCCTTCCAGCGGCTGTGCGGCGTGGAGGGGCCCTGCGGCTGGCCCGACGCGGAGCAGCGAGCCGGGGGCCGGGGGCCGGTGGCTAACGGCGGCCCCGCGGGCGGCGGGAAGCGAGCGGCGGGGGACGGCGGCCCCCGGGGGTGGCGGCGGCGGCCGCGGCGCAACTCGCTGTCCGAGGAGGAGGAGGGCTGCCAGGAGTTCTCGACCCGCAGCCGCCTCCTGTACTACCTGTTCAGCCTGGGCACGGAGCTGGGCAACGAGCTGTTCTACATCCTCTTCTTCCCCTTCTGCATCTGGAACGTGGACGCGTGGCTGGGCCGGCGGCTGGTCATCGTCTGGGTGTGGGTGATGTACGTGGGGCAGTGCACCAAGGACGTGGTCCGCTGGCCGCGGCCCGCCTCGCCGCCCGTGGTGAAGCTGGAGGTGTTCTACAGCTCCGAGTACAGCATGCCCTCCACGCACGCCATGTCGGGCACCGCCATCCCCCTGGCGCTGCTGCTGCTCAGCTACGGCCGCTGGCAGGTACCGGCTGTGCCCTCCCCACCACCGCCCTGGGGTACATGCACCCCCAGGGGGGTTTTATGGAGGGGGGAGGAAGGGCTCGGGTGGGGGTGGAATGTGAAATCCCTGCTCCTTTCCGCTGCACAATCGTTTTTCTGGCATCCCGGTGAGCGCTCAGAGTCAGAAGAGCAGTTGTAATATTTCCAACCAGTTCCAGTATTCCAAAACTTCTGCCCTATTTCCAAGCACTTCCAGTATTCCTATCGTATTTCTGAGCAGCTCCAGTATTTCTGTCTTCCGAGCCTTACTCTGAGCAATCGCCTCATCTTCTGAGCCCAAATCTTACTGCGAGTGATCGAGCGATCGCCTCGCTGTGCCCTAGAAATCAGCCCTAGGAATGCGCACGCCTTTCTCGAGGTTTTCCAGGTTAGCTGTTGTGAGGCTGGGCGGTTTGCATGCATGCTGTTTGCATAGGCGTCGGATGTTTTTGCAGGCTTTTGGTCCTGCTGACTGAGAATGGGGAGGCGAGCCGGGACTTAAAGGTTTTTCTCTGCCTTTTTTTTTTTTTTTTTCTTCTTTGAGGCACTTTGTAGCTTGAACCAATTTGCCTTTTCTTTAACTCTGTTGTTTTTTTCGGTTAATTGCCTGCAAACTGGAGATGCTTATTTTGCTTTGAGGAGTACACATACTTTCAGGTGGCTTTACAAATATTAACGTGCCAATGATTAGCAGGAACTGATCTCTGAACCTTTTCAGAGCCTTCATTCAGCGCGTGGAGCTGTGTCTCTTGCACTTTGAGTAGTGGGTTAAGTTGCAGTGACACAGAACATCTGGTGTATGCAGGCTGTGCTCTTGGTTCGGTGCTGGCTGCTCGCGGTACGGGCGACAGAACCCCAAAGAAAGCGCAACATTTACGTGGTCCTCCAAATCACTGCACCAATCCCAGTAGTAAATGGAAGAGAGAGCTTTCCAGGCAACAAACACCAGGTTTTAGCGTGCAATGCATAATATTTAACAAGTTAAGCAATAAGTCTACTTTTAAGCTGTTAATATTTACAAATTTGCATTAAAATGCCTGGCTATCTTAAGTCACATGTGTCACCTATGCAAAGAACCCTTTCCTTAAGCTTTATGCAGGAGCTAAACCCTTATCTTCCAGTAACTATTAGCGGTCACCAGTTGTCTGCTGTCATGGCGTGACACTTTGTGGCTTTATCTTAGTGCATTGAATGGGTGCCAGAAAGGAAAGAAAGAGCTGAGGGTTGGACACTGAGTGCTATTTGGTCTCTGTTTATTAAAGCTTATGTATCTGTTTGTGTAAGGCAATACCGTGTGCCTGAAAGAAAGCCCTTAGGGATTCATATTCTTTGCTAGGAAAATGTGAAATCCTACTCTGCTACATCCGTGCAGGCTTCGGGTGTCACACTTTGTGGGCGTTCACAGAACAAATGTTTGGAGTTCTGTCACTGAGATGCTTAAGCTTAACGTTGTTTTTTTATGACTGACAGCAATCGGAATATTTGATTCATGGTGGTAGTTGTGTGGGGCTGAAGTCACTTAAAGAATGGGATTTTTTCTTGGTAGTATCAGTTATTTCGCACACACTGTTACATGTACAAAGGACAGCCTGGCTTGATTGCTTTTGTATAGCTGGCGAATTGACAAAGTGTTAAATAATATTTTTTTTAACTTAACCAGATTAAGTTTAACTCCAGTCTACAGAAATATTGTGCTAATTAACCCGATGCGTTTTTAATGAATGCATATTGAGAAATTATAAATATTCAGCCTTAATGTTCTTCACTTAAAACCACACTTAAGAAATTGGGGAGCAAATCGAGTCTTCAGATGGATTGATTTTTGTCTATGAAACAGGTCTGAAAAACGACCTTTCTGAAGCAAACTTCCACTATTTCAAAGCTTTCATTTATAAAAACACCTGACTTTTAAAAAATAATGTCTAGTTATTAAAAGTTAACCTGTAGAAAGTTGAATATCCTTCAATATTTCAATATATATGTTGAATTATGTTTCAATGTAATATAAAAAGAGCCAAGCTTCCATTTAATGCTTCTGCTGATCTCCATATTTCTCGTACATTGAAAGGGAGTAGAATCTATATGACAACCTGTGTGTCATACTGTTCTGGAAATAGGATTTTAAAAAGAATGAAACAACTGACATCCTGACTTCTCGGAAAACTATTAATGAGGAGAGAGTTTGTCACAGCTCTTCTATTAAATTGCAGCTGTGTATCAGCACCTACAGGTGGTGAGATTTGAAGTTGTTGGCAGATGTTGGGGTACAGTGTTCCTGGCTGTTCAGGCAAGCATTTCTCAGACTCTGATTGCAGTAAATGAGTCCACATCGTAGCATTATTTGTTGAGAAAAATCATAGTGGAGTGAGACTGAGTGAATTTAAGGAATAACTCCGTGCAGAGATCTCCTGCTGGAGTAAAGGTAACATTAATTGAGTTTGACAATTTAAGGTTTACAATAGACCACAGAAAGCCAGTCTCTCGAAGAGATTACTAGATGAAAAGGGAATCGCTTTCCTGTATAGCTTATTTGGAGCTTGCTTTCAGTGGGTTATGACTTCCTAGTATTGTGTAGTAATTTTCTATCAAACGCAGTCTGTGAGTCTTTCCCTTGAACAATCTGGAGAACAAAGAAAATCTGCTCTTAATTTTGTAGGTATGGCCCAAACTGCCCATTTAAAACCAACAGTTTTGACTTCCAGTTGGTTTTCTTTTAACCTGCTGAATTAAGTTTGTGGTTTCCGATCTTTCAGTGTCTAATCCTGTAACAAGTCCTTGCCTTTCACAAAGCATTCAGCAGGATGTGGGGCTATATGTAGAAAAGCTAAAATATTTGCTTATAAATGCAATTTTTCAGGTAAATTTTATCAGAGGTGCTATATTTTAAAGATGGTTGTGATAATTTTTTTGTTAGAGATTTTGGACACAAGGAATGTTCAATGCCAATGATGTGCTTTGGGATGAAATATGGTAAGATAATTTTCATTACAGGTAACTGTTCTGTCCCGTGTAGAACGTATTTTTTTCAGTTTCTCCTTGTGTTATGAGAGCTTGCCCGAATCATTTGATTCTGCTTGCATCATATGATAATTATTTTATTATTTTCAGATCTCAGCAGGGAACACTGCCTGTTTCAAAGACACTTCAGTAACCTGGAATTGCAAAGCTCATGTCGAAAACTGACTGGAATTTATGAGCATTGTAGACACTGATATTTTTCTTTCCATCTTTGAAGCTCTGATACCCTGAAATAAGAGGACAAACGCTTAAGACAGTGAGGTTACGGATCTTGATATGTTGTAGGAAACGCTAAGCCTTTATCACCCTGGGGAGAACCTGCTTGCTTTGAAATACTGACAGCTCGATGCAGGTCAGCTTATACAGGGTGAAAGCAGGGAGGAAGAGGTGGTGTGAGGTGCTAATTGTTATCTGCAGAATCTCCAGAAGCCTAAATCTGAGGCTATTGGAAAAACCCTTTTTTGTTTGTTTTTTGGTGTTATTTGATGGCTTTGAACCGCTGCTCTCGAATAGACATCAAGTCGTACTTTATAAGAAACACTGCTTGGGTTCGGATGGTAGCTGAATGTGTCCCAAACCTGCTGTTTTGTTTTCAGGAGGGAAAAGGATCAGCCAGGGGGAGAGAAAAGGCCTTTTTCTGCCCAATTTCCTGCAGAGCCCAGCCTGGCTCTGGCAGCAGCTGCTGGGCTGGGGCAGTGATGGTTCCCGAGCCCTGCCTTAATGAGCTGAGGCCCCTGCTGTAGGCCGCAGAACAAACCTCGTTAAGTTGATACTCACTCAGCAGGAGCTGGGAGCCTTGATTGATGAGCGGCTTGCCTCTGTAACTGCATTAACCAACCTCTGTGGAAAGGGCTTATCTCGGGCAGCAGTTGAAAGCATCGAATATGGCAGCATTGTCCTCCCTGTGTGCCGGCAAGCCAGTGTTTCATACAGAAAGCCTGTCCACAGTGACTCTTTCCACTCCTCTGAGGATAATGGTGACCCTAATAAGCACTTCAGCTGAACTTCAGTAGTCACCTATTCTGCAGTCATTTCTTTGACACATCTCAAGGTATTTTCCAGTTTTAATTTACCTAATGCTCTGATTCTTCATGCTCCTAATTATGTGTGTAACGTGGCACCGGGCCAAGCACCCCTCCAGAAGCCTTTCATCTGCACCCTGCCTTTTATCAACCAAAGCTGATGACTCTAGTAACACCAGATGGGTTTGACAGGACCTGCATTGGGATTTCAGAGAGTTGGGCACCATTGTGATTGACCACTGCTAAGTTTTCCCTCTAGATTTGCTTGCCTGCTACCCCATTTCTAAAGGGAGGTTCCCCTGGGCAGGGGCATTCATTGTCTGTTGGGGTTAGATGAACAGTCCCATCACAACACTGCTATAGCGGGGATTTTACAGCAAGCAAGTTGTATGCTTATCTAATGAGTTTACATGGTTTACTTAAAATTATCCAACAAAAGCTCTTCTGACTTTAAAAGCGTAGAAGAGGTGATCTGAAAGCACCAAACACTGCAGTCAGGAGGCCTTGAGAAAGAGCTGGGAATTTGAAGGGTCAGCGTTGGCCTTGTGCAGTTGAGTTGTGAAGTCATGTTTTCTAGGCTCTATTAATGTTGTTAGCTTATTTGTAGGGGAAGCTGGAAAAAATGGTGTGTCTTTTTGGATTCAGGTACTCAGACAAGTTTGAATTACGCCGAGCAAGCAACCTATTAAAAATCCCACCGGGAAATCTCTGGGCTGCACACCGGCCTGTCCCATTGAATCGTGTTGATTGGCATTCAACATTTTTCAGTTTTGCTTAAGCAAATCTTTAATTTTGTGTGGAGCATCTTGGGGGACTATGCAAAAACAAGTACGGTAAGGTTAGAGGCCAAGTCCTTGGTGCAGAAGGGATTCAGAGGGAACACTTCACTTCTGAAGCCATTTTTTTTCTTGGTGGATTTCACATGTGTAAAGCGCTGCTCATGCTTTGACATAAAGTCTGTTGGTTGAACTGGGAGAACTTCAGTTTGCAGGAAAACATTTCTAGGTTTTGAGGGCATAAAAAGAGGAAGTCCTTGGTGATTCTTGCTGGGTGTGCCGAGGGAGGGACTGCCATCTGTGATGGTTGCGAGGAGAAGCAGTAACAGGCTGCAGCTCCTGTTGCAACTCTTGATTTCTTTTCAGATGTGTAGCAGAAAAATAAACCTTTAGCTCTCTTCAAGGCTGGCTTTGAAATCTTTATATGGGAATTTAAAGAAGAGGCGTGTATCATTCCGATTTTTGTGCTTTTTTATGTTAAGGTTGGTCAGCAGAAGAGAGAAATTGATAAATGTAGCTCAACCAGTGTTATTTACCCCTTAGCATCTTTTGAAGAGACTATTTTTTGTCTTTATTTTTCCTGAAATGACTCATAAATGGTATTTCCTTTTTTTTTTTAAACACCATTTTCTCCCTTTTCTGCCTTCTCCAAAAAATGATCATTCTGTGCTGTGTTGTACTCAGCTGGCCCAGCTTGTAAGTCGTCTTGTAAGGCCCAAGCCTCTTGGTAAAGGCACGATGCTCCGAGTATTGCTTGGGTTCTTCCTACTAAGTGTCCCACTATAACTGTTTTAGGCTCAAGCTGAACTTCTGAGGTATTACTCAATGATCTTTTCTAATCATACTGCAGAACACTGCAAATGTTTGGAACCCACTGTGGGCACGGAAAACCTCTCCGGTACAGAATGCACTCGAGGGGTGTAAAAGAAATGAGCATCCCGAGCGGTGAACGAATGTTCCGTTATGGAAGAAGGAATTTTCTGACCGAGGTCAAAGCTTTTCAGATGGATCGCTTCCTTATGAGCATTTCTAAACAATGGTTATGTTATTAAGACTCTTGGCATCAAGTCAGGTCGAGGGAAGGGAGGAGGACACGCACTTCAGGGAAATGCTTGCTTTGTGATCATGTTAGGGGCTTGCAAGCTCTCTTTAGAGGATGCGGTTAAAGAAAATGAAAACTTCTCACTTAAAAACATAAGGCTTGATGGTCTGTTCCTCATTTTTACGTATAAAGACTGGAGCGTTTTCCCTCAAAGAAACATCAGTTCAAACACTTAAAAGCCCAAATGTCAATGGCTGTATCTCCCTAACCTATATGTTGCATTTCTTTATCTACAATCTCTGCGTTGCTGTCAATTCCGTCTGCCTCTACTGCGATTTGTAGTATGGTGTGCTACGTGCTTACGCACATTAGCAAAGATTTATTCTGACCTTTGGGGGAAAATATTTGTGCAAGCTGGTTATCAGTGCTTTGATGTAATACCAAGTGTGGGTACTTTCCTCAAGGAGAAAACTCCCAGGTTAATGTTGGTTTTGAGTCAATGTGTGATTTTGAAGTTCAGACTGAGTGCTATGGGAGTATTTTTGTTACAGTTTTCAAATCACAAGGCTTCTTACTGTAGAACAAAGAATGCCATATGCAGTTCAAGAAATATTCCACACAGCTCAAAGCTGTTGAGGTGGTGCGGAAGTGGTTGAGATACAAGTTTTTGGGGATGGTCTTAATTATATCTGACTCAAGTGACTTGGAGTATGGTCAGGAATGAAGATGTGTCAATTCCCTTCTTGGAAGGAGTGAGCTGAGAGAATTGAGGTTTTGTAGTGTTTTTATTTTTTTTTCTATTTCTGCCAGTTTTGATCTCTGGCAATGTTTTGGAGCCTCATCTGAAGGAGATGTGTTGCCTTCCGCGTAAGAGTAGCGATAACCTGGGAGAGAGGCTAGAAGTGAACTTGTCACCTCTGGTGCTTTGTGCCTTTGTGGTTCTCATGTGGCATGTGAGGAACCATGGGACCAGAATTGCTGGAGTTGTGCAGCCTTGCTTTAGGCTCTTTCATTGAAGTAGAAACCGTCAGAGTGTATATATACAGCTGTATCATTGATGACTGTGAACTTTGGCATTGTGAATGCAATGTTGTCCAAAATAAGACCCAAATGAACTTAAATAAGTTTTTACAGTTTTCTTCCATGAATACTTGAGATTGATACATTAAAGTTTTCACATTTAATCTTTCATACCACAGCTATTTAAAATAGAAAACACAGTAACATTTACTTTTTATTTGAAGATTCATCTGTGACCGGGAGAGAAGCTTTGTGAAATACAGTCTCTTGCGAAGCAGGGCCGATAAATGTTAGTACTTGTAAGGCGTTATGCAAGTCGGTCGTGGATGGCGTTTGGGGGATTTCACATGCCCAGGCAGTGGGAGGTTGTGACACCTACAGCCACGGTGTAACAGCCGTGGTGTAACCTGTGTGTATATATATGCAAAATACAGCCAGGCAGGCATTTTCCAGATGCAACAGCACTTAGACAACGCTTGTTAGTACTTCAGTGCCGTGTTATTTTCAGACAGCCATTTGGAAATAACTTTATAGCATAAGCTTTTTTAAGGATTACGGTGATATCCCCTGCTGGCGTTACGACTTGGCACGCTGCTGAGCAGCTGTCTTGTGAGCTGCAAAGCGTGTGGGAGTGTTAATGTTCTCCTTCAGTCACCCGGTGTGCTCATCCCTTCTGCGTGAGGACAAAATTTGCAACTGCCTTATCACCTTGAGGCAGATCTTAAGCAGGCGCTACCGGTTTGGTGCTCGAGGAATTCTTCAACCCCGCGGTCGCTTTTAAGAGGCAGGAGCGAGCACCCAGGGGAAGCAGGGATTGGTGCTGTGCCTTGTAGCAGGGCGGTGGTTCGGCTTCATTTCTGCCTGTACCTAAGGAGGTCAGCGAACTGTGGAGCCCTGAAGCGTGCCTATGGCTTTGTGGTGCTCCCCGGATGGGTTCTGGGCTTGTGGGAGGAAAACCGGAGCAGTTGGTTACGTGGCTGTGCTGGGAGGTGCGGACGTAACGCTGGAACAGACCAGGAGAGAGGAAGGTTAAAACCTGTAGGTTAAACATCATTCCTGTGCATTATACACAGAGGCGGCTGTCTGAAGCTTCTCTGTATCAGCCACTACAATAACTGCCCGTTTAGATAAACTGGTAGTTGTCCAAGTGTGCGCATTGGGATCATGGGAGGGAATGCTTAGTGTGGGAGCTAATCACAAAAATCTGCACAACTCTTTCACTCTGGAATATTAGTCCAGAGCAAATTAGAACGATTATTGTGTCCACCTCTTTTATAGGGGATTTGGAGATAGTACAGCTAGATACGCTGTGCTCGTTTGGGTGAAGAGAAACTGTCTGGCCTCAGGACTTGGGCTGTCGTCATCATTGTGCATTAAAAATAACAAAAATCAGAACGTGCCTAATGCTGCAAACACACTTGTGGGCCAGTCGTATGAACTCTATCCCAGTCAGAGTAATTTGTGCTTCAGTTAAAACTCTTCTGCACTCCAGAGTGTGTGAATCAGTACAAAACGTGTCATTGGCTTTTTATTTGGGACATGACAGAGAAGGTTTTGAGCTTTGATGCTTTGGTGCAGAGTTATTAAGCTGGCAAGTGGTTTCAGATGTTTTAATGGGCGTCTGTTTGCAATAATGTCTAAAAAGAAATAGTGTGAGAGCCAAATAATCTTTCCAAAGCTTTCTTCAAAGTAGGAGTTTCTGACGTGGTTTTATTCTTCCCCAAACACCTCTCCCTTCAAAGTTCCTAACTGAGAGCCATCACTTCGTTTCCAGAACCGGAATGGATTTCCGACATCACTGTTTGTAATGGCCTGCCCAGGACTCCTCACGCATGCCTTTTCCTTCATGCTCCTTTTTAGGCTGTTGCTGTTCAGCTGCTCCAACATCTTCTCCCCCACAATCCAAACTTATCCCGGTATTGTTAGCTGCTACAGCCTGCTGATCCTGGCACTTCGTTCATCTTCCTGTCAAAGCTCCAGCTCTGAGCTTGTTCCTTCATCGTTTCCATTAAAAATAAATCATTAGGAATATAATTTCATTCAGTTACAGTTTCTAGACAATTGCTGTAGCAGAAACATATTGCTCCATGAATTAGTGAAAAGCAGATGCAACACAATTCTGAACCGGGCACTTAGAACAGATTTTAATGTGAAATCTGGTTTTCCTGTGAAATGGAAGATTCTGGATTTTGAGAGATTTTTTTTTTTCCTTTTGGTTTGACGTATTAACATGATCCTGGAAATGAGAATCCAAAGAGTAATGGAATAATACAGAAGGCTGGTAATACTTTCTCAGACCTTTTGTTGAAAGACTGATTCAGAAGCTTGTAAATCCGTTAAACAGCCTTCACAAAGGATGACTTTCTCCAAGTAATTTCAATATCTTTTTCTCTAATGTGGTGGATATTCCACCTTTCAGCTTGCCCATAAAAGCAGCAAGGGAAAAGGCAAGAAAATTGCCTGTAATTCTCAGGTTTTCTTTTATTCCGAGATTCGAGTATAACCAGCCTACTTGTTTAAATTGCGAATAATAAAAAGTTTATATCACTGCTTTTGTGTAGGAAGTGAAACAACTTAGGAAATGTCATTTTTTGCCTTGTGACTTCTTTTATAGAACTGATACTTTTTTTTTTAACTGAAGAAGGAAGTTGTATCCTGTCTTGTACAACATCTTGCAATACAGTAGTGGGGAAGTGTTTCTTATTGTGGTGTGTGATGTGAAGTTAGTACAGTATATTTTATCCGAAAACATATGAAAGTTAGGAGAATGTGTAGAAACTTAGTATGTGATGTGCAAAATAAATTGTTCTTTCCCAGTTAAGAGTCGTTGTAGTATCTTCTACCATAAGCTGCTGGAAACAATTAACCTCTAAAAATCTGTAGAAAATTGAACGCATCAGTAAATTATGATGAGTTGTTTCCTCTCTTCAGCAGAAAGGTAGGACTGCTAGGTTCTGCCCAGACAGCTGTTGACAGTACTAATGTGTTACGTAGCTGCTTCACCCAGAGCAAACTGTTCTGGAGTTTATAACAGAAGGGTTGACCCTGGCTATGTTCCCTATTTAGGATACCATAGCACAGCAAGAGTGTTACAGAGATCCATCGACTTATTACTGCTTTGTCTGGTGGAAAAAAAAAAAAAAATAAAACATCCTGAAGTTCATGTAGCCTGAATGCGAAGGAAGAGGACAAGGAAAAAAATGAATAAGTTTGACTTTATAAAGTTTTGACTTCATAAAAAGGAGAATTACTGGTAGGCTTGGGTAGGCTAGGACAAGAAAAAGAGTAAGCAGAAGTTGCATTAATTGGTTGTTGCAAATTTCTTTTTGTGGGGTTAACCATAGAATTTTTATAGAGTGCTTTTTTTTTCTCCAAATTCTAATACAATCTTTCATTTTTTTTTTTCTACCAGTACCCCCTTATATTTGGACTCATCCTTGCATTCTGCTGGTGTTTATTGGTTTGCTGTAGTCGAATTTATATGGGAATGCATTCAATTTTGGTAAGATATCCTAAATTTTTATTTCAACTGTTTCTGTTCATTTCTGGTTTCATATACTTCCATCACTTGATTTATTTTTTTTTTACAGTACAATAATTATATCTAGCTTTATTTATTTTAGAATATGCTGTAATATAAGGTACAAGATAGATACATAGGATGTGTGGGGTACGTACAGGAACAGAATTACTTGAATTTCCTTTTCAGAGAGCATACACTACAGTGTGATCTGCAATGTGTACTTGCTTTTTTTAGGCCATCCTTACCATGCAGCAGTCATGTATTAACAGGAATGAAGCATCCAGACACATTTATGTGTGTTTCTTGTCTTCCCCTAAAATAACTGGGTACTTGACTTCAGCAATTTGGGTCAATTTTCTAGCAGGTTTCTACGTTACTGTTGTTATATATATATATAACTGTTATTTGTTAAACTTGTGATCAATACTAATAATGGTGTAATACCCAGATGCAGTACTCGAGTAGCTGATTTGCTGATTTCTGTACAAGGTCTTCTAGATGACAGTACTGCTCAAAAACCTCAGAGTCTGTCGTAAGAAGTGACAGCAAAATGAAACAAAAATGTAAACAAATGCATTATCAAGCTTTACAGTAACGTGTTCCTCTCCTTCCTAACAGTTTTTAGAAAACTGGCGATGTATTGTTGCAGTATTTTAAGACTGCATTTGCTCTTGGTGCATGGCAAAAAGAAAGATACATTGAGCTATACTGAAATGGTCTCCAGTGCAGGGGAAGTGAAATTACCTTATCTTTAAAGGTCACATCCAATCCAAAGCACTCTGTGATTCATTGTTCTGAGTTTTTATATCGAAGGTTTGCATTTCCCATGACGTGTTCTGTGCCTCTGTCTCAGAATGTATTCCTTCAAGCTGATCACTAAAAAGATCTCTGCTCACACACGTTAAAGATAAATTGTATGTGGTAGGTTAGCAAAATTCTTGAAGAGTTGATACAGTAGCTAAAAGTACATGTCAAGCTTCTGTTAACTGATACTCCAGCAGTCTTAGTGCAGAATTGGGTGATTAAAGTGTAAACCGCCTTTTCCTCCACAGAGCAGAAGTAATTTTTGCAGGATAACGGAGTGGCTGTTTCATCAGGTTTCGTGTCAGCTACTCAAAGTATGTGCTACTGTTTTGCTTACCAAAGTTTTAAAAAAATAAAATAAAAATAAAAATAACCAAGTAGTCATCGTTGAAAAACAGAATTTTCTATTTAAAAAGATTTAAAAATACATGTGTGAATGCATGTAATACACAAATGGGAAAAACAAGAACACTACAAAATGGTGATCTGAAGTGTAAGACCACTACTGTGGATGGCTAGACAAGTTTTTGAAGATCACTTCCTAAAAGGAGAAGAGCTAACAAAGTGATAAACATTGGTAATAAGTAATTAAATTGGTGGATGAAGGAAGCGTAAAAGGTGCATGTGAAACTCACAGAATGGTGTGGGTTGCCAGGGACCTTAAAGCCCGTCTAATTCTGTGAAAAGGTGGGAATTTGCAAGTAGATTTTAGCACAGAGCAGCTAGGCTCGTCTCCATGTTACTGTACCTTATTTTTGAAATAGTTATTACACTGAAAACATCTTTCTCTCTCCTCACAGGATGTTATTGCTGGATTTCTATATGCTATTCTCATCCTGATTGTCTTCCATCCAGTTGTGGACCTGATCGATAACTTCAATTTAACTTACAAGTACGCACCTTTAATTATCATCAGTCTCCACTTAGCCCTGGGCATCTTCTCTTTTACTCTGGACACCTGGAGCACATCGCGAGGAGACACGGCTCAGATACTGGGCTGTGGTGCCGGAGTAGCCTGTGGCTCTCACGTGAACTACCTGATGGGCATAGACCTCGATCCTCCTCCCGACACGCTTCCTTTATCTCTTTCCTCTCTCACTGTGACTGTGTTCGGAAAAGCCATACTGCGGTTGTTGATTGGAGTAATAATCCTGCTACTAACAAAAGTAGCGATGAAAAAAGCTACGATTCCACTGGCATGTAAAATATTTCGCATACCACTCGATGACGTGCGGAAAGCAAGACAGCGCATGGAAGTCGAGCTTCCCTATCGCTATATTACGTACGGAATGGTTGGCTTCTCCCTCGTGTTCGTTGTTCCTTGCCTCTTCAGTTTTATGGGTCTGTCTTGATGCAGATCCATCACTTGAAAAAGGAAGAAGAGAGCTAGTTGCTGTCTGAAGAGGTGCACTAGTTTGCTAAGGGAAGGCCAGCGAGCTTGGCTTTCGGCAGTCTTCGCTTTAACAGCAATACCTAGCAGGCAAAGCATTTAAAGGACATTGCACGTCTCCGGTGTGGGATGGGGCTAGGGCTCTAGTACCAGTTCCTGAGAAGTGCTGAACTCTGTAAATGCTCTGTCTGGCCTTATTGCTGTAACAAAGTCTGCGTGTTTGTGTGCGGGATGCAGTGAGTGTACCTGGGGTGTCTGTCACACTGTACCTGCGTACGCTGATGTTTCAACAGGTACGGCTGACAGCTAAGCAGAAAGCTCCACTCATGATTTGTTTGCCATTTCATAGGAACTTATTCAAGTTGTTGGACCATACGCTGCCAAATTTGTTTCCCTCAATTATAACCTGAAGCCCTGTCTCATGATAATTTCAGCTGATTGGCATTTTAATGGACCAAACTTGTAAAGAGGTTAAATTTTAAAAAAGAAAACAAAAAAAGAAGCTTCTTTCTTTAGCCTCCCATGCAGAATACACTGTCTGGATTGGCATTACTGATAGAGAATGTATAATTCAGGTACTGTACCTTATGGGTTAATGACCGTGCCTTTCTGATGTTAAATTAAGAAATGCCATATATACTGTGATGTAAAAAGACTAACTTTGTTTAAAACCATACGTAATTAGGCAGATACTTTAAATGTTAAATTGTCCATGTTGCTGGCATGGTTGAAGTTAACCGGAACGTTCACAGTTCAGCCTGTTGGAAATCGCATAAATGAAATGACCCAAGAATTGTGCTCTTGAGCTCAAGAGGTTGTAAATGGACAATAACCTATTTGTAGGTATTTTTAATGTGTATTGTAAGTTCCTGGAAGAGGATATATTTTTTCTGGAGATTGTTTTTACAATGGAGAGATACTCAAAAATATCTAAAAATATAAACAAAAAAATACCCCATTCTATTAAGAAGTGGACCTTGCATACTGTTCCAAACTGTTAGAGAAGGACCATTGTTTTTAGAATGTGCGTAGAAAATCTTTATCCTTGGAAAAAATATGTATTTTTATTCATTAACATACTGTATTAAATGTGGTAATCACTTTTACCCAACTTAGCTGTAAGATAATATAACGATCAAAGTAAATTTTTAAGCGTTCTGATAGGTAGATAAGAGCACTCCGTATAAACTATGGTCAATGCATAAATGGCTTCTGCATATGTAGATTTTGAGTTGTTACGCACTTTTCAGCTGTTCATAATCCTTTTTTCCAGTGATGAGTATAGCACGCAAAGCTTGAACTGTAATTTCACATTCTTCTTTTTTCATTTTGTCTATTTTACTGTTACCTAATATGTTGTTACCAGGAACTGTTGTGTTACAGCAAGAGTTATTTTAACTGTCTGGCCAGACAATAATTACTTTTGGTTTTGTATCAGTGCATTTTCTTTTTTTTTCCCGGGGGTTGGAACATAATTTGGATAGGAAGTATAGGGAATAACGTAGAATACAAAGCTTACATTTCCTTACAAAATATTTGGAATTGATTTTTTTTTCTGTTGGAAATATGAGCTCCAAAACATTAATCTGTAAATTTAAAAAGTAACTTCCCATTCCTCTCTTTTCTCAAGCAGTCAGAGTTTTTTGTACACTGCTACTAGATGATGTGAAAATCTGACTTCCTGATGTGCATTCAGAATATGAATGTATTCAAAAGAACTGAAGTGTGTTAAACAACTTTTATAGTTGAAAAGGTCTTACCTTATAGAAAAAAATCAAACCCAGAAATATGCCCTGACACAAGCTAGCTATTTTCTGTCTGGTCCTTTATTGCAGTTTTACGCTGAATGTGTAGTAAAAGATAAATTCATTTCCAGGTTTTTGAGGGAGGGATTTCCACTGGTTTGGTTTTGTGCACTAAGGTAGTTGTTGAATAAATAGCTGGGAGGAATGTACACAAAATGCCTTATGTTTAAAGCCCTGAGCAAGTGTTTGTAGTTCCAATTACATTAGTCTGAAGCTTGATAAAAGCGATGGGATGATTTTGTCTGAAATTTAGGGCGTAGTAAATATCTTAGTTTTACATTTTATAGTGAAGAATGTTTAAACTGTAGCACAGAAAGGATGGGTCAACAAATCTCATTTTTTAAGGTACGTGTTTGATTTCTAGGAACTTCAAGTTTACAGATTTAGTGTGTTCTTAAATGTCTTCTCTAGCTGCGCTTGCTCTGTTGTACTATTAATGGAAAAGAAAACCTACTGAGGAAAATGCAGAATGGGTGGGAAAAAATAGGTAGGGCTTTCACCGGGTTAAGGAAAATTGCACTGTAGTTTATTCTACTGTTACTCAAATATATAATATTTTATATTTTTATACATTACATTGGGTAACTTCAAAATGTCACGCTTTGTGTACCACAGTGTTTAGTCTGCGGGAAATATATATATCAGAATGTTGGTTTCTCCAGCACCTCTACAACCCTATTTGTAAGACTGCAACTACTTCACTGTAGTTTACGTGAATAACTTTTACTGTTCTATTTTCATGTTTTATAAAGAACTTGGCTCAAGAGGGCAATTTAGCACAAAATATCATGCCATGTGAGTTACTGTTACAGAGTAAACAATTGTAAAAATATAAAAAATTTAAATATATTTATTTTAATAAAATTTTTGTTAATAAGATTTCTCCAAATCAGTCATAACAAAACAGGTAAAACTAGAGCACTTTTTCCCTAAGCTATTGCTAGAGTTGGACATGAAAACATGTTTCCAGTGTGAGCATTGGCTGCTGCCAAATTATTTATAACTAAATTTAACATAGCTTTAAAAATGTAGTTAAATGCCTTTTCAGAAGGATAATGCACTTGAAACATCTCATGAAGTGGTGCAAAAACATTATTCATGTCGCAATGAACTTTCTTAATTGCAGTTCGTAAAGTCCTGAAGGTAGAAATCCCGTGTTACTGAAGCAGATAGGGATACACACTTAGTACAAAAATATGAGATAAATTTGTTTTATGTAATTACTATGTGAAATACAAAACTGAAACTAACATTAGCACAGAGTGTCATTTGGCAATAAGCTCTGTTTTCCAAGAGGCTGAAGAGACAGGAATTTAGTCTTAGACTGCCTTAAGCATGAGAGCGCCTTTTTTGCTGACCTGGCGCTCAGATAGACCACCACAGGCATTGCATCTTGGGTTAAGTTCTGCAGTCTAGTCTTATGAAAAAAGTTTTGTGTTTACAATAAAGCTTTTGCTTTTGCTTCCCGTTCTGTGAACTGGGGTTGAAGCATCTTTCTTTCATGTTCATCACCCTTCAGCCTCTGATCACATTTGCCTTATTGCTTACCTTGCAAATTAGAAAAAAATAAAATAAAAAAAATCAAGGTAATTTGGCAAACCAAAGGGAGGTGGGTTTTTGTTTGTTTGCTTTTTTTGTTTGTTTTTTTTAGAAACTTAAACTTTTTTCTTAAGCTTACATACAGGTTGTCTTGGGGTGGGGGGACACAGACACAAACTAGAAAGATGCATTTCTTTAAAAATGGTATCTTTAAATGTGACGTGCAGTTCTGTTTTCTACCAGAACAGTGTTAGATTGTCTGGATTTTAAAAGCTGGCATGTTTTCCTTTGCTACTAGAGTTCACTATGCTTTCACTGCATTTCTTATGCATTTCTTGCTTATTTCCCAGGGAGTGTCCTGAGCTGCCTGTAAGCAATTGCTACTTATGTGAAGATTGTTGGTTTGAACTTGTAAATACTTAAGGGCTGTTAGTGGCTGTTAGCTGCTCAGATACATAAAACAAACCTTGCATGCTCTAAGTAAATACATCTGCTGTGTTACAAGTTGCTTCTATTTCAGCGTTTGCTTTCTCAGTACAAAAGAAGGGAGATTGACATGCAGTACATAAATACTTCAAGTGTATGGGGGGGCATTGCTGTTTAACCCCCACTAACTTTGCTGGGAGTTCTGCACCTAGTTCCTGATTTCACTGAGAGTGAACCCTGAAGGTCGTGTCCACAGTCTGATGTGCATCCACAAAACAGTGTGCGTTAAGTGAATTGCTTTGTACGGGACTGTTCTTTTTAAAATCACTTAGCCCAGCTTTTACAAGACTTTCAAAGGGCTTACCTTGGAAGATGTTTCTTAGTCGCTGGAACTGCTTGTACGTTTGCAGCGATTGATTGATTCCTTTTCCTCTGTACCACAGTGGTGCTGAATAACAAGATCTCTGAATGTCAGTAGATGAAACGTTGCCAGGAGAGTTGATTCTTGGGGGATTAATTTTCTGTAATTGTTTGCGCTGTTCTCCTTAAATGTAGAATGTTTCTGAGTTATGCAGTTTACTTCTATATTCTACAAATGACTTTGAGAAAACTTTGGCTTTTTGTGTGGGAGGAATTCTCATCGAATGACTTCATGCCAGGACTTCATTCTAGCGTAAAGCCTAAGTGGTATTTTTGTTCCCATAACAAATATACAAGCCTATTTAAAATCTACTGTAAATACTGTCTTTGTCAAATGGATTAGTTGGGTCTCTAGGTTGTTTTCTTTCTGTAATACTTTGTGAAACAAAGTACTTAACAAAACTTAATTTGGAAACAAAGAAAGGTGTCATGGCAGAGAGGATATTGCTTTTTAGGTGTTCTCTAATTCTAACTGCATGCTGGAATTGAAGCGAATTTACTATGCATTAGAAAACGTGTTTTGTGCTTAGTTCTGCAATTGAAATAACTTACGTATTAGTAAGTGTCCATTCACCAGAATGAAGGGGTACAGAGGAGAATACTACTATCTTAAAGTGATTGCTAAGTGTAAGTAATGTGCCCTATCAATCTAGACTAAACTTTGTGACTAAATTAGTCACTGAGCTTTTTCTGACAAATTTTTGTTTGATAGTCAAGGCTGATATGCCAGAAATGGAAATGAGTTTCAAGACAGATATTTAAAATACTGTAACTGAAAAAGAATTCAGTAGCCGGTAGCTTTAAAAGCAAGAGCAAAGACTGAGGGGGATTTTGTATTAAACTTAATGCACTTAAAATTTTGCCAAAATTTGGCCTATACTTGATTTATATGAAATCTGTAATACAATATAGATATATATATAAAATATAGTGCATACTGCTGTTTAGTTTTTTTAAATATATATGCATATATTTTTCTTGTTACTGCATTCCCTGATAAAAGCAAATACCCATAAAATAAAGAGCTTTGTCTGTATTAGGTGAGGCTGTATGTTGATAGTATTTTGGGAAGTAGCGCTGTTGTAACCCCCAGTCTTTCAACCTCTTGGAGAACTTTTATTTTAAACAAAACAAACAAACAAAAATGCTTTCAAGTGCAAGCCCTGATTTTGGTTGAGGATCATATAGTGATTGCTGTATAATAGGATACAACTGATGTGTAAAAGTTAATACGTTAGAATGTTTTTGTTATTTTAACAATTTTTTGTATTTGTACACTTTCTGCTGTTGTCAACTAATATTTAAACTTGTATTTACTGGTAACTGAAGTGTTTAACTTCATCTGCAATGAGCGTAATAAACTACTGTTGGATTCAAATGTCTTCCATTGTCTTTATTCCTTCCAGCGCTGAGGAGCGTGTGGTTGGATGCGTATCGTGAATGTGAAACACTGACCACAAGAAAACTTGCATCATGTTAGCACAGCAATAACTGTTAGAACAATATTGTCTCTTAAGATCCTGGTTTAGATGCAAAAATTGTTAGGAAAAATAAATTAATTCCATCTTTATAGTCTTAGTAACTTTTTAAGTTTTTTTTTTTTTTTCTTTGCTTGGTTTTGCTTCTTTCCTTAGATGATACACAGTTACGCAGTTACATATGGTTATACTCTGAAGAGGGACTGGTTAGACTCATGAAGCTGAATATTGGGGAGCTAATTTGGCTTGGAAATTGTGATCATATGGTAGCTATAGAACAGTCCATTGTCTGCACTAGTGCAACTTGATTCCAGGTAGCCTCAGATTTGTTTGTAGGCAGACTAAGCAAAGAAGTGTTCCCGTAATTTCCTAAATAAGATGATAAATAAATAAAAAAAATAAAAAATCTAACAGTTTTTTCCCCTTACATGTGTGAGGCTAATTAAAATTTATAGCAAGCATTTGAAGAAAGTATGTTGTACTTCCATGTCAGTTACAGACAGAAAACTTAACTGTAATATTTAATCCATCACATGTTTCATCATCTCTCCTGGTATTTCAGTAGCTGTATTTGGATAATTCCTGCTGTAGAGAATTCAGTCCTAGTGGCTAATCAAGTCCACAACTGCTTTGGGAAGATTGCCAACAAAAATGCCTATATAAAGAGTTGCTTTGCAATTGCTAATCTCACGCTGTTGAGCAAAGGGATGTAATCATATTTGCCGTGCAAAGAATGATTAAGTTTCAGAACACGTTGACCCAGATTTCTACTAACCTGCAAAGATTTTTAAGCTGGAAAGTTAGAAAGCCTGTTAGTTATGCTTTCCCTAGTTAGCATCTACTTTAATCATTAATTTTTGGTAGCTTACTGTTTAGAGCATTATTCATGTTGTAACAGCTACTGACTGCTTAATGGTTATTGCTGTAGACTACAGTAGATCAGTTACAGATGCTGGAACTATAAATTAAATGAAGCTGTTGCTCAAATGGACACTCGCTGCTTTAAGAATGATTTTCTCTGGCCCAATGTCCATAGGACATAATGCAGTCTGACAGTTTTTAGAGGTTTTGAAGGGGTAAACGTTGCCGGCATCTTTAAGACAGGGGTAAAAGCACAAAGTGAACCAGTTCAGCATTCAGACTGATTTCATACCAATGCTAATTAGCACACTGCATTGTGCTTGGCTTGCAGCGGCAGCAGTTCTTTTCTGGTGCCTTGGCCGTGTGACAGTATTGGTATTGTGTCTAGACTTCATGCATAACCTCACTAATACGTAGTTGAAAGAAATTAAAAATTGTCAGGTTTGGCTATTTTCATTTACAGGTGTGTCCAGGCATCTTTTTTTAACATCTAGTTGCTGAGATTTTTCTTGTCAATGCAAATAGATGTCTATTAAAAATTTATGTACAAGACACTTTAGTTATGCAAAACAATATTGATGATACAGTGGTTTTTAAATATGTATCTGCTCTGAAGACCTTGTGCTTCTCTCTCTCTTGCACAGACTTGAACGTTTGTGGGCCTAGTCTTACATAATTGATCTCATCACCAACCAGTTTCAGGTAGAAGACCAGACCTTGAAGCAAAGCCAAAGATGGTAACTCCCAACAACAACAATAAAAAGTACAGCATGTGGAATCTGACATAAATCCATTCTCTTAGGAAAATGCCAAAAATAAATGAATGGGTAGCAGATTTCATCTGTTTCATAATACATGTTAGTGATATGTTAGGAACCTCACACAACAATCTGGCTTGATAATGAGGTTCTCAGGAAAAGCCAGGAAGAAGGGGAATGGCTTGAGCTAAGCTATCCTCTTTGGTATAAAATTAGAGCTATCCTCCTCTGTACAAACACAAAAAGGACTGAGGATGTCATCAATGAGTCTTCTGGGTGGTCTCTGACTAGCAGTTACATGGAGGATTCCTCCTGTTACTTCCACTTTGATCTTTCTGCCTTCAGGGAAGGCATAAAGAGTCCTTGCCACTAACAAAATGGCTAATTAAAAACAAATCTCAACATGTACACCCACAGCATGGGTGGTCAAAAGAAGATGAACAGGAAGACAAAAATATGTCTGCAGTCTATTTCTTGTATTGGAACCATTCCTGGAACACCTGTTAGGCTTTTAGGGCTAGTTAGAAAATAGTTGGGGAGGCTGAAGATGAGTCCACACTGCATGGCCTAATTTTCCTGTGTCCAACAGGATCATAAATGAAATCTTAAACTGGCACCCCATGCAGATTATGAGTAAATGCTAGCATTGCTACCGACAGTAGCATTGCTGACGTAACTTCATGCAGAAAAAAGATGACAGCTCTTACCAGAGGATGCAGAAAGTTAGCTTAGGTTCTCTGAAGTCAGAAACTGGTAGCTCTGAGCTAAACTTTAGTAAATGGTGTCTTTATCAAACAGCTTGACTTTGCTTTCAAAATATGCATTTATTGTTGTATATAATTAGAGTACATGTTTTGGTTTTGGTTTAAGTATTTATTCATCACTAAGTGGCAACTGAGCATTAAAATACCTTCAGTAATCCAGGAGCTTGATAATCGGTCATGATAAACTTGCCTCATTTTACATTTTCTCTCAAGTTCTGTTTCTCTTGAGTTCTGCAAGTGTACCTGTAAAAAGTGATGTAGAGAAAACTCAAATTGAAACACACAAATGGGATGCAACTTTTAAAGATGTTCTAAATCAACCCTTCTCTTCAGCAAATCCCATTATCTTCTAGTACTTGAGCTGCAGAAACCTGTTGAAGGAATTATGTTATTGATCCCAGGTAGGTAACAATTCATCTATGTACATATGCAGATTAACTACAAATTGCTTCAATGTATTAGTTGGCATAGCTGGCTAAAACATACTATCACATAAATAATCTTTGCATGCTGGAGTGAGCATACAATGAAAGAAGAGACATTTTAAATTTTTTAATTCAACTTTACTGTGGGGGGGCAGAAATGCTTTTGAGTGACCTCCATTTCACTGAACGCAACCCAAGGACAGGTTAAAAAGCAAGATACTAAAAATATTTATGGTGCATTATGGTAATGTCTAGAAGTTGTTTGCCACAGTTGGAGACAATTGTGCAAGCATACAGCAAAAAGTTCCTGTTCCAGAGAACTTACTGTTTGAGTACTTGATCTTAGTCCTAGACTACATGACACTGGAAGTCAGCTTTGTCTAGACAGCTTCACTTTCTTTTAAGGTGGGAATCATAAAGATGCCTTTCTAAAAACATGTTTTAAGTTCTTTCTGTAATGTAACTGTCAAGAGTTACAAGCAATCTCCAGAGTAACTGCCATGCAATTACTGTGGTGAACTTCGCAGATACATTTCTAACTAATATATATTGTGACTCAGTACTTTCTGTAATATAGCTGGATTCATCCGGGAGTGCTGAATAGCAAATGTGAGGCTTTGTAACTATGTCATTCCAGTTGATCTTGCAGCTGTTTTCACTATGTGAACAATGAACAGAAGGTATTTGTTGTATTTGTGGCAATACTAACCAGCTTGGGAAACTCAGATGGAAAGCTATTAACTAAAAATATTTCTCACAGTACTATTGACATTTACCATACGGCCTTAAGTATTATAATGTATATTGTGTTAAATTCAAGATTGTTTTCAATGAAACAATATAGATCTTGCTTTTGAAATCCTCAGAACAACTCCCCAGTCTGAGCAGTGATTGCAGCGCTGGGTGATGGACTTCAGCGGGAGTAGCATTCACAACCATGATGGGAAGTATTTACTGTGAAACAGTATGCATGAAATAATTTGTGTCTTTGTGCTTTGTTGTCATGTGTTTAGGCATTTCAGATTAAAAAAAAAAAAAAAAAAAAAAAAAAAAAGCCCCCCAAACTAACTAGAGCAAAAGTTTACAAAGAAAAAGACACTTCATGGCAGTTGGTGAATTGGTTGCTCCTCTGTGATACATGCTTGACTAGCAGTTTTCTGTCAGCTGTGCACCTGAGCCTCCTCATGAATATAAATAGTTGTATTAAACCTGGATCTAATAAACCATTTAAAGAGCAGACTTTAAGCTGAAATCTAAGTGAATTATTAATGTATCTGAAATGCAAATTGACCATCTCACAGTTTTGCAGAGTGATTACAGAGAAGGGCATTATCTGCTGATAGATTATACTGCTGGTAGGTACTGAAAAGAACAATACTTACACTGGAGTATGCAGAATTAATTAGAATTTTGCACAGTAGTGTCAGGCAACTGAAATGTCAGTACTTAGATCTAGCTTTTGACTGATGTTTTGCTTGATTTATGTGTTAGTTTAAGGGCTCTCTTTACTCCTGAAGTAAAAATGTGTTGTTTTTTAATAGTGTTCTGTGTTTATTACCCATGTGACCCGATCTCATTACTGGCTTTCGTTAAAGCTCCTTTTTATCTGGCTAGAAAAATATAGTTAGTCCAAATATTTATATTTTAGGTTTAAAAACGCCTGTGGAAATCAAACATGAAAATATTTCTATGTCCTAATAAATGCATTATTTCAATAAATATTTTTTAAAATAAAGCCTTTATCTATGACATTGATGCTATTACACACCATAACGTACATCATTTCACAAAAACGACCACAAATCGATTATCTGAAGTGTTAAAAAATAAATATGCGAACGGTATTTCTCATTAAAGTCCCTTTATTATGCTTGTCAGGTAAAACACGCCTCTTTTTTTTTTTTTTTTTTTTTTTTTTTTTTTTTTTTTTTTTAAGTGAGGTTCCCGAGGCCCCGCCCCGAGGCCGCCTAATGGCGGCGCTGCCCGGCGGCCGCACGCCCCTTCCTGCGCATCACTTCCCGCCCGGCACACAAAATGGCGGCCGGCGAGGCGGGCGGGGCGGCCAATGGGGAGGCCGGGGAGGGCTGCGGGGGCGGGGCTCGCAGCAGGCGGGGCTCGCGGCGTGCGCTGAGGTGAGGGGCGGAGGGGGGGTGCACTGAGGGCGCGGTGGGGACGCTGTGGAGGGGCGATGGGGAAGAGCTCCTGGAGCAGCGCTGCCTCTTGTCTTACCTCAGCCCGAGTTCCTCTTTAGCTCTGTGATAGCGGTCTTCGTGCTGCTGGGGTCCTGGGAATAAAAGCACTTTGCCTGCACCGCGTGTCTGTGCTGCTGCTCGGGGGGGCTGTCACCGCCAGGGCTGTTTTGGGGGGCTCCAAGTGTCCTGAGGGGGGCTCTGACTCATGCCCGCCAAGGTTTTTTTCATTTTGGGGGAAAAAAGGGGAAGAAACTTGTTTTCTGCCCTTGAAGAGCATAAGAGTACTTAAACTACTGTCAAAGATGTAATGCTTATGTCCTTACATGATGATTTGTTTAAGCGACGGCTATTCTGAAATACACTGTGCTACAGAACTCAGCTTTTTCCTGTGGAATGTGGGGAGTGGAATTGTTAATGTTGTGTCGTGTTAAGGACTGTTATGGTTATAACCCAATCATTGCAAATTCACTTTCCCTACAAACTTATATTCAGAAGGATCCAGAAACATGAGATCTTCTCTTAGCTCTTAGTATGCTGCGTTTGGGGTCTCTAAAAAGTTTATTCTAGCAACTAAGCCTCGTTTATGCCTTTTATTCCTTATTATTTCAAATTAATTTTCTGTTTGAGAGTAATCATCAGATGCAGTGAAATGTGGGCACAAAGCAGCTCCTGTAGGTTGTCATTGTCAACAGAGTAACCAAACAGATTTCTGTTCGTGTGCATCCTGAGGACTGCTTTCTGTGTGCTGATTTTACAGAGTGCTTCTTTAAAGCTTACGTGTAGGTTTCTGTTTATTGAAAAGTTAGAAAACAGGGTAGTTTCTTACATTTTCCTCCAAATATCTTTTTATGGGGGCAGGGAGCAGCCCTGTAGGGAAGGTAGACCTGGACTCCTTAGCGTGCTCTGTGTGTAGGCAGCGATGTGGGGCCAGGTCAGTAGCTTTTTAAATGCCGTAAGTATAAGGTGATTTTTTTATTTTTTTCTTCTGCATCAGTCTTGGGAACAAGGGTCCTTTTGCTGGGCAATCCCAAGGTCTGGTCTGTACTGACTGTGTGGGAGGGAGGTCTTGTGTGAAATGACTGCTGTCATTATGTGCTGGCAGCAGTTCCCAGCCAGGCTCTGCAGCCTTGGCATGCTTTTACTGTAACTGTACAAACGATGAGATTTTTGAGCTTTTCTGAAAAGAGCAAAGCTGAAGGAAATCTCTGCTGCTATGCTGATGTAAAGTTGCCAGTGCAGACTTCTAGGGCTCCATCCTAATTGGCAGGTGAAAGACATCTGTGTGGGTCAGCAGCTCTGTTGGAGGGCTTCGCACAGCCATAAAGAAGTGTTGAGATTGTGAATTTGAGACTTGGTCTGTCCAGGTTTTGGACGTGGGTCCGTTTTGTGACTTGCAAGCATTTTACGTGTGAGCTGGACAATGAAGGATGTAAGACAGGCAGGAAGAGTACATTGCCTTTAATCATGTGGGGTTAGGAAGTTCAGCCTCAGATGTCTTTGCCCTCTTCAGGTTTTAGCCTGACCCACTGTCAACTTCTCCCTTAACTCCTTCCCCTTCTCATGTTGCTGCACTGTCTCTTTTCCTTTAACACAAGCTTACATAAATCTCGCCGCTGTATTGTCCTCGCTTATTTCCTCCTGTCACCTTTTCCTTCCCTTTTCCTCCCCTCTAAGCTACTCAGGCTGCTCCCTCCTCCTGAAGCTGCAGGAGGGCACAGCTGAGCTGCAGCCCTGTGCACCTCCAAACCAAGCAGCGAAATTGTATGTAGAAGATTGTTGCTTTGTTAGATAAAGCTTTAAACTGGAAGTGAAGGATGTCTGATGCTGAAATGTTATCTTTAGTTCAGATGTCAGTAGTTTGGATGAAATGCTTCTATGACATATTTTGTCTTAGCTGACATTTTAGTGAGAGTTTCGACTAAAGAATATTTAAATGAGAACAAAACACAGAATGGGAGCAGACAGCTCACTGGAAAAATTGAAGTTAACCGATCTATAACACTGGCTCAAATTGCTGGACAAGTACTGAGTAGTTTTGTTAGGCTGTTCTGAACGACCCAGCTTTAGAATGTGTTTTCTATCCCCTTTCTAGGTCGTATGGGAGATTGAAGCATTTTCAACATTCAAAATATTTTGTAAGTAGTGGAAGGAAGCAAATCTAGCTATACAGCTGTCCATTTTGACAAGTTCACATTAATATTTTCTTAAAAACTCTTTGATCTGACAGATTTTGATTATTTCATTGTGCCAGATGTTCAAGTCCAGAAGGACTATTGCATTATCAAGCTTGATTTCCTTCGCAAGACAAGCCATCTGAATTGTAGTTACTATCCTTTACTGCCTTTACATAAATTTATCTCCCCTTTTAAATGAAAATGTTTTGAGGTGACCTTAATGTTTAGTTTCAGACAAAAAGTTGCAACAGATGATGGAAAGAAAATATTTTCAAACCTATTGGTCCGTATTGGTTTTGTTACTTGAGACTTCTTGTTTTGTCAGACTTCGCTGTGCCCTTATAAAGGCGCTTGTTATTTTTTCATTCTTCAGTTTTTCAGCTATTCTGGTAAATGAGAACCTACTGCAAAATGAAAACTAAGGTATTCTGGAAATCCTTTTCCTGCTAAAGCAGCTGAAGCTGTGAAAAAGCAGAGGTGCATTAAAATACTCAGCTCTTACACTGGATTAAACTGACTGACTCAAAAAGCTTTAAGATCACTTTTTGCTATATTGTGCTTGTGTGTAATACCGATTCAATTTGAAAATGTTGAATGTCTCCTCCTTGCACTTTGATTTTGCTTAAAGATGGAAGAATGTACGTATGGTCAATACATGTTGCCACTGCTGATATTTTTTCCAGCAGAATCTCATCTTCGTTCTTGAGTTGATCAGCAGCTTTTCACTCGCCTCCTTCTGCAGCTAGACATAACTCTTGTGATCTCTTTTTCCCTCATGCCTGTTATTCCTAGGCAGAACTTCCTTATTGCTTAGCTTCCCATTACAAGCAAGATGTAAAAGTGCTGTACTGTTGGTTAGCAGTGAAATGGCTGAAATGACAAGCCAGCATTAAACTGAAACTGGCAGATGGCTTGCTAGCCGCAGTTAGGCTGGCAGTACCTGGAATGGGAAGCTTCAAATGCTGAAGATTTTTCAATAATTTGAGGATCTTGTAGTAATAAGTGTGTCCTTAGGTTTGTTGCTGTGGGAGTGATTGAGAACTGGAGTGAAGTGCTGATGTTCCCTTGTGGAATCAGAAGGGACGAGCAGATGGCTGGGGGAGCAGTAATTCCTGTTCAGAAACATACAGCTCTTTTATGAGCAAACCTGACTTACTCAAGCTTTTAAAACAATTTGTGGAGGATTTTTTGAGGTAAGTGAATTTGATTTTAGCTTATTTTAGTTTACTTGGTATGTCTCAATGAACTTAAGGAGGTAAATGACCTGATGATGAACGGGGGAAAATGGATTTAAGGAAAAATGCGTTTAAGCGCTTTAATATCTCAGGTAAATATCACCATGCTACGGTATGTGTATCGAATATTTTGCTTCAGTAGTGTTTGTGGGACCCAAACGTGAGCCTCTCACACTGAGAGGGGCATGGTTCCTCCCCTCATCATAATAGAAAAATTAGTGATGGGTGTTTCTGGACTTCATACTTGTGGGATGCTTAAAGAGCAAATACACGCACGTGTAGAAGTCACTTATTCCGCGTGTGCTGCTTTGTGTGGTGCTTGCAAATACCAGATCTGGATCAGGGTTGTCGTGCAGGAGTTGGACCCTGTGATCCCTGTGGGTCCTGTGCACCTCTGGGCATTCTGTGGGTCTTTGAAGTCTGGAAGACCAAGAGCTAGGAGCTGAATTCACGTCAGTGGGACTTCTGAGCAGTCTGCAAATTAATCTCACTTGGGAAAGAAAAAGTTGCGGCGCAGTTGAATTGGAGGTGTTGTTCTTTTCAGGTTTTTGAGGCTTCCCAGCTATAAATGAAAGCCGTGATTTTTTTTTTTTTTAAGTCCTTATTTGAGGATCTTTGGCTTTTAAAAGGAAAAAAAGCTGGGAACTAAATGCTGCTGCTTGTAGCGTTTCAGAATTATTTCCTATGTCTTACAGTGTAAAGTTAGTTTTTATTTCTTTTTAATGTAAATCTGTCGAGGAAATGATCAGCTTATCATAAACAGATAAAAAGAGTGGAGGAACACACAGAAGTAATGAGAAGAGTAAGCGCTCTCCGGTGGAACTGCGTGGTCCAGCGCCGAGCTGCAGGCGCTGATTGATGGAGCTGACTGCTGGTCATGGGTGACATCAAGCGGGCTGAGTGCGAAATAACACAGCCTGCACGCCCTGGGAGCCCCAGCTCCGTGGGGTTGGCCGCCTGTGGCTGTTCGGGGAGCACACTCAAACCCTCGGGATCTCGTCCCAACAATTTCAAGGGCTTGGGGAGGGAAACCCATTGCCAGCTGGAAGCTGGGTGCTGGCTGTGTGCCTGCCTCCCCCTCTTGGTGCGGGTTTAGTGCCGCTTCCGAACTGCCCCGTGAGCAACTGTTGCTGGCTGGCAGGCGATTTGGTGTCCTCCAGAAAGAACTGATGAGCCTGCTTATCTCGTAGCTGCTCGCTTTTCAGTCGGATTTCCTGTTTGTGCGGGGATGGTTGTAGGTGCCAGGCTGACGAGGCCATAAAGTAAAGTCAGCCAGACTTTTTTGCCCCTGCTGTTTCAGTTGGAAACTCCTGACGGTTCAACTTGATTATAATTTCTGCTCAAAATTTTATTTACGGTCAGTTTATAGTCTTAAACTGTTGTGCCAGTATTGTTCTTGAGCAGTTCCCCTCCCTACCCAGCACTTACTCCTTTGATGTATGTGGAGATAGTAATCGTGTGCCCTCTTAGTCTCTGTCTCTGCCAAGCTATACAAGGCAAAGTATCCCAGCTACGTCTTGTAAAACAAACAGTCCATTCCCTGGATCGTCTAATCTGTCCTCTTCTGCACTTGATTACAGTTTAGTTATCAAGAGATTGGCTTCAGCAATGAGTCCTGCTGGCAGCCTGCCGTGACCCTGCAAAATTTGGAATGACTAAAGCGTCGAGAACAAGTAGGGCTTGAGAGCGGGGTTATTAAAATGCACGAAACTTTGGACTTGCCTTTTTGTCCTTGTCTTGTTTTGGAGCAATATTTTCCGCTGAAGATGTTGGAGAGGTCTTTGTTGATCTCTGGAAAGTAAGAATATCCTGAGCTGGTGGTAAAAAGCATGTCCTTTTTGTTCGGATTTTGCCTTGGTGCTTCAGCATCTTTCATATGGAGACTGGAAGGTAAATTCAACAGGATGGAGTCAACATAGCTCTAAGACCTTTTATTTCAGCCTCTTCCATCCCACTGTTGTTGCTTAGATGGCCTCTTTTTGTCTGCTACAAAGCATGGAAAATTGAGCTTCGAGCATGGTAATGGTTCGCCAGAGCCTGCCAGCTGTCAGGCTCTGCACAAAGGGCATGTTTTGGAAACTGATACCCCGTGAGCTGCCATGGGCACGCAAGGATCTCCACTTTCTCCTGTTGCTTTGATACTGGAGAGGCTCTGACAAATCAGCTCGGTGTGGTGCAGTTCTGGATTAGCTGAATAGCTGTGGGATGGGGTTGGGGAGGATGCCTGAGGGAGCTGCATGTTCCTGGGGAAGCAGACGAGGAAAACAAGGAGATGCCATTTCCCCTGCTTAGGCTCTGCAGTCTGTGCTTGCACAATGCACCTAGAGCTGGGCGCAGCGGCGCCGGCAGCGCGGTGTCACGTTGTCACACACATCAGTCTGCCTGGACAGCACAGGGACACGTCTGCACCTGTAGAGGAATATTTCTGATCGGTTCACCGGCAGCATCCTCAGTGAAGACGTGAGCTGTAGTAACTGATTTGAGCTTGTGTTTTGAAGAAAAGCATCCTGGAAGCATAATAGCCTCGTGTTTTGACGCATGTGTGTGCTGAAGCTAAATTACTGTTGTGAAAGAACTTCTAAAATATCCTGGTAAATAAAGCGTTTTATCTTATTATAGGTATTTTGGCACCAATGTGTGGTAGCAAGAGCTATTTTTCCTGCTGTAGCTAAGTTTCTTTATATCCTTTTATTCTGGTTGCTGCTAAATTTAGGCTGAAATTTCCCAGGCTTCCTGTGGTGTAGAAACAAATTCCTTGGAAGAATTTCAGCAGAATTTACTAATCCCTGGGAAGGCTCTTCTTATTTCCAGTTTCTCATACGAGGCGAGTGGCAGTACCTAATTCAAGGGAAATAAATGCTCTTATTTCCGAGCTGCTGAATTATTCATGCAGCTGCACAAGTAATTTTTTCTCTCCGCCTTTCCCTGTAGGGGAATCGTTGGGGTTGCCTGCTCGTGGGGTGGTTTTGTTTGGTTTAAAACGGCACAGAAAGTCATCGCTCCAAGAGTCCTGTGCTGTGATCCCAGACTTGAAAGGACATCGAAGCCCTTCTTGACTGGGGAATTGGAGAGTGCATTGCAGCGTTACTGTGACTTCTGCGTTTTATGTGGTAGCACAGACGTTCAGAACAAGGATTTTTCTTTGAAAGTCTGCAGCTGGCTGCGCTTAGTAAGGCTTTTGTACCTGACTGTTATGAAGTAGGCAAACACCGTCTTTGTTTCACTGATTAAGAAAGGAAAGAGTGAAGGTTGCAGCTTGCTGGGAACTCCTCAGTAAGCTGCTCTTCCAGGATCAGGACTGGAAAGTGTTCGAAGGCCAAAGTCTTGTCCAAATCCAGCCTTCCATTCAGGCAGGTGAGCAATAGTTCAGAGGGAGCTGCGGACCTTCCCGTGGGAAGAGGTTGTTAGAGAAAGGGTCTGTGACAGAACTGGCTGTGATTCCCTGCTGGACAATTTCTCTTATTTTAGAAGGTGATGTGGATGCTTCAGCACAGGCGCTGTCTGTGTGCTGGGCTAGAGGGCTCTTTAGGTGCTGATTGTGCCTGGGGGAGAAGAAAGGAGCTGTGGGCACGAGCCTACCTTGGATGTTTGCTCCGGTCCAAACACTGGGGCCCAGCGCTAAGGTGATTTTCCTGGCAGCTCTTGCCTGTCCCCTGGCATCCCCCTGAGGCTGTGGAGTTTCACCTGTTCAGAGGCTGTGAGTGTGTGGTTCACACCTAGTTCTGCCTTCACAGGAAGTAAATACAGTATTATTTCCAAAAGTAAAGCAATGGAGAATAATAATAGTTTGTATGATAAATGTCCTGGTAACAATATCTCTGTCTGCAATTTAACCTTTCCTTGGGAATGTTTTGGGTCTGCCTTTCTAAAATAGGATTGCTTCTGCTGCAGCATCCCTCAGCTTGGTCTGGGAGTAGCCAGGAAGTAAAAGAGAGTGTCTCCTATCCTCCTGCTCCTCCGCCTTCTCCTTTTGCTGGACCACATCAACACATGGATGCAGTTACAGCCTCTGCCTGGTGAGGTCACTTCTAGGAAACCTCCCTCAATGATCAGATCTCTGTTGGATCCAGCTGCTCACCCGAGCTTGAGTTTGGTGGCAGAGAGTTCCCTTTGCTGCCCCTCTGTTAGTAGGTCTGTGTCACCAGCATGGGAGCAGAAGAACAGAGAAGATTAAAAATGGAAAACCCTCAAATTTATTTGAAATAAGGATTGATGCTGGTTCTGGAGTAGGTAGCTTAGATATCTGGGCATCAGATTTTAATAATTGTGATGTAAATTTGAAGCCAAAATGAATAATGTGAGCATTTTTACAATTTGTACATTGTTTTCTGGCTTAAATTATTTATTTTTACATTTATTTGTACATCCAGTGGATATTGGCTTGTTCTACACTTAAATTTTCTCTTGGTTCGTGAATTTTTGTCATTAAGCTTTCAGTCTCTGAAGTTTAAATACTGATTAGTTGTACTTGGAACCTGAAGGCACGCCTAAATCTTCACCTGCCTGCACCATGTTTTTCTAGTGTTGGATACTAAATCAGAATCAGGTGGTAGTATGCTGAACCTTACATCAGCAAATTTATTTAAAAGTTTTGTTTTAATGGAGATACTCAAAGTGTGGATTTTGATTTCTGCTTTTAAAATCAACCGTAGTCAAATCCAGAAGTTGTGCTCTCTGTGGATGTCTGGTATAGTTGAAAAAGAGGCTTTGTTCCTGTATTGCCGTGACTGCTTATGCCCTCCACAGATGAGTACACAAGTGCTGCAGTTTCCTTTTCTGCTGTTGCTAATTCTTAAAGCCTAAAGCGGGGAGCTCCTGTGATGTTTTCCCTTTGCTCTCTCCTCGTTCTGATTCATGTTTTTCCTCTCAGCAGTACGGGTGTTTAAGGCCGTGTCCTTGGTTCTCTGTCCCAGCTACAGATTCCATTCCTGAACAGGATTGTAGCCCTGAAGTCTGTGCTGGAGGGAAGGTAGGATGAAACTGAGTTCACAGGATGCAGGAAGTTCATTAGCTCTGTCATTTTTTGTTCTTTTCATAGACTTAGCAGTCATTTTTATCTTTTTCCCTCCCTTCTGTTCTCTTAATGTAATATTTTTCTCTGCTACAAATGCAAAACTGAGGAGTTTTTTTCTTGCCATGCTTTATTTGGAACCTAGATGTAGCTGATCTGAAAGGATGAAACAATTCTGGCAGTTTACATCTTGTCTCTGCACTTCAGCATAGCCTCTTGTGCGTCCTATTCCCTTCCTGCGTGGTGGGCTGAATGCTGTTCTCTTTGCCTTAAACGAGGCTTTATGGGAACGCTGGAAAAACACCTTATCTTGCCGCTTTGGTAAAAATAACAAAATCAGCCACGGGAGCTTGTATCCTGCAGAAATTATGCATGCCTGATGGGGTTTCTGCGCTTCCCCTCGGCGCTTAGATCGTTTGGCTGATCCATCTTCTGCTGTGAAGCGGTGCCAGCGAGGAGAGGTCTCCGAAGACGTTTTGCATTAGTGAAGTGCAGCGTGCTAATGCAGCTCCTCCACCGACGCCGTGCTTTGCATTTTAAAACAACCCCGCAAAGCACGCGTAGCCTCGCGTGCGTGAGCTGCTTCCACCGTCCAGGGCTTCAGGTTTCTTCCTCGTTTGTTCTTGAACTTTCAATAATCATAGAAATAAAGGGAGGGCCTCTTTGCATTGTTTATAGTAGGAAAGAGCAGCGCAAGATTTCATCTACTGCTGTTCAAATCCCTTGCTATTTTTGGTATTTGACCTCTGCGTAGCAGATTGCCAAAGCTACAGGTTGTTTTCATTTTTAGTACGCGTTTCTCTTCTCTTACAAGTTACTCCCGTGTATTGGCTAAATCTTTGAGGCAAAGCTCCATTCCTTCCACGTTTCCTGTGGTGGTTTTCAGAGGTAATTTTATGTTCCTATATGCTGTTGAGCTAATGTTCCCTTTCAGAATTGAGACCTATGCAATTTCGCAGCATCTCATGTGCAAAACTAAAAGGAGAAGGAAAATTACTTATGAATTGCTGATTTATTTTTTTCAAAAGCTTTCTGGATTATAAAGGACTCGGGAGCCTGTTGGCTTGAGTTTAGACTGTGATGTTTGGAGTGGTACCCAGCAGTACGTGCTCAGACAAAATGAGAGCTTTAGTTAAAGGGCGGCTTTGCCTTGTCTGGGGGGCAGGTGAGGGGTGCAGCAGCAGTTATGGACGAGGAGAGGCACCACTGCGGGTGGTGGTGGGCATTTGTTTCAGGAGCAGGTGACTGGCGATAGCCAGACGCTGCAGCCACTGCATGCACCTGTTTAAATCCACGTGGTGTTCATGGCTTTCCTGGCCTGTCAGCAGTGCTGCATTTTGTCTGTGGTAAGACTGTACTCAGTAGGTCCACACTGGGGGCCACCGTGAGTTGGAATAAAGGAAGAACCTGAACTTGACTACCTCATGCCCAGAGCACCAGCCCAAACCTCGTCTTTTCCCAAGGCCTCTCTGCCTTTTCTGCTGAGACAGAAGCGGTTGAAGAGGAAGCTCTCTTCTGCACAGCCTCTGAGCCCTACAGCTTGTCAAGTTATCACCAGGTTCCCTCACTGATCCCTGTCATTGGTGATTGTGCCGTGTCCAAACCGTGCCACGCTGCGAAGAGGCTGCCCTTGCAGGAGGCTGCTCGGTGGCTGTCCCAAACCAGGTGCCGGCGCTGTCGAAGTCGGAGTGCGCTAGATGGAACGTGCTTCCCTTTGGCAGCGCGGCGCAGCGTGTGCTCTGAAAGTGGCAGCCCTCCAACGCTTCGTTATCTCCTATTGTGTTTGGAAGACCATTGTTTCCTATTTGTCTCATAAATTTAACGGAGATCCTATTCCTGCCATTTAAACTTTCCCATCAAAATACAACAGCGACTTCCCCTCCTGCAGAGGAAGGGCTGGCAGCTACACCCTGAAGTTTGAGCATGAGTTGTTTATATAACCTTCAATCACAATTTCATAATAGTCTGAAGACTTTCTTGCTCAGGCAGACATTTTACTGAGTTTTTAGCAAAAACCTGGCTGCCATCAAATGCGCTATTACAGCTTCTTAGTTGTTGCAGTGGAAATAGGATTGAGAACTGTACCCTCCAGCCTCCTGATGATACAGAAATTGCACATCATTGGTCTGGAAAATGTGAAGAGCGTTTGCTGGTATTTTAACCTAGCTGTACCTGCGTCATTTGGGAGTGAAAGCTTCGGAGCTATCTTGGGCTAATTTTATTTCCCAGCGAGTATTATTAAATCAGAATGAAACATGGCTTTGCAGTCTGGCCTTTCACAACTTCGGAGAACCTGCAGAATTCCCTCACCCTCCTCTGACGTCAAAGCCCTGACACAAGAGTTGCAGAAGCTGCTCCCTGAGTAATCTTTCTCTATCACAGCCGGTAACAGTCAACAACTGCAGCCTTCTTTCTAAATGGAAGTTTGTCAGGAACACGTCTGAGCTTACTTGGCCTTTCGAGTATAAATAGAGGTCTCAATATTTTGAGCTTGAAGCTTGGGTCGGTCTGGAGAAGTACCTTTTTCTAACAAAGTTTACAGACCCCTCCCCAGATTTTCGGTAACCTTGGCAGTTCGGGATAGCTGGCTTATAAAAACCCCTTTCTCCACATTGACACGTGCTTGGAAACTGCATTTTATTGGAAGCTTCCGTTGTGATTCTTCAGACTGATGAGGTTGTTCAGATTAAGTAAAAGTTGTCATGATTAATAATACTGTTAATCATAAAATGTTACAGATGTTTAAATTTCAAATTAATTTACATGGAATTCTAATAGTTTTGTAATTTTCTTGCAATTCTGTCTCTTGACATCGTGTTATGATCTTTGAGGCACGTTAATTAGCCTGACAAAACCACTGTACAGTGCTACGTGGTGATTTTTCAGAAATGAAGTTCAACAAATCCAGATAAAATTGGGCCTTAGCCTTGCATGCAGCTGAGCAAGTGGTGTTTGACAGCAGCCTGCTTTTGGTTCTGCTAAAAGCTTGTTCCATTTGAGGACAGACCCGGAAAAGTGGGTAAGAAGTAGGCTCCGTGGGTAGGTCGTACACAGGCTAATGCCAGAAAACATGTTGAAATTCTTGGAGGGGAAAGGAGTTTCCACAGGATGTCTGCATTTTATGGCAAAAATTACTCGTAGATGTGCTCTGGAAGGCGGCTTTGATGTAGGAGATTAACCTGGGACCTCGTCGTCGGGATATTAGCGAGTTGAATAGCCCCGGCACATTATTTGTGACTTGGGAATTAAGCTTTTATGAGTGTGCCTACTTAAGCTGTTTTTTAAGAATTTGCTCATATGTCACACGGCGTGATGAATATCTGTGTGTGCCCAACAGGAGCAGGGAAAGCAGAACCTTGAAACTACCAACAACAGGGTAAAAAAAAAAAAAAAAGCAGAAGGCAGTTTTGTCATGGCAACTTTTCCTTTGTTGCAGGTCTCTCTTGGAACATAAAAATGATTTGCCAAAACCAAGGAATCGCGGCAACTTGCTCGTTCCATCCCTAAAAATCCAGCTTGAAGAATTATGAGGAAATATTGATAGGACAGCTGGAAAAGTTTGAGGATCTCTTACTGCGTTCTGGCCTGCCTGGTTTCTCTTTGGTTTCTGTTTGGATGTTCTAAAAAATAATCCTTCTGTGTATGTGCTGGGCGCTGGCCTGGTTCTTAAGGCAATAAGGAGAATTTTGAACGCTGCTTTACCCTTATTTACATTAGTTGAAATATCTGTACTAGTGACAACTTGAGAATTGAATCCTGAACCTACTCTTACTCCTTTTTATTTATTTATTTATTTATTTTTTATAAATACAGGGTCAATTTGAACAGGAATCATCCATGGGGATGGTTATGCCTCCTTACCATACCCCAGCTACATCTTTTTGTTGAAAAAATGCTCAAAGTTTGTGAACCCTGATAGGGTTCAGAACACAGGGTCTGAAACCACCTGCTGTTTGTGGTGGTAAGTGCTGCATGTCAATTGAAATGTTTGAGTACCTTTTCTGACTCTAAATCAATGGAAGCCTTCACTGCAATTGCAGAACTGAGTTTTCCTTTGTGCTGCATGAAGGAGAACTTTTATTTTCCCAAGGACTCCTCATTCTTTATATGTGAGGACTGAGAGAATATGTTTGAATGTTGGTTTTGCTTTGTAAAATTTTATACTTCTGTATCTCACGGAAATACCATTGGTTTCTAGAAGAATTCAGTAATGCCAGATGAAGAGCGGCCTCTGAAGGAACGATTTTTCATTTCCAGTTGCACTAAAAAAAAAAAAAAAAGCTATGTATTTTTTCTTTAGGAGTCTCAAAACGTGTGGACTTTCAGGAGAATTGATGCAAATGCCAAAGGCGCTCAGCTCCTGTGAATTGTGTTGTCCTGCTGCCCGTCCTGGTGGTCCTTGGTACGCTGACTGGTGTTGGTGTGTGTCATTGGGCACCTGTGCACTTGTACAATTTATCTCATCTGATCATTTCAGGCTATAGTTCTTTATTTTGTCTTGTTCTCTGCCTACGCTTTGTGCAGCTCCCAGCAGAGAAGTTGACCCGGGAAGTCTCTGCCATTGTCCTGGTGGAGTTGTCTGTGGGCTGTGCCTGCTAGCAGGCAGAATTGTTCTTCAGGTGGTGATGATGCCTTTGTCTTTCCACTTGTGGAACATTGCTTTGCTATCTACCTCAGAAAAACAATAAAGCAAATGTAGCTAAATGACTCCTACAGCATTTGCAGACGGACTGTGTAATCTTTGAAAGGCATTGTACAATCTAGTGTTACAGTCAGGAGAGACTGAGCTCCTTTACTTGGGAAACCCTTGCTGGTTTTCTGTTTCTGTAAATGAAGCTGTAGGCAGAATATCAGGATAATTACATTTGATTTCATACATGACCTCTGTGCAAGAAACTTTTTCATATATATATATATATTTAAAGCTAATCTTTCAGAATTTTATAATTAAATCTCATCTTGGGTTTTATTTATTGCAGACTTCTGACAACCCCAGGAACAGCGTTGGAGATGTCTGCGCTGGAGAAGATCGAGGAGCAGCTCGCTCGGCTGCGCATAGCAAAACGTTCCGTGCTGAGGGAGGAGCCCGCCTACTTACTGGACATAGACGTTTCCCGCTCTGCCCCGTCTGAGAGCGGTCGCTGCGTGGCAGTTTCATGTTCCAATCAGTCCATTAGGCTATACAACAGAGAAACATTAAACTTCCTGCGGGAGTACAGTAGCCGTCCTGGGATGCTTAATGGAGTCAGATTTGCGCACACGTGTGACAGCCTGGTGTTTTCTGCGTGCAGCGATGGCACAATCAAATGTTGGGATATTCGTTCAGCATCTCAAAAGGCCGTGCAGATATTTAGTGGTTATCCTTCCAATGTCTTCATCAGTTTTGATGTCAATTGCAGTGATCTCATAATCTGTGCTGGAACAGAAAAGGTTGAAAAGGATACGTTTCTGGTGTTTTGGGATGCAAGAGGCAACACAGACTGTGCCAGCTCAACTAAAGAACCCTTGGGAGTCTATTCTGAAAGTCACAATGATGATGTCACCAAAATCTGTTTTCATCCTGTCAAACCCAGTTGGGTAGTTTCCGGGTCAACTGATGGGTTGGTTAATGTGTTTGACATCAACAGGGACAACGAAGATGATGCTTTGATATCAACTTGCAATTCAGATTCATCGATAAGTTTTATTGGCTGGTCGGGGAGAGGTTATGAGCAGATCTACTGCATGACACACGACGAAGGATTTTGTTGGTGGGACCTTGCTCAGCTAGATACTGAAGAGCCCATAACCCTGCTGCGCGTTGTGGATGTCAGAGACGCGGTCTGTATTGAGAACGACAGCTTAAATTACCTGGTAGGCGGTGTGTACCATGAAAAGGCAGACAAACTCTTTCTCATTGGAGGAACATCAACAGGAAAAATTCACCTGCTGAGCTGTGGCGCTGATGGGCTGAGCCTACTGGGCACCCTTGGTGGAGGACACTCTGCCACCGTTCGCTCTTTCTGCTGGAACCTGGCAGACGAGTCGCTGCTGACGGGCGGAGAGGATGCTCAGCTGCTGCTCTGGAGGCCCGGAGCTGTGGAAAGGTCCCTCGCGAAGAAAGAGACTTTGAAGATCGCTTCCTCTGTGCAGAAGAGAGTCAGAGTTCACAACAGCTCCCTCAAGAGCAGGAAAAAGTGAAATTCTGAAGATGGGAGCCTGCTCCGTGGAGTTCTTCCATTTGTTTAGTCTCCTGGGCAATACGTGGCTGTTGCTTTATTCGGAGGTGCTCTGTGGAAAGAACTACGATGCTTGAATGCTGCTTGGGAATATACATCAGTCATCAGAGGAATGCTTTATTATTATTTTTTTTTTAAAGAAGTTCCTAATATTAATCTGAAAAGATTAAATGTTTGCTCTTTAGTTCAAGAACTATAGATCTTAAATCATTTTATATAAGAATATTTTTTTTTATGGTTGTTTAATGTCTCAGCCAAGATATTTAATGCGTAATGTAGGCCTGTGGCTTGCATAATTTGTTACTTTCCCAGTGAAATTCCCTGGCATGTTTTTAAAAGCTTTTGTATCTCAAGCTGTGTTTTTCTTTCTTTACAGAGAACTTAATGGAATTGTTCAATATATTAAAAGATTTTGTGTCACTTCTTAACGCTGGAGGGAATTACTTCTTGATGAAATAGAAAATAAGTACTGTTCTTGCATTGTCATATTCCTGCTTTGTAACAGGCTCGTAAAGCAGCACTTGACAGAGCCATCCTTTTCATAGCTAAGATACGAATGTATTCAACTGAACAGGAATATGCTATTCCACACAGCTCATTTTTTTCAAGCATATGAGAAGTGTTAAACTGCTCTTATTTAGGGTGTATTTCCTGCATGGAAATACCCAAGGATCTCCCAGGCAGCTTCGTTCTTTCCTGGTAGGTGCATCTCAGGGGGTGCACCTGGCAGACGGGAGATGTTCAGCGAGTTAAAGATGGGCATAATCACACCAGTTGTGCTTAAAATCCCCAGTCCTGCATTTGAAATCAGCCAGTGTCATGTGCTGGCTGGGAATGGTAAAGCCCAAAGCGAACACTGCCTTCTGAGAATAGTTACTGAGCAACAGACCGATGTGGGGGAGCTTTAACAAAACCTTTTAGAAGACAGTGCCTGTCCTTTAAGAAATAGCTCTCTTTGCATAGTTTATGCATCTCTCTCTATGATATCTCTGACTGCTTTGTTCCAGTGTTCCATCAAAGAGCCATTAAGTGGTGCAAAAATTGCCCTGTTCTGAAAGGGCTGAGTTTTTCTGCTTATTCTGCTCCCCTGGCAGCCTGCGATCTGTGCGCCTGGCCCTGCACACACAATTACCCTCAGCCTTCCGAGCGCCGCTGCAGTCAGATTTCGGGTGGTAATTACACTGCATCGAACATATGGGAGCCACAACTGGAAACAGCAGAAGAGTATTTAAGGATGGTGCTGTTACAGAACAGCTGGCAAAAAAAACAGAGAGGTTTGATCACGTAAGCCTGGACAGGTGATTTTTCCACAACAAGTTACGAACCTCAGGCTCAGAGGTTGAGCTTGGAGTTCAAAAACAGCTTCTGAAGTACAGAAGATACCTCATACCACGAGTGTACGGTCACGGCTGTGCTGAAGATGCCTTAATTATCTCTGGAAATGATAATTCCCTTCACACAGAAGTACCGAGTTTCCACATGGTGTGTTTTGCAAGCTGTTAATGCCCTCCAGCCACAGCTGTGCATCCATCGTTGTTCTGGGTCTGCCTGTTGGTAATTAAGACGTGATTCACTTTGCTTTTCTTCCTGCTGGTTATTTAAATGTGCGGCTTCAATTCAGAAGTCACATCTCTAAACTTTTTAAAAAAACTTGTGTTAAGTTCAAGTTACGCCACCATCCTCATACATCAAAAGATCACCAGAGTCTGTTGCTTCCCAAATTACTTCATGCTATTTTAAGATAACTTGAGTGGTGTTACGGCTGCGATACACCTGCACCACGTGCCCTTTCAGGTGTTTTATCCTCTCAGGTCGCAGGTTATTGCCTGTTTCTGTGGACCTGATGGTTTTGTAACTGAGTGGGCCAAAAGATTCAGACCTTCTGAGTTCACCTCAGTGGTCAGATGTGGATGTGGGTTGGTACTGGTAGTTGGAGGTGGGGAGCTAATGGATTTTTCCAAGACCTATTTCATTGCAGGTACGATGTACAGCTTGGTTTTTGTGTTTACCCACTTTTTTCTTGGTATCTTGACACAGTCCATGGAGTAAGTTTTTTTTTTTCCTTGAATAAAGTCGTGTGTGTGTTGCAGAAATGCAGAGAGGGAGCTTTGGGTGCTTTTTTGAAGTGTCTGTTGAGAGATCATTTGTGTGTGCTGCCAGTGGTATCAGTGAGAGCAGCAGAGATGGGAGTTATGGGACTGCCATGGCTGAAGTTTGCAACCTCTGTTAGTTAATTTCTGTATTAATTTGGTCCATAACTAATCCATACCCATTACAGTAGTTAATTTCTATATTAAATTGATCCATAACTAATCCATACCCATCACGGTAGTTAATTTCTATATCACATTGATCCGTAACTGACCTGTACCCATCACAGTTAAGCCATGCCTTCCCTGAAACGTTCTCCCTTTTACGAACTTGACTTCTACAAACAGTGTGAGGGGAAAAATAAATGTATTTATCTCAAAACCCTGCAAAAGCACAGCAGCTGGCAGGAGACTTGGGCTTGTGTTGCCCCTGAAAATACTTGATTATTCTTAGTTTTCTTTTGCGTTGACTTAACCTGAAATTAATATCCACTAACAACTAATTAGTGCTGTGTGCTTCTGTGAACTGAAACTTTCTTGGAGCGCAAGCAGAATGTGCCTGGGATCATACAAATAACAGACCTGAAATGAGGCAGGTTAACTTGTCTGGGTGCACTTCGACTCTTAGGTCAGTTTTGATGTCTGTGAGTTGACTTCAGTATTGTTAAGAAACAGATTTGACCTTTATAATTGAAACTGCAAGTAGCAGGCATTCAGAAATTGCCGTTGTATTAATTGCTTAACCCCGGGGGAAGCTTTCAGTCCGGAAGCAGGATCAGATTTTTTCCAGTAAATGAAAATTAAAAATCCAGATAAATTACCTGAGTGAAGAAAAGTGTGCGTCTTTATTCAGAGGTGATACAAACCCATGGTACAATACTTCTGAGCAGCAGGAGAATGTTATTTAGTGAACACATGAAAGAAAAGAGATTTACTCACATCCAGCACGTTCCTAAATGTCCTCTCTGTTTATTCGTCTTTCCTCTGTAGGTAAAACCCAACACTGGCTTGCCAGCCCTCGTGCTTCTTGTATATGAACTTCCCAGAACCAGAGAATCACGGAATGGTTGGCAGGGACCTCACAGCCCGTCTAATCCTAGCCCATGTGTGCTGGGGTTTGGTAGGGATGTGGTTATTCGCAGTTATTCAGCAGAGCTTTTATGCTCGTGAAAGAATCAACACTTTTGGTGCCCCTCACAAAGCTCGTCTGTGTTTGTCATTGTTAATTTGGAACAACTTCACCCCATTCCACGGAACTCACCTCCTGTTGTTTGGCTCCCTGATCTGTTCTGGGAGGTAGCAGTGAGTTGTGGTGTGGTGTCTACCTTTCTGGAGTGGGAGAGGGGCAGCAAAGGCAGGCTGGCCCCTGCAGCCACCTGCTCCACTACAGCGTCAGACCTTTGAAGTAAGCGGAACGGCTTGCTTTGGAGCTTTATGGAAGCAGGATAGGGCCTTCACTGAATTATGCACAACATAAACACCCTTCGAGCATAAAAGCCAGTTCCTGTTTGTCCCTGGGATGAGCAATTTGCCAGTGAAGCGTACAAGAGAGGCAGAAGCTGCTCCCAGGGCTGGGTGTGCTCTCAGCCTCTGCTGGCAGGGAGCAGAGCCACGGCTCCAGCCGCTGCCGTATTTCACAGGGCAGGGAAAAGGGGAAGGAAAGAGTGAGCGGGGAGGTGACAGAGGTGGTGGTTTGGTCTGTGAGTTTATAAATGTCTGTTACAGAGAATCACACCATGGTTTGGGCTGGCAGGGACCTCGCAGCCCATCTAATTCCAGCCCCTGCCCCCAGCCCCATCCAGCCTGGCCTTGGGTACTGCCAGGGATGGGGCAGGCACAGTTCCCCTGGGCCAGGCATCACTGTGCTGTGCTCCACTTCTTGGTTCCTTATCAGAATTATTTGCACATAACCCGATCTTGTGAAGATCTTTGGTAACTTCTCGTTTTCCCTACCAGTTTACTAACCTGCAGGGTAATGGTGGGCTGACGGGAGCGGAGCGGGGTTAACTTCAGTTGCTGCTGTCATCGTGGTCTGTCCTACTCTGATTTCAGCACATGCATTTCTTCAAGTCGTACGTCTTCGTGCCTTTAGGTCCTTCGCAATCTGTATTTTGAAGGTATTTCTACCTTTCTGGAAATGGAGTGACAGAAATTACTATTTCATTTTGATGCTATATACTCTAGCTGCAATTTCAACACCAATATTTTTATGGGAACACATTCTATTTTCAATTCAATATCAATTTCAGTCTCACCCTCTCATGTTCTGAATAAAGATTTGGTGCTGCTAAAAACCCCATAAAGGCGGCACGCGAGCAGCCGTTGCCACAGGAAATCAGAACTGGCAATGGGAAATGCGAGGAGGGATTCAAGAGAGTTCTCGGCGCTAATTTAAAACAATCGCTTGGGAAGGTTAAATATTTAATAAAAGTTTAAAAGAAAAACACACCATTTCAGCAGATCACCAGAGGACCGCTGCATCCCAAAGCTGCTATTATGGATGCTGGAAAGTACATTACGCAATAACGCTGAAGCACAAATGCGGACTTCACTTTTCTGGGTGTGTTTTATACAGGAGTTCTTATAAACCAGTGGAGCACAAATCACGCCAACGTTCACTACTTTGGACCCAGACTAAAACCACGGAGCACACGCATACAGGTAAGAAAGCTGGACGTGACGCTAACTCAGCCTTTATTTGGACTTCTCCATAGTGATGGAGAGCGCTGCCTATAAATTAGTGCGGTTGTTGTGATTTTTTTGTTTGATATCATTCTTGTGGATATACAAGGAGTGAAAGCATAAAAGTAAATCAGGAAAATGTTTGTTACAGTACCTTACATTGTAATTATTCATGCCACGAATTATTCTTTGCAGGATGTTATAAAGTTTGCGTTCACAATTTCGTGTCTCTTGCCTTTTGAAGAAAGAAGCCTCAAGAATTCTGCGCTGAAACCTCGAGACGCTGCACCGGTGACCTTGGTGTCAGTTTAGGACTGGTACGTGAGGGACTGGGAGAAGTCGGCGGGATGTCCCTTGCTATGAAGTACGGTATTTTATTTATTATTATTTTAAGGTTTCTGTAGCTGTAGGTTTGCAGTAGGAACACAGTTGCATTTGCAATGCTACACGTCCTCAAAAAATGCACACCGACTATACCTGAACATGTAAATTTAAAACTTGGGCTACCAAATGAGCACTTGGCTGCCAGGCAGTTGTCTGTTTCCACATTAGACCTTTTTGACAAAACTAAATGGGGAACAATGACATTTGTCATTATGCCAGCACTGCAGAGACAATACCCGGAGGGACAACAATGTCTTGGATCAGCCAGGATGGTGTTTGTGCTTGACACCCTGAAAATCAAAGCCTAGCTGAGGCCAGCACTACGCAACCTGTTCTTTACTAGAAAGAAGGGAGCACTTCATAAAACAATTGTGTTTTGCTAAGTGACAACACACAGCGATGCATGGGGTAGAGGAATGCCTCTAGATACCAAACCAAGGTAGTCACAGGTAGTCATAAAGATCTCAGATAGCCTTCTACACGTGTATGTCATTAGAACAACAAGAAGATTAAATGATTGCTGGAGATAATTCTTAGTTAGGCTGAATTTGTGAAGTCCTAACTATTGCAAGTAATAGAAAGTTTTGAGGCAATAAGGGATTGTAATAGGAGCGCAGAAGCATCCCACCCCATCCCATGGAATGAATGGTGGCATTTTGGTAAAACATCTTGGCTAAAACATGCCCGAATCCTTATTTATTTTTATAAGTGTTATCATTTTAACATTTCTGTTCTGGTTAATTGTCAGGATGCCTAGAAAGCGAGCAAACGAGCTCCCGGTCATTATAAACCAGAGCGGTGGCATGTGCAATGAGCGAGTGCTTCTGATCCTTTCAGGCATTCACCTGCTGCCCAGAACATCGCGTTTCACAGTTTTCACCTCATTTTTGCTCCACCTGTTCTAAGCCTGAGCATTTACTGTGTTTCATTTAAGAATTTGCTCCCATTTGTTCTCTGAACCGTTCATACCTCATGACTGCATTCAGATGAGACTTAGGCATTTGTGGATTCTTACAGGCATGTGCAATATATCAGGCTCATTTGCTGATCGCTACATTTACTAACATGGTGAAGTTGGCACATGGAGAGTCACCTAGCTGTGCACTGATATGGCAGTTTTAACTGTCTTATCAATAATCCTCAAATATAATAATAATAGAAGTCTCAAGACTTGATTCTAGTCCACAATTTCTGTAGTCGGGGTGTTTTTAAAGACTTCGGTTCGTGAAGCAATTCAGAAAAGCTCTGTAGTATTCTGTGAGGGAAAAATCAGTGTTTCTCAGATGGCTCTATAAATACATTTGGTAGCTTCAGAAATAAGTGAAGGTATTTCGAGAGCTCCAGGCGTGTTTTTGCACATAATGCTCTGGTGAGCTAACAGAGGAAATGAACTTCCTCTTGTTTGCAAAATAGAAACCCCCTCAAGTTCTTAACATTTTTTCCACGCTGCTCGGAGAGCTAAGCTACGACACAGGTTTTTTCGTGTCGATCGCAAGCTTCCACACCTAGCACGTTCCCGAGCCCTCCTACAAATCCTCAAAGAAAAGCGACAGCGTTAGCTAGTGAGGATGCAAACCAGCACGCTCAGTTAGGTCACAATCAAAGGAACAGGAGAATGAAGTGTGTTCATATAGCCAACGTATAGAAGAAAACAGGAAGAACAGGCAGTGGTGTGTTTGTGCCATTTCCCCCCCCCTTTTTTTTAAGTTGGTTTATGTACTCTTCAATCCAGGGTCATTTAGCATAGAAGAGAGAGTCCTCTGGTACCACTGAGAACCTCCTGTCCTTGTTCTCTTCTCGACCTCGCATTATTTCTGCCATTATTCCGTCCTTTAGGCAAAGGTGAACTTGGCAGTTACCAGGACGATTCCCAACTGTACGGCTCCCAGCACAAGAGCTGGGACAGCACCAAAGAAACAGGAAACACTGTTTTTTTTTTAAAAAAATAAATCCTGTTTTTACTCACCAACCTCCAGGAACATTACCGAGTGCTCTACAAGCACTGTTTGGGCCACGTGGTCCCCATGCAGCACGCAGAGTCTGCGTGCCTGGTATCAGGTGAATTGTGCACAGCAATCTTGTGTTCACACACACCTGCTGAAATGATGCTCCAAGAAATACTCTGTGTGACGGAGCAGGTGGAGGAGCTTGCAACTTGCTTATGCAGGTGATCAGTCAGCTATCAGAACTGTTTTAGTGTGGTGCATATTAAAGCAGCTACGTTAAGCGGAATATTCTAAATATACCCGTGGAATAATAAACCACTGGTAATCTTCTGGAAGGAAATGGTGTTCTGACATTCAGAGCTTACTTTTCCCACATTTGAGACAGGATTTGAACTTTTTTCCATTGACTCCAGTACAACTAAAAATAAACCACCTCATTTTTAAAGGCACACCTTTACGCTTTACATAGTTACATGGTTATCCTCCAGGAGCAACTTGAGGACTGCTAACCCTTATGGCCCGAGCACAGCTTGGGTGTCTGAAAACTGATGTTTTGGTTTTTGTTTCCCAGCCAGGGGAAGCAAGGCAAAAAGCTCCTCAGTTGCACTTGAGAGATCTGTGCCAGAACTGGCTTGGAGCTGAGAGCTCCTGCTGCTCTCCTCCAGTTCTCAGCACGAGGCTGCCGCGGCTTTGGCCTCTTCCTCCAGAGCTTATCGCATTTCTTGGAATTTATTCTGTCCATTTAACGCCGTGAAGCTCCTGCTGAGGTCTAGACCCCCCAAAGACAGAGATGGTCCATGCCACAAGGAGCATGCAGGCGATGTACCAGAGGGAATAAAACACAGAAATAGATGGGTGAAGCACGTAGGGAGGATGTGGCCTGAAAAAAAAAAAAAAAGTTTTATATTTAAATAGATCCATTTAGCAAATATGGTGGTAGGATTCCCTATGTTTCTGTTCTACCAACGTTATTTTCCTTGCTAGGAGAAGGCAAGCACGGACAAGCAACTGCTTGTGCCAGTCTGACGGGCAGCTGCTCTTGGGCAACGAGGATGTGGGGGTGACAGCGTGCTCAGCTCGATTTCTCTCCTCTGAGCAAGGATCTTTGCCAGGCTCTGCCCTCAGACCTCTCACGCTTTGCACCTGTATGCACGCGTCACACTGCTGGAGAACAGACCGTCCCTGTGAAGCTGGGGAAGCCTGGGCTGTGACGACGAGTAGCGCTGAGATAAAGCTGCGTGAAGGCTCTTCACCTGGGTGAGATGAAAGATGAACCCATCTTGTTGGGTTTTCGTGTGCTTTTGGTGTCAAAGAGCTGGAGGGGAGAGCATTGATGGCAAGCCTTGGGAATGGCAACAAAGGAGGTGGGAGACAAGGGGGCACAGAGGCTACTGCTCCTGAGCTCTGCTGGAGTGCCTTCATCTGCCCGCTGCGTTCCCAAGCGTGTCTCATCAACTCCATACCCCCGTGGGATGGCAGCTCGAGGCGTGTGATGGAGCAAAGGCTGCACTCGATTCCCTCTGCAGGTTGCGTAAGAAGCAGAGATGATACAACAAGGGTTTCGTTTCGCTCAAGTCTGACAGGCCCACGGAGCTTTCCTACCAGGTCTGTTTGGTTAGCGGCAGATGAGTATTGTTGCATTTAATGCATTAAAGCCACTGACAATGCCTTTAAAATCTTTTTCAGAAACCAGGGCAGGTCTTCAAAGGCTGTGATCATTCTTAGCCTCCATTATGAGAAAGTTAAATGTTTTTAGTACGCATTTGGGCTTTCCCCAAGCCATGGAAAACACCTGGAAAGCATATGAAACACGCCCCAACACCTCCTGCAAAATCTTAACTTGGATAAAGTCTCCCTTTTATTCTTAATGTAGGGGAGAAAAATCTCCTTCACACAACGCAGACCTTTTGGAAAACTGTACAGATCCGCTGGGGCGACGCTGCCTCTGAAGGCTGCGTAATGCAGACGAGGAAAAGCTGCCAGGGCAACCCAAGGGCTTCAGCCATCAGGGCCGGTTTTGCAGGGGCCCACCTGCTGAGGTGCTGCACTGGTGGGAGATCCACCAGCACAAGAGGTGGTGGTGGTGATGTTACTGCAGCACTCGCACCACAAACCTGCTTGGAAGGCTGCTTAGTGAAATGGATTTCTTTAGTCCTGTGATGTTAGAAACACTGAATCTTCCCAGCAATAAGAGCTGGCTGAGCTGCAGCTGTCGCAGCAAGGCACAAGTGCTTTGGATTTAAAACAAAACAAACAAGAAACCAGCATAAGTTGTAAAAATTACGATCTTGAGATGGCACTTCTCGTGTTCTGCAAGAGACGCCGGGATACCAGTGGCTGCATTTTGCACTTACAGAGTGGCTAGGTAAAAGAGAATCACCTAATAAGTTTTTTATCTGGGATTGTTACAGTTACAACTGTAAGTTACTATAAGTTGTAACTCCTCAGCTGGATAGACAGGTGCACCTGGCAACATAGCCTGCATTAGTAACATGGAAATACACACCACAAGCTGAACTCTACAAATAATTGTCATTTCTCTAACTTATGGTGCTTTGACTCAAGTCCAGCATGTAATTATAATCCCAAATTAGATGTGAGTGGTGATCTGCTGCAGGGTAGCAGGGCCGATGGGCTGAGGCTGGCTCTATGGGGTTCAGCAAGGCCAAGTGCCGGGTCCTGCACCTGGGGCACAACAACCCCATGGCGCACAATGGGCTGCGGGAGGAGTGGCTGGAAAGCTGCCTGGTGGAAAGGGACCTGGGGGTGCTGGTCAGCAGCCTGATGAATATGAGCCGGCAATGTGCCCAGGTGGCCAAGAAGGCCAACAGCATCCAGGCTTGTATCAGGAATAGCGTGGCCAGCAGGACCAGGGAAGTGATTGTCCTTCTGTGCTCAGCTCTGGTGAGGCCGCACCTCGAGTACTGTGTTCGGTTTTGGGGCACTCAGTACACGAAGGACATCGAGGTGCTGGAGCGTGTCCAGAGAAGGGCAACGAAGCTGGTGAAGGGCCCGGAACACAAGTCCTGGGAGGAGCGGCTGAGGGAACTGGGGTTGTTGAGTCTGGAGAGGAGGAGGCTCAGGGGAGACCGTATCACGCTCTACAGCGCTGTGGGGGTCGGTCTCTTCTCCCAAGCAACAAGCAACAGGACAAGAGGAAATGGCCTCAGTTGCACCAGGGAAGGTTCAGGTTGGCTGTTAGGAAAAAATTCTTCCCTGTCCAGGTTGTGAGGCATTGGAACAGGCTGCCCAGGGAAGTGGTTGTGTCACCATCCCTGGCTGTATTTAGAAGATGTGTAGATGTGGTGCTCGGGGACACGGTTTAACGCCCCATGGTAGGCTTGGCTGCACTAGGTTAATGGTTGGATTTGATGATCTTAGATCATCACCTAAATGATTCTGTAATACACAGCCTCTGTGCAACTGAAACCTACTCATATATTAAAAAAAACTTAGGGCATTAAACATTGCTTTCAGACCAGAGGTTTCTGTGAATACATTAGAATTAGGGTAAAATTAATTAACAGCCATGAAAGTAAATATCTAATTCTGCAACACATCTGTGAGAACTGCTGAATTCAGATTTGGTAGGATGACTGCACTGAGTGGGAGCTCAACTCATCCATATTTTCCTCACAGAGGTCATAACGCAGAGAGAAAACAAGCACCCCCTGCCCTTCGTCATATGGCAGTTTACGTGTGTATATTGTAGAATTCAACCTTTGCAGATTTTTTTCCATGTAATTACAGTTGCAGGAAGCTGGCAGTCTCTCTGAAAGGCATGTGAGCGTGGGCCCTCTAGATGGGGTGCCTGCACTGTTCTGAGGAGTACCAGCTGCTTTGGGACCTCAGGTGCAAACGGGATCCCCCAGAAAGGAGGAGCCCTGGCTCCACGGCCTCTCCTCCGCCATGGCCTGGAGCCCTTCATCTCTCCCATGTGCCAGAGAAAACCGCAGGAATGAAGTCAGAAGGATGTACAGAGGCTGTTTATCCCACCTTCAACAGCCTGCGAGCGCCGCAGACTCTGCTCTTCAGCTGATGAGTCTATATAGGATAGAACTCGGTCATTTATTACAATAACCAAAGTGCGAGAGGATGAGCGCCTGCGAGCTGAAACTGGGCACCAGTCAAATTGGAAATAAGGTAAGTTACAATGGAGGGGGGGCAGGGAGCACAATTAACCTTTCCAACAACTTCCCTGTACCCAAGCAATACCATGGCATTGGAAATTTTGACTGGATTATTATTATTATTATTATTTTTTGAGAAATGGTTTAACGCAAGCGCCAATTTGAGTTGTATCTCTTACCAGGCCAAATGGTCACAACAAATTTCTGGCCTTCTCCCTCTACAGTTTGGGCTGCACCCTGTCCCAGTTAACATACGAACTAGAATAAATGCAACTGTTAGATGTCTTGCAACGTGAGTACTCGTTTGGGCAATGCACGTAGACTCAGCGTAACGCATTGAGTCTGACTTCGGCCTGCACGACTATTCCACTGGCACCTGCTTTCCGAAGGAACTTGTGAGATACGAAGGGATGCGGAAAAAACAAACAAACAAAAAACTTTCCCGAAGTGTCAGAGGACTTTTTGTAGAATTAAGAACAGAAGTGGCTTACTGCTGGTTTTGGTTTGTTCTGTAAAGTCCCAGGATTGCTCCTCTTCCCAGCCAGCAAGGCAGCTGGATCTGGGAAAATCACTGTCTTTCTCTTAGGTGTTCTTGGAGTTTCTGAACAAGCAGAAGTGATAAACTTGTCCTCTCCACATGACCAGATGACCAGAAAAGTCTATTAATGTATCTGTCTCCATTCCAGAAGCAAAAAGGTTAGATGTTTCTGACTGGAGGTTTATTTCCAGGCAAAGAACTGCTGGCCTTATTTCCACAGGCAGTCGCAATTTCCAGGTAGGCTCTGCTGTGGCTGTTAAATGAGCTGGATTGTAATCTGTAGCCTAAATGACCCAAACCCAGTCTCAGTAATTATCTGGTGGTAGAGCTCTTGTAGCAATCAACTTCAGCTACAATGAAGCATGGCTGGTTTTGGATATTGGCAGGAGGAGAAAGTTGCTCTGAAATCAACCTCAGGTGACTAAATCGTGACTGATGGGTAATGGCTTTCGGAATAGTCCTTAATCACTTTACTGACCTTGATTAGTATTTTATGAATAATATTCTTAAAGGGCTTTTCAGCATTTATTTTGCTCTGTCTTCTGTTTGCCAAAAGAAAATAAATAGTCCACCAAAATATATGTTCGTAAGCCTTGAAGCTGTAGATGAAGGTTGTGAAGGCTCTTGTGCCTTGTTTGTATGGTACAAGGATCCAGATTTTTTTTAAGTGTTGGATTGATTATTCTAGGTAATTCTAGTGATAACGCAAACTACAGCACCTCACTGCAGCATCGTGTTTAAGCACTGATAAATATTCTATTTTTTACCCTCAAACTTATTTCACTGAAAAAAAATCAGGAGAATTGATCCTTGACCTTGTCAGCCAGGAGCACCAACTTTCACTGAATCCTGCTCTTTCCCTCTGATAAGAAATTCTCACTCTAATTCAGTTTAATAGTTCTGTTGAAGGCATCATGCCCTCTACGTTCCCATCAATTCTCATCTTTCCTTAATTTGAAACATTAAATGTTTGAACTTCAGATTCAAACGCTTAAAAAAACAATGAAGCCAGCTCCCTGAAAATGCAAGTGCTAGCCTGGCCTTTCTAAATCGGCTCTGAAGTGAAACTTCAGCTGTAAGCAACACAGGGTTGTTTCAGGACTGCGTGGATATGGTCCACGATGCAGGTGCAGTTCTGCAAGTGAACAGAGTTTGTGTCTTTGTCTTAATTCTTGAGTGCTTTTCGTAATAAAACTGCAGATGAGCTCCTCCGAACAAAGGAGGGAGCCAAAGGAGCAAGGAGATTTTGCAACCACCACCCTGCTTTGGTTGCCTTGATAGTTAGCATGGCATGGAAGCATCAGAAGCTCTGAATACACATGGGAAGGATTTGGTAAGTACCAAAGGAGCAACTGGTGTAAACAGCGTGGAGCAATTACCGAAGCAGCTGCTAAGGGTATGCCAAGCAAATAAGTCCCTGTATCTCCCTGTATCCTTTAGTAAAGAATCCCCCAAATGTCTGCCTGTGACCCTAAGCCAGAAACCTCTTGGCTTCACCTCCCAAGCAGAACCAGATCCTGCTGGAGGAAGGAAAGAAGATGCACTCACTGGGTCTGAAAAGGAACTGAAGGAAGGGGAACATCTTCAGTTTGGCTTTCAGCAGATGTTTATCTGTGCTCCTGGTGAATTTTCCCTTTGTTAACTTTGGATGCATCATTTTCTTACCCATTTTCAGGAAAAGCCTGCAAAGCTGCAGCAACCTTGTGCACCCTGGGACATGGCAATGAAAGAAACTAGTAAGGAAGTTATAAAGAAAAGTTTTTTCCTCCTCAGAAGCCTGATGAATGGTGCATAATTACACATGAGGTTTTTAAATTGCATTTGTAACAGGGATGAGAGCAGCAGGAACAAAGATATATTTAAATACACACTTATGTATTTCATAACTATATTTAAAGGTGTTAAAGAACAACGAAGTTATGCGAGAAAATGACACTGAGAAAGAAAGGAAATAAGCAATTTACAGGAACAAAAGAACTTTAGGATGAGAGAAACTTGTCTGCTAAATTGTGTCGTGCATTGCAGACTGAGTGGTTTGTTTGTACAGTCTAATAGGTGTATGTTTGAGTACAGCATTATTCCTATTTCCCCCTAGGCTACAAGATCCAAGGAAATGGTTCTGGGTGAGCTAAAAAGAACAGTGAAATGGGCGATGTTTCCAAAGGGGAGGTATTATTCACTTACTGGGAAGGTTTGAGAATTCCTCTTGCAACGATTGGCCCTGGTCCCTCTCTCTTGTTTATATCTCGAATTAGCAAGTCACATACTGAATTATGCCAAGTGACAGAAGGGAAAATTTCTGTGCGTGGAGCCGAGTCATGCTCCCACAGGGAACTGGCTTCCTTGGCATTATCAGTGTTTTCAGGCACTGGTGACCCTCTGAGTGAGAAATGGAAAGAAGAATGATGAGCCAGATTTTCAGACAGGCACGCACAATTAAACACATTTGAATGCGCCTTATTTATGCTCATAAGGAGCTGTTTGTGCTTCTCTCCTGACAAGTTTCAGCCTACTGTAACCTTTGATAGCCACGCAGCTTGCTGCCCTCCTGAAGGGCTTGATTAGCTTGACCTTGCTTTCATCCTTTCTAGCAGCAACGTAGCCCTGGCTGGCTAGAATAGATTTCAGCCCGCTGCAAAGGCATGCACAGTAGTTACAAATTAATTGGGGAGGAGAAATGAGCTAGGTGTAAGCGATTCATATAGCACATCTGTCTAAGGCTATGGAGCAAAACGGTGAGAGGCTGCACGTGTTTACTTTGGGCTTACCAGCATGTGAGGCTGCAGCTATGATGAGCACTTTCATATGAAGTTCCTTTCCCACTTAAAATTTATAAGGCTGTAAACATGGTCTTTTGTTTCTTAATGTAACAAATTTTATGTAACAAATGTAACAAATATTACCTAATGACTTGACCTACACTTGAACCCAGCTTTCTGGGTGGGGAGTAACAGATTTGGATGCCTCGTGTGACCACTGGTATCATTCATGATGGTTTTACTCGAGCACACTTGTGTGTGAACCAGAGCTTTTTGTACAGGTGGAAAAGTTACCCTACTTTTGGGGTTCTTGGGGTTGTACTGTTGTCCAGCTTCTCAGACAAGAAGGGAATTCTACATACATAAGCGTGTGTCTTACTGTAGCAGGCAACTGGGTTCAAGATGCTTTTGCTGAGTTAGTGGAAAAGTTGAATAAGCATGGCTGCGGTAAAAAAATGCAGAATGAAGATAAGAAGTAGATAGATACAACTTTGCAGTTCACAGTTTATTTAAAAGTACTTGCAAGTCAGTACAAGCAGTCCTGAAATCTTTTTTTCTAGATTAAAGAACCCAAAGAAGAACTGGAATATTGCGATTAATAAAATGTAAGAAATTCTTGGCAGAGTTCAGTGAATGCAGGTAGTCCACCCGATGTCAGTACCATCTTTCTGTGGCCAGGGTATGTGGCAGGCTAAAGCAAATGGAAGCTCTGCTCCATGTAGTGGAAAGTGCTGACAGACAGGTTGGTTTTTTTTTTCTGTAATATTGATTTTTCTGAGCACAATATTTTTTTTAAAAAAACATCCTCTCAAGAAATTCTTTGGCCGTGTACAGCAGTCAATGGCACTTAGTCCCATTAGTGGGAAAATGGATGTAACCACCTAGGGAGTCTCTGTTCAAGGAAACACGGGAAGACAGACTGAATGGAGTCTCATGTTGCTCAAACTAGTTAGACATTTTGACCAACAGTGTACTCTGTTTAACCACAGAAAAACTGCTCTGAGAGGATGTTGCCATTGCTGGGAGCTGTATCAGAAACACCATCACCGTGATCACAACTCCGGTGAGAAACCTTTAAAGTCTCTGGTTTCACAGTTCCTGCCTCCTGGGTCGCTCTGAAATGACCAAACAGTGAATTGAAGGATGAGACAGCCAATGATAACGCGATACAATGCAAAGGACACGGTATAAAATATCTTAAAGCACAATGAAAATGGGCCTAATGGTCAGTTTGTTAAAAAGAAAAAAAACACCATGAACTGCAACGGTAATTGGAAGTGTAAATAACTTTGATGTTGTAAATAAAAAAGACTTGATGGGGTTTGGAGTGTGGCCAGTCTAGTGGATTCTTAATGAAATATGCATTTTACAGCCACTGGAAACTTTCTGTGTTGGCACGATGGAAGAAAATGTCCCATGAGTAGCACAAATCAGACAAGTTCTTGGTGATGAAGGTATACATGGGTAGCTAATGCTAGATTAGCCTGCACTCAGCCATTTTGGTAAATAGTCTGTTTAGAGGAAAAACATCAGGAATTTCCTAATTCTTCAGAATTAAACTGGACATAAACATGCCTACACAAATGGCATAATTCTTAGGGCCTCAGAACACAGCAGAACAGGTGGGTAGCTCACTGAAGATCTTCCATGCAAAAAAAGTTCTTATACAGGGTCTAGAAGAGTGCAAAGCGGTCTTCCAAAAGCTTTATTTTTCCTTAAATACCTAATACAGACAACGGAGAGTGGTCACAAGCAGCTCAGAGCAAGCCTGCCATTCAGTGGAGAAGAGCTTTAATGGAGAAATGGTGAAGACTGTTCCCAAATTGCCTCTCCCTCAGGACAAAGCAGCCTCATGATTGTTTTAAGACTTAAATAGAGACTACTTGCCTGGACCTGAAGCCAAAGTAGCTCACTTGTTGATTTTTTAGGAAGAAAACCTGTGATGGGAATGGGTCCATGAACATACACATGCATGCATACAGGGGTCGAATCTCAAGCTGGCCTTGCTGCTAATTCACCCAGGCAATGAAGCGCCCTTGCTTCCAGGATGGGGGTCGGTAAGATAACATCAGCGTTGTGTTGCTGCAGGAATATCAGGCTAAGACATACCCTGTGGCATACGTTGGCTGAACGTTAGCTGAGGTAGAGAAAACGTGCACCAGTTCCTGCTGATTCTGACAGCATCCTGAGCAGGGACTGGCTCTGAGCCTTAAGGAGAAATCATTGTAAGTCATGAAGCTATTCTAAGAATATGATAGATCTCCAAAAAACACTTAATCACTAGGATAAAATAAACACGTAAACGTTCTGACAGTCGTATTGTGCAAAGGACCTTTAGGCTTGATTACCAAGGCATACATGCGGAAGCCATTACCAGTCTTCCTGCAGCTTTGGATGGATCAGGAATACAAGGTACGTCCCTCTGTGCGTCCATTCCAGAAAGCAAGAGGATCCGAACTGTGAAGAACCGCCACGCAGGGCTGACTAGGGCTAAACTAATTTGTGTCTGGATGCGTGCTTCAACCTGCAAGAAGGATACTGGGCTGGGATTTCAGAAATAAAGACTTCTGCATGGGAAATATGAGCCATCCTATTCAGCACAGTTTGTAAAAGTAGCAGCCATCTGTTGGGGTTTATAGAAGGCTGAGAAACACAGGATGTTTACTTTCATTCAGATGTGCAGTGGATGTGGCTCCTATGAGCAGACTTGTTACAATACTAATAAAACAACTGGGACATTAAGCCCAAGAGAAAAGCTCGTTAAATGTAGCAATTACATAAATTGAACTTGAGCAAGATAGAAAGCATTGCAAACATACATGCACGCACATACGTACATAATCGCTTAAGTAAAGGGTCAGCAGAAAGCAGGTCAGGCAGAAATTTGGAACGAATGCAGCACTAGCTTCCAGACTGAATTGACTTTCCTGGGTGCTTTATGGAAATAATAGGGGAAAGGTAAGGTAAGAAAGGATCTGCTTTCCAAATAAGACTACATAGTAGAATTATAAGCTGAGGTTCATGTAGGTAAATTCCCCCAAATGGAATCTGGTGTTTCCAACCACACTGAAACATTAGCCCCACAGCAACGGGACGGTGGGACATCTAAAGGGGAGACAGCGGCATTCCCTGTCACTGACGGAGACCACCAAGAGCACGTAAGTCACCTGAGAGGGGACCAGGTGTCTTCAACTCTAGGAAAATGTGACTCACGATGTGAATAACCTGATGCTACTGTGAATTTAACCCCTAAACGGGAAAAATTCCCATGAGAATTCAGACGCAAGCAGACTGCTGCAAACGCTAAGAGAAAGAATCCAAGAAGTAACCGAAGATGCAGATGGAGACACTGGCAAACAGCATTAGCAGCAGCTACGGTTGTTTTTGCCAACAAACGAAAAAGTTAAGTATAGTAAATCAAATCAAATTAAACATGTGGCAGCAATAGTTGCACTACATTCTTTTTTTTTTTTTTTTTTACCATTTTTTGTACCATTTTTTCCCCAGCAGGTAACACAGTGTCTTTGTAAATCGCAGCGGAAAGCAGACTACCTTACCCAAATTTGTTTAATGGTTTGAATAAACAGGTAACATTTTGGATGGCAAATATTTTTGCTAATGAAATTAAAATATGCATGCGTGGCATTCTGGTGGAAGTATCCTGTAGAGGATTACCAGCAGGAGCAACAATAGCTGACAGTTTTCTTGAAGAAACAATTTGAATGGGATGATGGGCAACGGTAGTGCATGACAGCTTTGGCATGCATAGTTGCTATAATTCTGTCAATCTGTTAAAAGCAAGGCAGTGAGTTGTGGTGGGGACCAAGAGGCAAGAAGTTAAATTGCTTATATGTATATATCGAAACACTGTGCCAAGTGTCATAGCACCAGCAATGACAAAATCTACAAAGCATTTTCACTGCTGTGTATCAGAAGGGTTCTGCGTAGCTTCAGGTAACATCCCCACCCCCTGGAAATAGATGGATCACGTTGGGAAAGGGCCTAAGGTGTGTTTGAGTGGGTGCGCAGTTAAATTTGGTGGGATCAGAACAGTCTGAATGTTAAGGAATGAAACTCTGGATCAGAAGCAGTGTACTTTGGAAGAAAGTTCAGTAACTCAGAAAATATGTTTTATGTAGAAGCTGGAGCAAATTTATTTTCCTATTTTCCAGAATCTGGGTTATGTAGTATTTTAAGGTCTTAAACGACACTGCAGTGAGTTTTCATAAAGGAACCTAAGATCATAGTATGAATTTGATCTAGGTACATAATCAGTAAAAAGAGAAAAAAATCTCTCAGCCAGCCACTGAACTTGGACTCAGCCAGGTGTTGCCTTTGGAGCATCTCACACTCAGACTATGAGATGGTGACAACATTTCAAGAACTACGCTCATCAAAGTTAACACGACAACTAAAAAATGTCTCAAAAGCTCATCACTAAAACCCAGTAAGACACGGGAATTATTCTAAAATAACTTTGCAGGGAAGAGCTAATCTGAAGGGCTCTTATTAGCTATTTGTGTACTGAAGGCTCTCATTATTAGAATGTCATAGTCCAACGTATTTTTGCTGGACTTAAATAAATGCAGTGCAGAGGTACACCTATAGAAATTGCACTTAAGAGGTGAATCTACTTAGAGGCAGGAACTCACTTCGAAAGGCACAAACCAGAACTAAACATGACTCAGAAGTGCACAATTACATTAAATATTTATTTATTCAGGATGAGTGAACAGTCTATGTGGTCTGATTATTTTTTATCTGTATTTGAGCTGATATGGCTGAAGTGGGAGATACAATTTCTTTGAATGTACTAAATATAGCTTAAAATGAATTTTCCAGAGGTGTCTGGTGGTACTTTTGCAAATCATGTTTTTAACTCCTACTTGCGTTCTCTTAAAAAAAAAAAAAAGAAAAGAAAAGAAAGAAAATCTTAGTTCTATTTTTGATATTCTCTCATTCAAGTCTTGGTTATAGATTCTTGTTATAAATCCTTGTGGGAACGACCTGACAATGGAGAATGTTGAAAACTCTGTAAGTATGGGGATTGGATAGCATACTAAAGTAGCCACTTAATAATGGTAATAAGCCAAATCTTGCCATAACACATTGCAGATTTTATATTGGTTCAAATTCTGCTACATTTACTGAGTTATTCTACTTTAAATCTGGTTTCTAGACTTCTCGGGAAAGCTTATCGTGGTGCATTTTTATTTAGCGGCAGATAAGCTTCTAAACTCGTTAATGTGTTGTATATACAATGTATGTCGCAATTATGCTAGAGTGTTAAAGTCCAAGGACAATCTAATCTCCTTGGTGTTCTTCAGCATGTTGTGTTTTTTTTTAATCTGTCCATACCTTTTGCCTCTGCAATGGGAAGTGAAAGGTTGCTTATTTCATCTTGTCAGATAACACAAGAGCAAATAATACAAAACAGTTCTGAAAAATAAGTCACTCATTCCCCATCTCCACTCCATCAAAGATACTGACAGACCTCTGCCAAATTCAAACTTGAGTTTTTTCTACCAAGCTCAAGATTTCCAATGTATGAATCCCCGTCTCAAGTGGTAATTGCACCAAGCCATCTGAACTTTCAGTCTTCTCATATTCTTTTTTCTAAATGCAATCTATACTAAAGTAGGCGGCATTAAAGATAAGGATGCATGATGGATTTGTACAATGGTATAATGATGTTTCCCATTTTGTTCTCCATTCCTTTCTTAACCTTAACATTCTAGTCTCTTTTTTTGTCATCAAGTATGTGAGAGGTTTGAACACTGTTCCTTTTCAGTGCTTCCAAAGAAATCGGTTATATCAATATGCTCATTTAAAGTGAGAAATTCTCATTTCTTCAGCTAAGTTTTTCAACTTCCAGCACTTGCACAGAACACCATTTCTGTTCTCGTTCCAATTATCTAGTTTTGTGTGGTCTGCTTAGTCAGGTGTTTGCTATTTTTCATCTAAATCTAATCGATGCCTGTGTTTTTCCAGGATTCATAGTTTTCTGATTTCAACTCCAGTTCCCAATCTCATTTGAAGACAATCCCTTTCTTGCTCATCACTTATATGGTATCTCTAATTCCTGTAGAGGGTCAGTAGAAAATTGCAAGCCTTCCTCTTCATGTATTTTTTTCAGTGGTAAAATCACCCTATTTGTTTAAACTTGACAGTGGATTTGGATTTTAGGAAATGCTCTTATAGCCTTTCTTTTCCTTTCCTTCCTATTCCAGCAGTATTCACAGATTCCTCTCCAGGTAATGTTCCTACTGCCAGCCAGGGAACAGACAGCAGCACTGAAGGGCTTGCACCTATTTATGGCTCGCCCTCATTGGGTGTAGAGGGGACTAATTGAGTGTAGGAAACAGCCAGAGCTAACAGTTACATAGCGTGGATGTTCAGGAGTCTGGTTCTTCACATTTGTTTTAGCAGTACAGCTCCAGACAAGATACTGGCAACCAGTTTTGCAGCTGCAGGAACACCACGCCATCGTCATAACAAAACACCTGCCTGTATGTCCAACAACACAGGCTCTACCAAGCATTTCCTCCCTGCTGAGATCGCTGCTCCAAGGAAAATATCCTTATTATAATGTGGTATTTCTTATATGGAAATAAGGGATTCTGCTCACCTGCCTGTTTTCTTCCCTTCTCCAGGCCAATGGCTCCTTTGAAGACTCTTTCCTTCACTGTAATCTCATCCCCACTCTAAAAGGCTCCTGCGAGTTGACTTGCTCCGTAGCTTGATTTTCTGTGCAAAGAAATCACACTTTATGGCCTCCACCGACTACAGTCTCTTAAGTTGCCTCTACCACATGCACCACTAAGTGAACTAAGCTTATCCCACTCAATTCCTGCCTCTGCTGCAGTGTATTTGTTGTGTTCTCCCCCCTGCCATGTTTTAGCCCATTATTTTTCTGGAAAGGTAAGGCTGGAAAACACATTGCTCCCTCCCAAACTCTTTGTTTTGTTTTGCTCGGTGTGAGGGCAGTCCTGCGCATGCAGCAGGCTCCCAGGAGGATTTGTGTTTATACCTGTAACTAACACTCAGCCATTTCCTTCTAAGTATTTCCGCTCCTGCTGTCTCTAATAGTTTGTTCAAAAAGCCTGTGGAAATGCCCTCGGCACCTGTACAGCCCCTTCCTCTGCCTAGCTTTATGTTGCAAGCTTTGGAACCCCTCAGGACTTATATTTTAAACTTATTTAAGTGCTTTATGATGCCCCATGATGTTAAACATTCCCTACAACGCTGAGCTACAGAATATAAATGTACACTTTCATTTGCCATTGTCTGAAAACTTTAAATTGAGAAGTATCTAAATGTTAAAGCTGTAACGTAGGACTCTACTGGGTTTACGTGGCAAGGTTTTGGTAGCAGGGCGCTGCAGGGGTGGTCTGTGAGAAGAATCCAGCAGCTGCCCTGTGTTAGATACGGGCCAGTTTCAGCCCGCTCCGAAAGGGACCCAGTGCTGGCCAGATCCGAGCCAATAAATTATGTTGTTTGTGCCTCTGTGAGAGCAGATTTTCGAACACTTGTTCTCTTTCAAAAGAAAATTATTCTACCTTAGCCTACTCAGTCCTTAGTGACTGTGTACTTTGGGAAAATCTCTAGTATCAGCTGTGGGTAGAACCACAGATACGCACTGAGCCTGGGAGGGAAACCAACAGGCACCTCGCTGGAGCTGCGGGAAGCACTCAGAGCTGTTGATACACGTGAAGCACTGCTGGACACCTGGAGCACCCACTGGTATCGTACCCATTTTGTTCGTTCTGGTGTGTGACGATGTAGGAAGCTGGGCCAAACGAGAAGTCCTCATCTGGAGAGGACGGCAGCTCATCAGAAGGGGACAGCTTTATACTGGAAGATAACTGAAACGAGGAGACTTGAGCAAAAAGCAAAGAAATGAAAGAAGAAACAGGAGGAGACCTTCTTCAAGTTGGGATTCAGACATACCCTGACAGGGGCCAAGGTAACACGGGCTGGCACTCCGTTTCCACGTGTACTTTCAGCCCCCAGAGGCAGCGCCGCGTGTGGCTGCCCTTGGGGAGGGCTGTGGAGCGCTGGAACCCCCAGAGGCAGTTGGGCAGCGACCGTTGGAGAGGAATCGGCTGAGGAGGGCACCGCCAAGCCCGAAGCAGGCAGGGAGAAACAGGCAGAAAAGGGAAGTTCAGAAAAAAAACACGGAAAACTACGCCTAAAGGAGCACCGGGGCTAGAAGGCAAGTAAAGAAGCTGGGGGAAGGGAAGGATTTAATAAAAATAAAAAAGAACAAAAAAGGCAGTTGGGGAATAAGCGAAAGCAGCTCGCTTGTTGTGCTCGGAGGAGGCAGCTAGCCAGCTGCAGAGGCGAGCAAGATCCTACTTATCTTACCGTGTTGACTACAGAAACAGACTTCTAGTGACGCAGTGTCTATAAACAGAGAAGAGTTAGCTCCCCTTCGGGTAGTTGTGTGTATGACCCTAAGATCCTCACCCCACAAGTTTATCAGGAATTCGGCTCCTGAGGGCACTGACAGTGTTATCGCAGAGCTGAGACGTGGAGGAGCGGAAGGCAAAATATCCACATAGTAACACAGGCTTCTTATGGCAGAAATTTGGCATGGCGATTATATACGTTGGCCAAAAGCTGGCCGTACCTTTCCTCTCCAGAACGCGAAACATAAAAATCAGAAGTCAACTGCGGTGTGAACAGCCAAAATAGAATGTTTTCTTTCATTACAGACCGATTTGATTCAAGAGCAAACAAAAACTCTCCGATTGTGCTGTTTCAATCAAACTGATGGAGCAGGACAGTCACTTTGATGCTGTATTCCACCGTGTTCGTTTTTGTTAAAAGATGCATCAGAAAAGCCTTGTGCTCATGCTGATTTGCCTCTTCAAACAGCACTGCTGCTTCCTCCATAATACTTTCTCTTTCTGGTCTTTTTCCTGCTGGTCTGAATAATTAGTTCTCTGGGGAGATCATGTCTTTTCTTGCTTAGTAGTATTGGAACGGGGAAGATCTGAACTAATCCCATGGTAGCCTGATAATGCTCCTTTTGACATACAGGAGATCCTTTATGGAGCATTGTATGACCCCTTCTGTAGACAAACACACGTCGGATGTGCTACGTGAAACGTTTACAAGCTCCAGCTCAATCCATTTATGTTTATCACTCAGCAGAGCAAGACTTCCACAGCGTTACCTATTTAGCAATCCTGTTTGATAAGTTTCTATGTAAAGAGCAGCCAGAATGCCAGTGTGGATGCGAGCTCCGTATTCCTGCCTGGGTGGCCAGAGCAGATGGTCTATAGTGGAACTTCCGTCACAAAAAAAACGTGAAGCAGAACAAATCTGAGTCACTGGTACAAAAACTCTGCTCTGGAGGACTCTTGACTGCTGTTCTGACTGCCAGGGGGCTAAAAAGGACCGTGCATCGCTGGTGAGGAGCCGGCCCTGAAAATTCCTGTCTAAGCTATTTTTAAAAACCCCTTTGGAGACCAGTAAGGCAGTGTAACTTTTAAAAGGTAGGCTCGTCTTGTGCCTTTGACAGCAGTGGAGACATAGGAATCAAAAAAACTTATTATTTGTAGCTCCTCAGGAGGGGTTGCAGGTATTGCATGCGTGCCTATCTATAGATAGGCCCGCCGTATGTGAGCTGGTTGTGAACTTTATCTGATGACAGTTCATTTTTATTCTTGCAAATTGGTATTTTATAGATTTGTACAGACACATAAAATATGCAGATGTGTAAAATATCTGTAGTACTTTTTCTTTTTTCTTCTCCATCACCACATTCTTCTCCATTACACTGGGACCTGTGTAATCATTTTTTAAAATACTGAACTTTACAAAATAGAGACCAAACAGGGAACAGGAGAAAGACAAGTGACTGAGCCCCTTTTAAATATTAGGAGTTTTACATTTGTATCTTACGTTGTGATCTTAAATCTCCTTACAGATGGAGATTTTACAGACCAAAACAGAAAAAAGAAGGCAGCCTGGAAAAAAAAGGGAAGGCAACTCTGTGAACTCTGCTGGCCAAGTGATAAAAAAGAGGTAAGATTTTTCTTTATTCACCGATAAACCCCGTATTTTTCTTGAATTGTTACCATACAAATATCACCAAGTATAAAGCATCATAAAAAATGTTTTACATGGTCAGAACGGACAAAACCGTAGCACATGAAGCATTTTTCAGAGAAGACAAACTATCTGAATGCATTATTTACCACCCTGTTCAGCAGTACTGAAGAACTAATTCCATAGCTATTTCTCAACGACAGAACGACAAGTATAAAGCCTTGCGTGCAGGGCAGCGAACTCGCACCGGGAGATCCTCAAGCAGTCTTGAGTTTTATCCCTTCTATGACAGGGACTGTAATAAATACCCGTACCACGTGCTTCAGTTTTAGATTTTTAGCATTTCGCAACGATTGGTCTTCCCATTGTGAAATGAAATCCAAGTACAGCCATTTAACACGCCACGCTCAACTTCACCTGCAAAGCCTGTCTAGCCATCAGGCTGGGCTACAACTTCCCTTTCACAGTTTGCCATCAGTGATTTTATGAGCTGCTCGCTGAACTGTTCAGTCCAGACCAGAAGAAGTGCACAGGCCAGTGAATAAATCTGAGTGTTACCGCGTGAGGCTGACAAACAAAACTAATGCAATTAAGTACACGTAACAAAGCCAAATACGTGCATCTGCAGGTTTGGTTCCACATTGATCAGAGCAACAGGAAGTTAGTGTTTTTGCAAAATTTTACCTGATGTTGGTATAAAAACCAAACTGACCTACATTCTTTGTTTCAAGCCTCTGCTTGCATTTAGGTTATTTTGGCAAAGTTGGTTTAAGTGAATTTAATTATATACAAATCTCTCCTTTAAATTCAGTTACACATTCTGTAACCATGGTACAGCTCAATCTCTGCTGAATTTTGGTCTTCCAACTACACTTCTGAGGAATGCAATTGATTTACAAAGATGACATGTTTACAGTTTTCTGACTTAAAAGCACACACAATTTTATTTTTAAATGTCTTGACTGCTTGATTGTCCATCTGTCCAGTAATAAAAACAAAGGGAAAGTATTAGGAGTGTTGCAATAAATCAATTCTCAAGTGGCATTACTGTCTAGCTGAAGTAGAAATAACTGGCTTGGTAGGTCAGCAAAAATGGATGCTGGGGTAAAACAGCTCAGCAATATTGTGAATAAATCACACTGCCTGAAAAGTATTTGTATTGGCGTATGTACACAGGAACATAGTCTGTGATGGGAATGACAGAGCAGATGCTGGTGTTTATGAGGCCTTGGCTGTAGCGCCGTATCCAGAATTGGTGCTGCAGGTCGAAATAAGATGTGGATGTTTTTCAGAGAACACAGGGAAAAAGAAATATGCGTGTTCAGAGGATTAAAAATGAGACCCACAAAGAAAGACTGAAAAGAAGTAGAATTGTTCAGTTTATAAATAGTAAAATTTAGGGGAGACATGCTTCTTCAGATATGCAAGAGGCATATTGAGAGATGTGAGGGAAAACCGTTCATGTCTATCACAGTTATCCTTCTTTAGCAGTGAGCTTTTATTTAGTGCGTTTCTTCTTCCTCTTAGGGCCACAATGTGAGTTGGACCAGGGAACTTACCTGACTGAAAATCAGTAATTTTAAAAGCAGGTTTACGAGAGCTTAAAATCGATCTCAGTTACCTCTGTCACAGTCCCAGCTCCTCCATTGTACCTGTGCTGGTGCTCATGTAGCAGGGGAGTCAACTGAGGGGGACAAAAACCGGGTATCCTTTGCAGGATTTTGTAGTTTTCAGGGTACGGTCACTAACAGGGACATGACTGACCCACCAGAACAACCAGACCTCAAACTGCCCTCAAGCTCAATTCATGTAAAATTATTGTACATCAGGGGTTTTGGCTGTATCAACCCAGAAGGTCTGCAGGTAATCCGATTCCTTTTTTTTTTTTTTTTTCCTGACAGAAATACAAGGGCAATAGGGGATGGTATTTAAACCGTAGCAGCCATATTAACACCATTAGTTGTATTCTGAAAGAAATCAAGCCATCACGTAAACCAATCTAAACAAAACGATGATAATCCTCGATGCCACCTACAACCGCTCATCGTGCTGGCCGCTATATATACAAATACACTCCAAAAAATAAAAAAAAATAAAGAAAAAGGAAGCCAGACAGATCGTTCCCCTGACAGCCACCCGGTGTAAAGGGACCCGGGGATGCCGAAATCCCGCTCCCGGAGGCGGGCCGGGTCCTCCGGCGGCCCCGTGGTGCTCCTCGCGAAGAGGGCCGGGGACTTTACCTCAGGATTACCGTTTTTTACCTCAGGTTCACCGTTTTTTACCTCAGAATCACCAGTTTTACCTCAGCATTACCGAGTTTTACCTCAGAATCACCGGGTTTTACCTCAGCCGCCGGGCCTCGCTCTGGCGGCCGCCGCTCGTCCGCCTCCCCCCTGCCCGCCGCGGGACGAGGAGGGCGATGGCGGTGCCGCTCTCCGCCACCGCTCTCCCGTTGCCGCCCCCTTCTTCTCCTTCTCCTCCTCCTCCTCCTCCTCCTCCTCGCCGTCGGGCCGCTCTCCCCTTTCCCGGCTGTCCCGGCGGCGGCGGCGGGCGCCAATGAGGCGGCGCGTCCCGGCGGCCGGCTCCAGTGGGCGGGCGGGGGGCGGCGGCAGCAACGCTGAGGCTGTGAGCGAGCGAGTGCCATGGCCGGAGCCCGCTGAGAGCCACAATAGCAGCGAGCCGGAGCACGACCCCGCCGCCCGCCGGGACTCCCCCCGCTTCTGCCGAGGCAGCCGCCGCCGCTCCAGCCCCGTTCCGCCCCTCTCAGCGCCAGCCTCCGTCGTTATCCTCCCTCCCGGCCGCTCCGCCGCTCCCCCTCGGCTCGGCCCGCACTCCTCCTCCTCCTCTTCCTCCTCCTCTTCCTCCTCCTCCTCCTCCTCCCCCCCGAGCCGCCTCCTCAGGGCCCCCTCCGCCAGGGCTCCGCCGGGAATGTGAGAGCGAGGCAGCGGCCATCGCAGGCAGGGGCCGCGCCGAGTGCATGGGACTGAGCGGAGCCCGCGCCTGAAGCCGCCGCCAAACGCCGCCCTGCGCCGGGGGAAGGCCGCCGCCAACGCCGAGGCCTACAGGCTGCGGGCCTACTACGAGGCTGCGGGCCTACTCCGGGCTCCCGGCGTACCGGCTGCGGCCGTACTACAAGCTCCGGGCGTACAGGATCCGGCGCCGCCGCCGCCGCAGGGAGCGAGCCCGGCGCCTCCCGCCCTCGGGCCGCCGCCAAGCAGCGGCCGCGCTCCGCCGAAGCCCGGCTCAGGCCGCCGCCCGCCCCCGCCCCGTCTCCGGCTTCTCAACCAGGAGGGTCAAGGTAACGGAGCCGGGAGGGACGGGTGCCCCGGGGGGTGGACGGCCGATGGCAGCGGGCAGGAGGCGGCCGGGGCCCCCTCGGCTTCCCCCCGGCGGCGTTTGCACCGCTCCCCCCCCCACCCCCCGGGACGAGCCCCCGTGCTGAGGAGAACATCTCCAGCCCTGCAGCTCTCCGCCCCACGCGATCAATAACCGCCTTTTATTTATTTTTTTTGCATATATATATATATATCTTATTTTTTCTCCCCTCGTTGAAATAGCGTGGCTCGCCGCCGTGCTGTATTCAGGGGAGCGAGGGTTGGTTTGGAGGGATGAAAAAAAAAAAAAGAGATCAGTGTTTACTGTAAGGCTGTTAGCCGGGATGTAGCCTGGTTGAATTGGAATGAGGTTTTAATAATTTATCAAGCAGGTTAGGGAAACTGTTACTAAATTTACGGCAGGGAAGTGTCAGTGAAGCTGCTCGCTGACACAATGAGCCTGCAGTTTAAGCGATCTGCTTGGGTCGCTGTCCATTATTATCGTTATCATTATTGTTATTTTGGTAATTTCGTTTTGCGAGAGGGCGCAGGCATCCCTGCAGAAATGGTTACACTTCAGCGATGCACGTGATGAGGAGATGAATCTTTTTGACGAGATGAAACAAGGCCAGCACATTCAGGCTCTACGTATATGTTTTTGCTGCTATCCCCAGCGTTTGCTTTATGTAACAGGTAACTTTGGGCTCCTGGTTTTTGGCGGACTGGTGAAATCTTAGAAGTGGGCTGCTGAAGTACAGCAGCCATTCTATTTCAGTTTATCTGACTTTTTTTATTTATTAATCTTGGCTGGGGCCTGAATGCCCTGGTGATGGTGGCATTTTTTTTCCCCCCAGATGATAAACAAGGCTGGTTTAAGGTACGGGATCATGTTGCCGATAGCATATTATATTTAGAAAGCATGAGTTGGTAGTGGAGAATATCTCAGGAAAAATAAAAAAGATGGTGTAAGGCTTTTTCGTTACTGTAATGCCAGCTGCACACTTTAGCATCTGGGTGCTGCACATGCTTCCTTGAAGAAGCTCTGGAGCTTGCACTTCCATTTTTGATAGATTTAGTGCACATATCTATAATTTTGCATTAAACGCTTCTTATCTTTTGGAACTTGTTTATGCTTGCAGTAAATCCTGCTTTCCAAAGGTTTTATTCTAAAAGACAAATCCAAATACCGTCTGTTTCAGTGGATTTAATAATTTCTGAAGCACGCGAGCAAACAAATATTTTAATAAAAAAAGTACTTGAAAAGTGCTCTCGATCTTGGGGAGTCAACTTCTTTCAGGCTCCGAGTCACTTTGGTAATTGAAGTCAACAGACACTGAGGATGAGTAATGCTTTCCAAGGACACGTTCTAAGACCCTGATCCTGCAAGTGCTTATGCCGATGCTTAACTTTGCACGAGTGCGTGGCCCTTCTGAAATCAACACAGCTGCTCCTGCTGCTCGTCGTGCTATCAATGCAGATAGTTCTGTGGATTTCAGTAGAGGTGCACGTGCTGGTGAAGTTAACTGTACGCGGAGCTGCCTGAAGTATGTAGGCCGAAATTCCTCCTTTTCTTGTTTTCCTTGAGTGTTGCTCGCGTATTGCACCAAGATGTGATAGGCCAGCACAAGACTGGTAAATACAGTAGCTGGATGGCTGAATTCACCGTTTAAATCTTTCAGTATTTCTGAGGAGTCTGGAATTAGCTGCAGCCACATTACCAAGGCCTGCTTTATAGGAAGAAGCAATGCTTATTTCTTAGACCAGCTGATACAGTTGGGAAACAAACAAACTTTTGCTTGCAGAAACCTTTTCTTGGCTCTCTGCCTCTCTCTGCAAACCTTGTCTGGCTTATGCCCTTAGAACTATTATGGCTACCACGCTGCTATTATTACAGAAATGCCAGAACATGGAGTAACTGTGTGTTGAGAGACTCAGTACAGAAACAGAATTTTTAAAATGGAGAGTAAACAGGCAGTACGTAAACTTTGTCAGTGCTAGTGCAGTTGTGCAGCACAACAGGACGTGCTGCTGTACTTTATTAGGTTGCTGCACAATCTTGTATGGAGTTGTGGCAAATAATTTTTTTTATCCTTTTTTTTTTTTTTATCCTAAGCATTTTGATGACTCTGCTGTGAAAAAAGACATTTGTACCTTTTGAAGTACCCATTATTTAGCTTGCATGGTGCCTCACAGCATGAGTTCAAAGTGCTTTGTCCCAGACAATGTATAGTTTAAGGCTTCAATCCTGTGTCAAGTCTACAGGTGTATGAAGTTCTAGTGACACAATAACATCATCATTAGGTCTGAATTTTTCCTGTTGGAAGATTTTTAGCAAGTGGAGGCGAATAAAACAAGGGAGAGAGAAGAATAATTACGGTATTCCAATATGTTTATTCCATAAGGCTTGCTTATTTGTTGGTGGGTTCTCTCTCCTAAAACTCTGTCTGGGTAAATTGTCAGGAGGAGAACGGTAAAGAAAGAGCAAGGGTTTGGGAAAGTTTAAATTAATCTTGACCCGTTTCATTTGTTTGGAATATGTTTGTAATACTTGTTTTCCTTCAGTAGGGATATGTCCTCAGCACCAACTACTCCTCCATCAGTGGATAAAGTAGACGGATTTTCTCGGAAGTCCGTCAGAAAAGCCAGACAGAAGAGGTCACAAAGCTCCTCCCAGTTTAGGTCTCAGGGCAAGCCTATTGAGTTAACTCCCCTGCCTCTGCTGAAAGGTAAGATCAAGAATGATTTTTAATTCAAAATCAAAACAGTTTTACTTTACAGCTGACTTCTGAACTCAAAGCGTTCTACTGCCAGAAATTGCAGGGAAATTTTTCCAGTAATGAGGAACGTTTCATGCCAGAAATGTATGTATTTAAGCTCTACAAAATATTTTATCTGTGACTTGAGGGTGTGGTAATTGTTTGCGATACTTGTGGAAGTTTTAAATGCTAACGTTAACCCGTACCATGACTTGAATTTTCAAGGCACGCAGACTACTCAGACTAAATGAGCACTAATTTTGGCGAGGGCAGATTGGTTTGTGAACAGAGGGAAATCTCAGAGGATCTTACCTTGTAATGTGTGGGCCTGCGACCTTAGTGCCAAATCTAGCCCGCAGGCAGATCTTGAATGATCTACAGCAAAGCATTGCTGAGGAGATAGCATTTGTGAGTAGGTAACTCCCAGCTCCTGCCTTCTGCTGGGTTTGGAAATTGAAAGGTCCCATGAGCTGCAGCATCTCAAGAGGAAAGAGTCTGCCAATCAGGTCTTAGGCAAGGCACTACTGCTTGGACAGCCTGCATATTCCTGCTCCAGATGAGTTTCTGCTGGCAAATTTAACCTCTAATTTGGGAAAGAAAATTATGATCCAGCACACAGCTCTTAAGAGGATGCCAATATCTCTGTAATATCTTGAATGCTTCCCCTAAATCCTAGTTGTCACTGGATTTCAGCACAAATCCAAGGGCTAACAACACCTCTGAGAGTTACATCTGTATGGTGTGGAAGAGGGAATCACCTTCCAGATGTTTTCTTTTTACTGAATTCTTAAACGTTTTACTTGGTTTTTAGATTTTTTTCGTTGCTATTTTTTCCCGTTAAAAGTAATGAAACTAAGCAGAGTTGGTACTCATAATTCTGGAAAATAACAAGTTTAATAGGCTTAATATGAGGCCTGTCCCATTTTTGCTTTGTGGACATGTAGAATTCCCATGTCCCATCCTCTACCTGTTTGACAAATGTGGTCATCAGTGTACAGAAATACGGATTGGATTGGTTAGCTTCTTAGCCACGCTACTTCATCGGAATAGAGAAGTTGAGGGAAAACAAACAGGCAAAACACAACAACAACAACAAAAACCCAGCATATACTCCTTTTATGTGTCTTTTCAATTAAATTAATCTTAGACTGTAGGATTTGTTCTGCTGGAGTTGTCACTGAAACATCTGGGGCTTCTTTCTGTGGGATGTGTGTGACTCGAGCACAACGCTTCCTCTCTTCGCCATTTTTCAGCCTAGGGTCTGTCAGCACTGGCGGATTTTTGACTTTGTAGTCCACAGCGAATATTCTTTTATGAAATTTTCCAGTGGTTTAGTGAAAGTATGATAAAGAAGCAAATGCTCCTTTAAAATAATTTGAAAACTCAATTTTTATACTTCTGCAGGTGGCTTTTGATAGGCAGGTCATTTCTCTGGAATGCATCAGCTAGGATTCCTAAGTATGTGAATAGAGTTTGTCCTTTGGCTTAAATGGCTAAATGACTGGCGAACATTTAGATTTATATTTGTATAAATGAATAAATCAATGTTAAAATAATTTTACTCTATGGTGTAGCCCTGTGCAGGGAACACACTAGATGTTCTCAAGCATAGGAAAAACACTGGCTTTGTCTGAGGACCTGGTCTTGCAGGAACACGGTCATATGCAGGTGCTTAATTTGACTCCTGTAGCTAGTCCCATGGATTGAGATATAAAACTATAATAAGATAAAACAGATGGGGCGCAGAGAGTGTTGTTGAGACATTTATGATTAGTGTCATAATGAGTTACAGTGGTCCAGCTTCAAATTAAGAATCTGATCCTGTGAGTTAGTTTTCCCTCTCTGACTTAATGCGGATTCCCGCAGGCGCAGGGATCTACCTGTGCAGGTCAGCTTGTGGGATTTGGGCCTAACGATCTGAAACAGCAGCGGGTTGGTCCCTCCTGAAGGGACACGGGAGGTTAAATACTGCACTACTCTTTAGAAATGTTCTTGACCTGCCTATCAACGTTATTGGTATTTGTGACAACTAGGAGTATTTAACCTGAAAGGAGTGAGAAAACAAAACTCTTCTGCATCTTTTTTTATTCTTTTCCTGGAAAATTGCCTGGAAGTACTAATCTTTTAAAGTCTTAGGATTGCACTTATCTTCAAACAAGTGACCAGTCCTATTACTTTATTCAGTAACCATGTGATTTCCAATTTTATCCTTATTATTTGGGTCTTTCAAACCAAAACAGAAGAGCTATCAGCAAAATTGCTTTTTATAAGACCCTGAAGAATGAGATCAGTTTGGAGATCTACAATTGCTAGGTTTATTTAAACTTCTTGTTTTGGGTAAGTTTCAAGTTTAATCAAACCTCTAGAATTTCAGTACAGGAAAGTTTTAGAGGACAAACCTTGAATTCAACCTCAAGGTATTTTATATTCGTGATGGAGGGGTTTTGCAGACACAACTACACATGCTATGCTCTTTTATTTATTTTTAGTAGAACTGTATTGCATATTGACAGTTGCAGCCTGTCTTCTCTCAGAGAAGCATCTGCATGGACTTCAGTATCTTTTTCTGATCACGAGAATCAAATATGCAGCAAACCAGCTAAGTGCTTAGTCCATTCTTTGCAAGTTCTTATGCTGAGCCTGTCACCATAATGATTTGAGCACCTTCCAGTCGTGTATTAAGTGACGTGACTACACATCTGTCACATCTTATCTGCTCTCATTCCTTTCCCCAGGGGCAGAGTCGTATATAGTGAAATGGCTTGTTTTGGTAGTGTTTTAATGCAGCCTGCTGCTCTCTCTGAACATACATGAGCGTGTTGCAAAAACAGATAAGTCAGAGTTGTTGTTCATTTGGTAATAAAAATGTTTCAGGAAAGAGAAATAGGAGACAGAATATGTTTCGGTGTTATGGACGAGTCTGAATGGTAACTTGCTATTGAGGAAATGTGAGAAGTAGAGTTTTCTGTGTTGCTTCCTTCAGTTAAAGAAACTATAGGGAAATGAAGTTGTTACCATGTATTTTATTATTTTTTTAATTGGCAGAAGTGTGTGTATTGTTTAGCGCTGTGTAAACAAGCACTTGATGTATTTATAAATTGCAAGGTGCCTTCTGAGGCTCTCTTGGGCTCTGTTGAGAGTTCGGAAGGCTCCAAGCCAAAAATCTCCTGTGATCTCCTACAGTCAAGACTTAACATTTCTGATAATTTAATTATTTTGTTATTTATTGCACTGTAACTCAATCTAATTTGGAATTCCCTTTTATAACCTGACTGATGCTGAATATAACATTGAAAGCAGCCTTTGCTCCTTTGTTTTGAGTGTAGATGAATGGGACAAGAAGTGCTGAGGGAAGTTGTGATGCAGTTGTCCTGCAGTTTGAATGTGTGAACTCTCAAATATGTTTCAGTCTCACTTGTATTTAAATGTTTGCATGCTCTTGCCTGGTGTATCTTGCACTGTATTACGGATTCACATTTTGCGTTTGCTTTTTAAAGAGGCTGGCAGGTCCCTTAGGAAGCTGGTTTGTGGCAGAGCAGTGCTGGTGAAGGGCTCTGTTCTGGGAATGCCAACATCCACCTGTGTGCCCTAGCCAAATCCACACCAAGTTTGTTAACCAAGTTTGTGGCGTGCCTCAAATCATGCATGGTACTGTATGTGCACTGGCAAGGGGTGTTGCTTATTGGCGGATGATTTTAGTTTCATTTTGTTCAGATACTCTTTTTGCTTGGAAGTCTTGAGCAGAAGAGCAGTAAGAGCGCAATGCTGGAAAGCAATGAGGTGGAAAAAGGTTATTGTAATACTGGAGACGTGAAAACAGACCGATTTCAGCATTAGCTGTAAAAGCAGAAGAGGGAGTTCAGTCCTGTTTGTGCCAGTACCTGTACCGGTAGGGGAGTGGCCAAGGGATGAAGACATACGTGCAGATGATTGAAAAGATCATATGGCTTGTAAATAAATGTTGAGCATCTTGAGAAATCGGGTAGAAAACTGGCACGTAATTCACGGTATTCCCCCATATCAAAAATACATGAATAAGGTAAAGCAAACCATGCACAACTACAAAAGTAAGGCTGTTTTTAGCAAATTTGAAAGCAATCTATCCCATTTTTATAATTTCAAGGTATGTCTCTTGCTTCCTATCCTTCTTCCATGTTCTCCAATGGTCTAATATAGTGTAGTTACTTCCAGGTTTTTTAAAACTAGTGCAAGTTTTTGTGGAAAACAGGCCTCAGCTCAAATACAATTTTTATTTTTAGATAATGTTTCTTCATTAAAATAGGCACTCAGAACAGAAGTTCTCTGTCAACAATACCAATTGCTTTGCTACCTCAATATTATGAAATTTATTGAGCTTCTAATACATTTATCAGATAGTTTCCATGGTGTTAAAGAACTGCTGTAGTGGCAACAAAAGAGCACTGCATAGTCAAAAGGGGAAGATCTTTTACTTGCTGTTTGCTTTTGATCATTATGTTATTTCCCTATAGGTGAGATTTTATTGTAAGCGTTTTTTAAGAATCCTGTCTGTAGGTCAAATGCTGTAGGTCCTAAGTAGTCAAAAATCCTATCAATGCCAGAAGACTTTTGCTTAAGTGAGAACCGCAAGATGCGTAACACCTTTTTCAAACATAGCTACATTTGATTTTAAAAAAATATCTTTATCATAAGATTTAAGACTGAAAAAAACCTGTTTGTTTTTAGAATACCACCTTCAGAATTGTACATATGGGAAGTGATGATTATTATCTGAGTTGTAAAAGAAGAAAGCCTCAATTTTCTGTTAACTTCCATGGGGGTTTGGCTGCTTGTCATGCACAACCATGTGCTGGTCTCCATTTGTGAAATTTGGAATGCTTTACAAATACCAACCAACCATGAATAAAATATCTAAACTAAATACTTTCTCCTAGTTTATAAACAAGAACGTGGGTTCATAATGGCTGTGACTTTCTAAAATCAAATTTTGCTTTATTTCCATAATTGGTAATAGATCCCAGGACTCCTCATTTCTTGTCTGGAAGAAACCCTGGAACTTGGTTTATTCTGTACATGATCAATGGTGAATCAAACATCAATCCTGGAACTACCATAAAGAATTGTAATACTTGCACTTGTTCTGGTTGAAGTAAATCTGGACATAATGGGCCCTCTCTGTGTAAGATTTCAGAAAAAGGCCTTAATCCCAAAAGTGAGAAGGATTTATCCCTGTTCTTTGCCTTAAAATGTGCGGGGTCCGTGTCATACATAATTAGGATCTTCACTTTTTCTTGCGCTCCTGGCAATTCTTTCTTAAATTTATATTTAACTTCCTCTTTAATTTTGTAAACATCTGGTGCTCGTAGAGTGATTTCCTCCACTGGTCTTAAAGATTCCCGTTTCTGAAATGTATTTGTGTAGTAGTGTTTAGAGAGGGCCATACACCAATTCCATTCTGTCTCTTTGCAATTTTCGCTGCTTGTTGTTGGGTCCCACATCTGGAATGCAGTCTTGTAGAACTACACTCGGAGAAAACGTGCATTTGTACAAATGTTGACTTGGAAGTTAAGACCGTATAAAACAAAGAAACACCACCGACGTAAAACTTCTTACTCCAGCAACGTATTAGTGAAACTGCAGTTGTTGAGAAATGCTCTCTGCTTAGCCCTGATGTTCTAATGGTCTTTGTTGCTGTTCAGTTGTCTTTATTTATGTGTTTTTAAGTCTGTTTAGGTCGGGAGGTTTTTCCTTTAGCCTGCCCCCAAGCCTTGAGCATAGTTGCCTTACTTTCTGAATTTCTCAATCCACCTCCTGGAAGCGTTAAGGAATGATCATTCCCACCTCTTTCTTTTTTATTATTTCATTTTTTAAATTGAAGCGACTTGCAATCACTGCGTAGGATATACTTCTGTACTATTCATAAGATCAAGTCTGAAATCTTGCTAACTCTTTGTAGGAATGTCTAGACTTAACCACCATCAGAAGCGTTTGTGTTCAGTCTGTATTTTTCCTGCATGTCTGTAATACGCTTACCAGGATTATTTATTTCTTTAATAATCAAGTTTTCTTTTCTGTGTCCAAGTGTAACCCTATGGGTCTGTAATAGAACCCACTGTTTCTGTAGTAAGTACCTCCTTTTTATTCCTTTCCCAAAGTACTTTTGACAAATAGAAATGCTGGTTTAGCCATGCATTCGTTCTGTCTAGCAGACACGATTGTTGAGGTACAGTGCTGCCTTGATAACTGATGATGATACGGAGCTTTGCTGTTACAAAAGGTATGTTTCCCATAGCTTTGGGGTCGTGTGTGTTTATAAAAATGTGAGCTTGTGCATTAAATGTGTATAATACACATCTGTACATATAAACAACTTACGTGTTTATTTAATGTCACGTATAAAGTTTAGGTATTGAGTTTGTTTCATTTCTCATTTATTTTTTTAAAATTCAGTACTTGCGATGGGATGCTACTTCTGTTCGTTGGTAAAGCTCTGTAGTAAGGAGGGAGTCCCTTCGTGCCCGTCCATCAGAGGCATGTGTCTGTCTGAAAAACGAGCGTTTTTATTTGTGCTTGCTGGGGAGTGGGAGGAGGACGATCGACTATTTTTAGGTTCAGGGTAACTTCCTTTCACCTACGGCTTGCTCATTCAAACTGCTGCCGTTTCTGTGGCTCACTGGTGCAGAAGTTCTTAGCTGAAGCAGACGAGAGGACTCGCCGAGTTCAATGAGCTTTGGTAGGGTTAAGCTTTATGGATTAGTTGTGGAACTGTGTGATTTTGATAACTGTCTAATTCAAAGATATCAACAAATGGACGCATGCTGGTTCATAAACACTTCAGTAAATTTCTGTTAGAAAAATGCTAGAGTCTTCTTTCAGAAGTCCATGGCAAGGCTTATCATAGTTTGAGCCCTCGCTGACTGTTGGTGGCTGTTGCAGATGCAGTTGGGTGATTTTTTGTTGTTTTTATTCTGGTTGCAAACCTCCTTTGAGAAGTTTCCAAGAGCACACCCCAGCGCGCTGCCTCTCATTTGTGCTGAGGCAAGTGGTTTTGGGGCCACGGCGTAAACCGGATAGTTAAATATGTTTTGCCTCCCCCCTTCTTGATTTTTTTTTCTTCTTTTTTTAGCCATCTTAATCTCAGTGATCTGCACTATTATCCCGTGCCCTCTCATACAGTTGAATCAGCGGAACTTCAACGGAGGTGAACTTCTGCGTAGGGTTGGCGGCTTCTCTGCGTGTGGTTTTCTGGGGGGAAAATGCTGCTGCAGCCTCAGGATCTGTCTCAAGTGTTTTGAAAAGATACGGTAGCTGTCCAAAGAACTAGTGTAAAATACTTCTGCGTGCTTAGGCACTGCACTTGATTGAAAAACTGTCCGTTTTGAGCAACGTCTTGAAGTCAGGCTATTGGGAAATCAGTTCAAAAGCAGGAATGATTTACGATAATGGCTTGTTACAGGGCTCTTCAACAATAGGTTTCTCTAACTGATAGCGATGTGGGTATAATTTTGAAAATGTATATGTTCTTAGATGTAGTTAATGTAACAATGTGTTTTCAGCCTATAGGAGGTTTATTTTTCCTATAGGAATTTTATTTTTGAAGTCACAGCATGTCTCATACCGATTAACTGTTGTATTAAATTATATTACTTGAAAACAAAGTATACAATAATTTCGTTTTAAAACACTTCAACAGTTCGTGATGTTTTTAATAGGATCACTATTTTGCATTTACATTTATTAAGGTTTGACGCCATTTTGCCCTTTCTGATCCACGTGTCAAGTTAACTGGGGGAGTTTTCTCTGAACGTGAAGTTCTTGGCACCTTCCCGAGCATCTGCAGGAGTTTGTGGCAGGGAAGGATCACAGCGTAACGGGGTTGATCAACCTGGTTAAACGGTCAGAAAGTGAGAAAGAGAAAGGGGTCCCTTCTGGGTAGCTTCCTAGAAGGAGAAATAGAACAGCAGATTGCTGTGAAGTCTGTTGAACATCACTGGGCATATTGCTAGCTCTGTTGTAACAGTGGCTTCATGTGTTCCTTGACCTAGAGAGCTTCTTTCAGTAATTTAGCATTGGACTTCACTACTGAGTAAGTTACAAGAGAGGTGGAGGCAAGCAGTTTGTTCTTATAAAGGTTTGTGCATAATTCAGTGGTTTTGGACCGTTAAGCGTTGAAGATTTTAGGAACTTAAATAAATGTATCTGCTGCAAAGCATCAGTCACAAACGTAGCCTTTATTGATGGGTGTTTTGCAGAAGTTAAAATAAATCATCAGTGGTATCTCCGGGATGATGAATAAATGGAGATAACTGTGTGTACCTAATGGCAAAAGTACTCGTTTGTAGGACTTGACCCCTAGTTGGAAATAACGGGTAAGTACTCACATGCAGTCATTCTAGGAAGAAAAATCTAATACCTTTGTGAAGAGGAAGGGTAAGGTGAAATTGTATCTTGTCTGCAGAAGTACTCAACTGTCAGATTTTCATTAAAACAGTGAAATAAATGCAGCTTACGTAGGTTCCCATTTTATGCCATTCATTATGAATGGTGCCTGGGTAGAAAACGTACCCCATTGGGTAATGGGGGGAAAACCACTTCTTTAGCTATTCTTTTAGCCTATAGTTAAGAAGGTCTGCTGCTGGCATTATTATTTTTAATGGGTCTGTAACTTTTTGAGGGGCATGAGAAAAGGATTAGTGTTATTAGAAGAAGTAACTGTGTTTTGTGTTGGAAGTGGTCTGTGGTTTCATCCCTTACCCTTCTCACCATGCCTGATACCTATCTGCTCTGGGCTGCCCTTCTTTTGCTTGGGGTTTCTGTGCCTCTGTCCATTGTCATTAATCAGGAAATCATTAATCAGGAAAAACATCATCTTTACTTCCTTTGCTTCTTTCTTGTGTGTGCATGTACCAAACTTGTACATTGAAGTTTCTAAATGCAGATTGTGGTAAACTTGCCTTCAAGGTTTTGAATGTACTGTCACATGGATTACATTGTAAAGATTACTGGAAAAAAAAAAAGTTATAATGTTACAAATTGATATTGGGGATGGTCAGAAACAGCAGAAAGGATGGTTCAAGACTTCAGGGCAATTAAATATTCTCTTCTGTTACGTTAACCAGCAGGATGTAATGCGAATGCATGAACTCTTGTTACTTTACAAGTTTAGCTCGTGTCCTCTCCGCTGTCAAGTTCCAAGAGCAGGGCACAGATGTTCCTTGCAGTCTATTTTTAAAAAAGAAATTCAGTCTAGCAAGTGTTTTCTGAACTCAGTTTAGAGCAGTTAACTGTGTGTGTTTATACAGAACACATTTTTCTGTCCAAAGATGGAAAAGGTGCAAAAGCTGATGACTGCAGCTGAGGCAATGCTTGAAGCCAATGGAGTGAACATGCTTGTTGAACAGGGTGAATGTTACCGAGAGAGTCACTTTGGCAGCTGGTTATCTTTTGGTGTTTTCAAAGAACATTTTTGGGATAGCTTTTGCAGGCCGGAGTTGAGATGGCACAATCCAGAACCGTCGAACAGCTTGTGTTGGACCATACAGATCACCCAGTCCCAGCCCCCTGCCACGGGCAGGGACCCCTCCCGCCAGCCCAGGCTGCCCAAATCCCACCCAGCCTGGCCTTGGGCACCTCCAGGGATGGGGCAGCCACAGCCTCTCTGGGTTGCCAGTGCCTCACCATCCTGTACCCGAACCCTGCATCACTAGTTATCATCATTCCCTTCGATTTCTCTTTATTCCACCCACCCCCTGCTTTCCTTTTCCTTTGCTTGTTCTCTATCACTGTCTTCTTTGCTTTCCTCTTCTTCCCATTACCTCTGACAGATACAATTCACTTACTTTTCCACAAGAGGGTGATAAAACTCACTCATACATATGAAACCAGGCATTCCAGGTGGACTGGATGGCAGAGCTTATTGAAAATCTCCATATAATAAAATCAGCTGTATTTAGAAAGAGGAAAAAAAAAAGTCTGTTCATCATCTTAAGCTCCATGTTACGGCGGTTGTTTGTCTGCGCTTCTGGAGGCAAGACGAGACCCGTCAGGGAGAGATCCACCCTGCGAAGAGCGTGCCAGTGCTGTCCTGCCTCTGCTGCTGTAAGCAGACCTCACTGCAAGGCAGGCCTCTGCTCCTCGTGCAGTAGCTCTCCTCCGCCTTTATGCTCTGTGTGCTTTCTTGATTAGTTTTTTCTGTTTATTATTAGAAGGAACAGAATCTCCACCCCCCAGCGCTAAGAAACTGCAGCGGTTGAAATTTATTCTCACCTTTCAAAAGTGCAAAAAGGGTGGATAAGGCAAGACAGAGAGAGAGAAAATAGAAATCTCTGTCTGCTTTTGACCAAACCTAGACCTGAGGTGTTTTATTAAAGATTAAAATCCTCTCTGGTTTGTGTTTCTAGGATCAGAAAGGGCCCGTTGGTTACAGGGCTGATGGAGAGAAGCGGTTATTAGTCCTTCTGGGAGCAGTAATGGATATATATTGTGCCTAAAGCTCTGACACAGGGCTCGGCTCACGGAGGAGTGGTTTATTTGCCTCAGCATACGCTGGAAGGCAAGGTGCGGTAGCAGACCCCGTAGGCATGTGTGGGAAGGTTTAGTGCTTTAATGCACTTGGAGGAAGAGGCAGTGTGTTGGGGGTGCTCTTAATCTGTGTTTTGGATGCCATAAACTCAGAAAGTGTCCATTACTGCAAACTAAGAAGAGTATCAGTGCTGTAAACCGAAGAGTATCAGCTGCCAGATTGTCAGGAAAGAGCTGCAGCGAGTCCCTTAACATCAGAGCAATGACCTGTGCTGTGGGCTAGGCGTAAGCTAAGCGGTGGAAAGGCTCCTGGAAAAATTGTAGACACTTCATCGCGATGAGTCAAAAGGAGTCCCGGCAGGGAAGGAGAAAGGAACAAAATGCTGGAGGTTACGTTTACCCGGGCCTCCCGTTACTGTGAACTTTCAGGTCACAGGGAGAAATTTCTTATTCCTCCTTAAATTCAGGAAGGAAAAAAAAATAATGCCCCCAAATAACAGGTTATAAATTGCCATCTTTTAGGAAAAAGACGCTCATAAAGCCAGTGATCCCTTTAGAAAATCTCAGTATTTAGTCTCCTTCTCACAGTAGGACATTCTGAAGGCAGGAGGAAGGTGTCCCATTTCCCAGGACAGGTCTGTTCCTCTTCCTCTTCTTTCTGTGTCCCGTTCTCCCCCACTTACCACATCCTCAGTGAGCACAGTTGTGCTCATGCGGAGCTCCCTGCTGCTGGGGCGAGCAGGGCCATGGTTAAGGTTTGGTTCAGAGGTCTCTAAATCACAAGTGGGACAGATCCATCCCATTACCACTCCTGAGGGAAACACTCCCAGCCCAAAGCAACCCTTCTACAAAAGAAAACATCAACCCCAAGAAACCCAAATCATCCTTAGGATTTCCGGAGATGCTCCTGAGCTGGTTCTGAGAGAGTGAAACTTTCATTTCCATTAGCAATGTAAAAATCTTATTTTTAGGGTAGTGCCCTGATGAGGGAATGTCCTAATATCTAGAACGAGAAGTGGCTGGATGCAGGTTTTGATGTGTCTATCAGCGTACTTCTCAGCGAGTTACTTTTACTTCTGCTTGGTAAGGAACAGCCACTCCCATTGCAGAAACTGTCTTAATCAAGGGTTTTGCAGAGAGTAGGACTGACTTGCTCTTCGGAGTAAATTCTGAAGAGACCTCATTTGACGTGAGCACATCGTTGGTCTCAACTTGTTTCTGCGCGGCTGATCCTAGCGTGAAGGCATCGCAGCACAGCAGAAACTCAGTTGTTTGGCTTTGAGTTGATTCACTCGTGGTGAAGTGTGCCAAAGCTTCATGGTCAGTGAAAAGCAAACAGCCTGGAAGCGAATGTGTTCTCATGTTTGGTTTTGGACATGTATTAGGCTTCTGAATTAAAAACCCTGATATTTCAAAGACAGTTAATTGAAAAGTTCTGTGGTGGTATGCACAACAGAATAATACAGTCCAGACAATTTTTTTTCTCATTGCAGTTGGGCTCTGGAGTAAAGCGTTCAGTGCTTAATGATATTTTTGCCTATGTACTTTTACATGTCTCGAGCACCACGACCCATCTCATATGCAAGGATAGCTGGATGGAGCACCCACCTGTGCAATCTCTGTTTTGGGAGAGGAGGCACAGCGGGGGAGGGAAATCATTCAGCCTTCCCCTGGTCCTCAGCTCAGGGGCAGGGTAGGCAGGATGCCTCCCCCCCTTGGAGCTCACGCCGTGTTTGTGGTTCATGCAGTTTCTTGCATTGTTGTTTCCCAGGTTTTCAGTGCATATTGGGTATCTATATTTGGGATTATTTTTCCCAGACGTATTATTGGTGTTTTTCCAAACTGACTTTCACTTTATTTGCTGGCCATGTAAGGAATATGCTTAGGTTCCTTTGTATTATTACTGACCTTCCCGCTATCCAGTGTTCCCTGTTTAACATCCTCAGAAGATGTTGTCTATATGCTATTTTAGTCATATAGATCATTAAGGAAGTTATTAATGTCTGGACTAAATTGATTCTTATATCTCCCTGGCATTGCTTTTCAGTTGGATACGTTGAGAATTTTCTCTTCTTATTTCCAGACTTTTCGGCACTACCAAGTTTCTCCGTCTCTCCTGTCCCCCCAGAGCTGGAATCAATTTCAAGCACAGGGCTTTGAGATAAGGAGAAGTGTGATTTTTCTGTTTCTTTTGCTAGAGTAGAACAAAATCTGTAAGTCTAATCACAGGCGAGATGGAAGCTGTGTTACCATTGCATGTATAGCTACACATTGATTTCAATCTGCTGTCTTTGCACTTTAATTTGTACAGTAGTAGTTCTTAAATGATAAATTATTAAGTAAATATTTTCCTAGCGGAATGTGCCTTCTATTTTTATATATCATCTCGAGAACAGAATGTGATTCCTTTCTGTAGGGTCAGCTGTTTGAAATACTTGCCTCTGTTTGTTCTAACTGCATAATCTATAATCCTCAGTATGTCTTTAATCCACTTTATCTCTTACAGAACTTTATCTTTGGGATAAGGAAGAATATAGGGTGATAGAATTGGAGGGTATAAAACTTAGAAAGACGAATTCTGTTTCTGAAGTCAGTATTGATAGACTTTGACAGAGAAGAAATGACAAGTTAAGAAAATGAAGTACTGGTGTTTTCATTCCTATAGAACGAACAAATAATAACAAGTTTTATATTGTTTCATATCTAGAACTATGATACAATTAAGGATGAAATTTACCACTGGGCTAATCTGAAACATCTCCTGCAGTGTTAAGGGAAAGGAATTCATTTAACTCTTTATGGTTATTGTGTGAAATCAAATTCAACTTAAAACTGTTTACTTTTCTGTGCATGGCTAAGGTAGAAGACAGGTTTTTTAGCACTGACCACTTGAGATTGAGTGAATCCCTTACCTGGAATAAATGTAGTCATGCAGGAGAAAAACCTTTTGCAATAAATGGCCTGTAAGCTGCATATAGGCAAAATGTGACCTTTAAACAAAATTACTGGCGCTGTTAGGGGCGTCGGTTTTGGTGGGCTTGGGAAGCTGTGCCTTTCTCCAGGAGGATTATAAGGCAAGACCAGGCATAAACAACCAGCTACCAAAATTTCAAAAGATTTATTTAAATCCCAACAAAGTTTATTTAAAATAACTGTTTTTCTGTATAAATTTCAACCTTTTTTCTATGTGTATTTCAGGTAGAGTACTTTATTAGATGCATGTTGATTTCCAGGAGTGTTAGATACAAATATAGTTTCTTTTTGTTTGTTTTTCTTTTCCAAGTGTTGCTTTTGCTTTTGTATGTTTTGGTAATTGACAGCAATTGAAATTTGTTAAATAAAATGTCAAAGGTCAGGTTTCTATGTTTGTCTAATCCTAAGGCATTAGGTACCCTTTGTCAGGGGATGATGGATTTCTCATTTTGTTTAGTGACAAATAATCTGATGTTAGGAGGCCTTTGGGTTTTGAAGGGGCTGTGCAGTGGTGTTGTTAAACGCCAAACCTGCGCAGCACAAATACTTGTTAAAGAAGCCACACCCCAGAGCAGGCCTGCCTTCAAACACCACCAGCACTTCTTATTTTTGTTACACGTGGTTGATGTTAGACATTAATGTTCCTGGTTTCATACTGTAGAATAAGATCAGAGACGTTAAGGAAACCTGGCACTGCAATCCTAATGTTGGTTGTTCTTACAAGTGTGTAGGAACTTGTAACACTGAGAACCCCACAGCAGGACGAAAACAGTGTGGAATTTTGGGACCACACACTTATAAAACTTTGGAGAGCCCTGTGAGGAGATTTGAATTGCACTGAAGCTTGTTTTTGTGAGTAGACATTTCCTTTATAGGAAAAAACAAGATGCTGCGTGGAGCAGCGTGGTCCCTGTTCGCTGCTTCCATGCCCTGGCAGGATGGGAGGGCCAGCAGCACCGGCAGCGTGTGAATCTCAACACCTCAACGTCAGCTCCTGCACCTCTGTGATGCCATGCCCTGTGGTTACAGGAGGGAGGGCCTGCAGGACTGACTTCCACTCCCGACACGAATCTCATTTTAATTTTTGCAGTGAAATAAGTGGGAATTTGCATTTTTACCTTTTAGACAGCTAGAGATTGTCTACCAGGGCATTAGCTTTGCTGCTTAAATTCACGCTGTGCTTTCTGCGCTGCCATACCATTTGCAGTAAAAGAGCAGTTGCATGGAGACAAAGAGACTGCTGATTTAAGTCTCAATAGAGAAGTCTGTTAGGCTTCAGCTGTGGGAGGATACTAAATGTAGCTAAGAGGTTGGCAGATGCTACCTGGACCAAAACTACTTGAAAATATTAAGCAGCTGTTTAGGTTTGCTTAAAAAACCTGTGATGGCTGGAAGAGATGCCGGGAAGAATATGACAGATAGAGGAGTTGGGGTTTAAAAATGTATTGTTTGGATTTTATTTGCTGATCGTGTTGAGTAATAATAAAAAGTAGAGTTCGGCTGCAAATACTTTGCTAGAGTTGATGGGGGGGGAGGGCAACCCAGTCCTTCTTCATCTTCCCACCTGTCTTAGGGCTTTTTGTGTTGGCTTATGCAACATCCTGGCTTTCATTTTCAAAGGGAATAATACTGGGTCTGATTATGTAAGTTAGGCTTAAAGCTGCCTAGTGTTGTCTTTTGAAGTTTTCAGGAAGCTCAGTGTATCTGCTGATATTAATGATTTTTCTAAGGTGTAACACTGTAAAAATTTACCTAAGGGGGTTGTTTTGCTCTGCCGCGTCTGAGAGCAAGGAAGCAGGGTGGTGGGAATTTCACTGGAGCTGTGCTGCCCAAGAGGGGGAGCTTTCCTCCTCTGCTTTGGACCACGATGGTGCTGGGAGCTGCCCTGGTTTCTCACCGCGGTGCTGAGCTGGAGCGTAAGCGCTCCTGAGCTCTGTCATTTCTGAGCTGCGAGTGCTGTGTGGGACGCCTGAAATGTGCCACCCCAGCACGTTTGGTTTGTTTTTCCTCTCGGTGGGTGGAGAGGGGAAACGAAGGCGTTTTGCGAAGCTGTTGTGCCGCATGCCTAAACGGAGAGGAAAGGCCTGCGGAAGCCATTGCTCAGGACCACAGTAGTTAATTTAGGAAACTGTGAACTTCTAATTAATTTCTAAGTGCAGTTCCCTGTGTGATCTGTTTCACGGGTAGAGCTGATTACAGGATCTCTGGGCTGGGTCATTAAGCAGATAACGTTAATGGAGATATTTATGCTTTGCAAGCCTAGATTGGCACACATGTGAGTATGTTTCCAGTAGAAGGCATGTGATGCTTAACCTGCAGAAAGTCAAAAGAGGTGATTAATGCTTTGTGCCTTTAGAATATGTCTAATTTTGTATGCCTAAAGCTTTTAGCATGTGCTATAGAAACTGGAAGAAAACGCTTCTTGGTTGTGCCCCAGCCATACCTCGCAGAGAGCCACAAAACGGTACTCAGGTGAACAAAGATCTCTTGGTTGAATCTAAATGGAAAACGCGGTTTTCCATGGCTTAATTATCACAGAAATGGGCATTTCATTGTGGGCAAACTTACTGAAACCTGGAAGATTTCTGCAAAATTTTGTGAAAGAAGAAATACTTTTCACTTCCGAAATGAGACAAAGACAAGGCAAGAGCTTTACCCGCGTGCATTTATCTCGGCTGCTGGTCCTGCTTCTGATGGAAAGGGTTTTTCAGGCTCCTTTTCATTCATTTACTATCATGGCTTACAGCAACTATAGTGGTTAAAATTTCTGTACACAAGAATGTTTTTCTTGTAGGATTACTAAAGGGACTATTTCTGAAAGAGTAGATAGGAAAAAAATGCACTTCTGTCCGCGTTAAATGTTCACTTTAAAACCTACCTATGGGAGGTTTTGCCAGAGGTGTTTCTTGCACCCCGGCTAAGACTTTTGCTTTGCCCATAAATACCAGCCCGAATTTGTCAGTGTTGTGAGGTGGTGGAAATCTTGTGCGTAACAGCTGGATGGGGCTATCATCATTAAGCATGATGAAGCATTTAGCATCTGTTATTAACCGGACTGTGTGTGTGTCATCCTCGCAGGGCAAACAAGCGCGGTTTGTTGGCCCTTAGATGTGAGAAAGGCGTCGGTGTTACCTCTGTGCGGGGCGCTGGGGACGTCGATGCTGGGAGGCAGCACGGCGTTTGGGAGATGGAGTGCTTGGAGAAGCTGCCGGAGAATCACAGCGAGAGAAACCCGTTAAACGATTGAAGAAACAGCAAATACAGCAGGTTTGGGGGAAAGAAAGGCTTTGAATTGTTTATCCAAAGGTCGAGAGGGGATATGGTTGTTATAATATGGGGAGAAAATACTGGTCAAATACGAGGGCTAATGCTGTTGGCTAAAGCCAGAAGTGAGGTGTGCGTTTTTAATGGTGAGGACAAATATGTGCTGGCAGGAACTTCTTAAAGTGATGTTAGGTTCTGTGTTGTGTGCTTCCAAATCAAGTCATGACTTCCTGAAAGTTACGGTGTAGTTGAACACAATTTACAGGACTTAATTCAAATCATAGAATTAATTCAAGCCCCTTAGAATTAACCCCCTTAATTCAAGGGGGTTGCTTCACCATGGATCTTACAGACAGGTTCATTTACATTAGGTAGAGTCTTCTGGTAGCCCCTTCCAGCTTTCAGTTTTTAAAAGCAGCATGAAATCCCAGCCTTAGCCATTTCAGGAGCTGTGAAGGTTTGTCAGAAAGGCACTAAGGGATTTGGGAAGAAAAAGCGAGGCTTTCGTGAATAGAATAGTTGGGTATTTCCTTGGAGGAATTGCACTTTGTTGTTTCCTCCGCTCTGTGCTTCTTGGGTGATGCTCTGCTAGCTGTTCAAAACTGCTTGCTCTTTTTGCTGCTCGGCCTGAGCCACCGGGTCGCGGCTTACAGAATGGATGGTGATTCAAAACGCGAATGAGCTTGGTGAGAACTGGTCCTGAACACTACTCGGTGCCACATAAACACTGAGAAAAATCCGGATGTCTCAAATCGGGCATTGAAAATTAATGGAGATTTTTAATCAGAATCTTTTTATTTCTCATTAGTATCAAATAAGTATCTTATGAGTAATACAGCATAAAAATAACATTTTTTAGAAGTGTTACTCGTTTGGTTAGAGAAAAACAAGAAATAAAAATTAAATATGACATTACGCAAACTCTTTAAGATTGGCGGCTTTTATTACAGCTAAGTAACTGGAAGATTGCTCTAATCTTACTTAAAAAGAAACAAGTCTGATAGAATTTGTTTTGTTTTTCTCTTCAAACATCAGAGTGTCACCAACACTTCTCAGAAGTCTTGGTTAGAAGTAATGAAGCAGCCTAGTGAAAGGCAGATAGGATCCGGAATGGAGTGCTGTCGCTGCATCGGCTCACCTGGAGAAGGAAGGGACTTCACGCTCAATCAGCTAGCTTTTTAGCAATAAAACTTTTAATTATCTTGGTTTTTAATTCATTGTTTTAAATCATCATTTCATTATGCAGAACCCTTAGGAGTAGCATGCTGTGTTGGTGCTTTTACTGAAAACCATAATTCACGTTGTTTCATCAGATGCATTTATTCTCATTAAGCATGTTCTAGCAAGCCTCGCCGTGTTCAACAGGAGCGTTGCTGTAGTTTTAAAATAATTTGAACCTGCGATCCCACCTAAGCTCTTCTGTTTTCTCGCTTCCTTCTGCTTGCCTGGAGTACGACTAACTTTACGCATGCCCCCTCTCCTGTCTCTCTAATGAGAGCACCGCTACCACATACATCTGTCAGGCTCATTTTCGACTTACTATTCCCTTCTTTGGCTCAAAATCTTAGGGAATATCAAACAACTTCTACCAGAACCGTGAATTGATACTGCACAGAGCACACAAGTTCATCCATGAGGACATATTGTCATATCATGCTCTACCACTAATCCCATGGTGTAATGAGTAATCATTTGTTGCAGTGTGTTACAAGTCCTTGCACTAATTTTTGCCATTCTTGGCATTTGCCTTCTCATTTCCAAGCAACCCTCTGAAAATGAGTCAAAGCAGATCACTAAAGGTGAAAGCGAGTGGCTGCCCTTACCGAAATGAGTGCGAAACCTCAGCGATTCTGCTGAGGAGATTAAAAAATAAATAAATTTGTGGCTGCTTGTATATAAACTTCTTGAAACTTGCTTTCTTGCTTCAGTCGATTTGTGAGGTTCAGGAAATAAAGCACCCTGTGCTGAAGAACCCAAAGTTTGTGGAGGTTCAATACGTACTTAAATACAAGCAGTGAATTGCCGAAATGAAAGCCGCTTAGCGTACCTTGTTGAAAAACGGTCACGCTCTTGTTCTCTGAAAATAAAGGGTTGTAATTTAAAGCTGCCTTTTTAAAATGAAGAGATTTCTCCCGAGTTGTTTCAAGGTAGGGCGTGAAAAAGGAAGTAAGTTGTGAAATGCTGAAATAGTTCGGTGTCAAAGCAGCCGAAGAACAGAATTACTCAAAATAAATAGTTGCTCTTATTTTGAAAGCGTGTCAGAGTGTAGGAGCTTTATTTATGCATAGTTGCTATTGGCTGTACAAAACCCTCATTTCTGCGGCTAATGATAGATAGGAATACTAATAATATAACTCATGCCTTGTCATATTTTGCTGCTTAATCATCTTGTTTGGCACTCCCCCGTTCGCGTTGTGTGCGGACATAATTCAGGACCGAAAGCTCACCCGGGCGCTGGTGTGACAGTGCAGCAATCACATGGGCTGGGATTATGCAGATAATGAAAGGACTCCGACTAGCCTCTGTTTACCTGCTAAAACCCGAGTGAAGTTGGGGACAGCAAACAGGCAGCGTGCCGGGAGCAGCCTTCTCGGCAGGACCATGGCCACCTCTCTTGCGTCACGGCTGCTTTAAAGATCCAGGGTGGGTAAGCAGAAACCGAGAGCTCTGGCAGGCTCGGAAGCATGTGTCAGCAGGGTTGCTTTAAACTTCTGCCACGCAAAACTTTTCTCTGTGCAAGCCTTCGGGACTGCTCTGCTTTCAGAAGTAGTATTTAAAGGACATTGCTCGCCTCTTACTAAAAACATTTCATTTATAAGCAAGCAATTGCCTGGAAATCAACATATATTTGAAACAAAAAGGGGGGGCATAGCATGAGTTTGAGAGCACATAAAATAGAAAAAAAAAATGTTCTGTGTCATTTTTCCTTAGTTTTGTGTTAACAGCTCCAGTTTTAAAATCTAAAACTAACATTTTCCTAGATGCTAGCATTGAACCTCGTGAATTGCTTGTGATTCAGAGCCTTGCTGTCTTGGTCTGGACATCAAGTTTTTTTTTGGGGTGTGTGTGTGTAGAAAGCAAATCCTTGGCTTGATACTGAGGGTGGGTGCACCCGCGGGGTGGCCTGTAACAGATACAATGATGACAAGATAAAAGGAAGCATCTAAAAACCTAAAATCTAAAATGGGAAACAAATTTTATTTATTCAAAATCCTTTTCCTTCTCTTGGCTTTTAAATGGCATTTCCTCTTTGAGCGCTACAGGCTCTTCCAAGATAGCCCTGATTTTTTGTGAAGTGGTTTCCACGCTCTTGTGGATGCATGAATAACAAATAATAGAATGGGTGGGGAGGAAGTTGATTGCAATGTGACTTAAAAGCATGCATGTTTTGACCTCGACGACTGGTTGTTTGAAAAGAGTGATTTGCTGTGCTGTTTGTTTGAGCCTCGGGTTGTTTGGTGTTAATCACCATCCAGTTATGAATATAATTCAGTAGTTAGTCTAGTGAATTAGACCATAGGCTAGTGTTGGACTTTGAAACTTCAGCCAGCGCTCGAGTGAAGAGGAGGGATGTTGGCGGTGCTGTGTTAATGGAAAGGAGCAGCGTTCCACCTGGGGATGGCATGAAGGTAAGGCTCTTCAAGCTGAAGAGAAATGGGAAGATAAGACGTTTGTAATTACTGCTATGGTTGCTTATCTACTTCAAAATGGATTTCCTGAGACGTTGTTGTGAGTGAGTGTTCACTGTGAAACGAGGCATAATCAAAGGGCGAGCTTTTCTTTTTACTGCTTGCTCTTCCTATGTTGTTTATGGTGTAGGTTCTCCTAAATTTGGAGTTAGGCCATTTTGATTTGCTTTATAGCTTGTGATGTTTTTCTTCATCAGACTTTTATTGACAGGTATCATTTAAAAGTATTCTGTTTATGAATGGTGTAGCAGAGCAGTGGACTCGGAGGAAAGCTGATCCTTTCTTTTAAGTGATAAATTTGCTTGTATTTACAGATGCGCAATTAGCTTTATGAGAAAGTGAGTGGAAGTTAGATCAATTTATCACCTGATCATATATTCTGGATTCCTCTGGCCTCTCAAGGAGAGTGGGATCAGTCTCCATGTTACAACAGTTCTTCCTAAATTTCAGAATCAGAACCAGATTGTGTTCCTCAGGAACAAATCCAATTTGATTATATGAGCACTGTGCCCAATTAAGGATTGCTGAATAGGGTTAAAAATGTATAAGGCAAGTAAAGGGAGTTGGGTGTCAGTGTCAGCGTTACTCTGGCCAGTGTGTTATGTGGCTGATCTCTCTGGTCAAGGATGTTAAGAGGAACTGTATTTGTTTTTTAGTTCAGAAGAGATCACGTGTGTTTTATTTTTTGAAAATCTTTGCTGAAATTAAGACTACTTTTGAAGTTGTCACTGAACACGCGAGGGCTTCAGTTGATTCTCCTCCTGTTGGATCCAGTCGGAGGTAGAAAATTAGGTGTAGAATGAAGGCAAAATTGACTTTTAAAGCCAAGGGTAGGATTCCAGTTTCCCAAGCTTTTATTTGAAATTTAGAAATCCGGAAGATCCAGTCATGTGTTCCAAATATCTCCATAGGAAAAAAATACTGTTTCTGTTTGGCTTAAGAAAGGGCACTGACATTGTTCAGTATGGATAATAAAGAACACATAGTGCAAGCTATGGGTTCTTTATTATCCATACTGAACAATGAAGCTTAATTTTAAAGGACCAGTCTGGCAGAAATTTTGTAAGCTCCCTTCTACCTGCGTATTCTGCCCCTTGGACATTCAGAAAACGTTAGTTTAAATTATCACAGTTTAGCCACTTGTTCCCATCAGTTTTTGTTTTGTTGTTTCTTATCATTTTCAAGTAGTTCTAAAATTCTTACAAATGGCAGTGATTTAGTTGCATATTTTAAGGAGAAAATAATTTCTTTTTATTTTTTTAAGGCTCAGGAAGTCGAGAAACATGAGATGACCTGTGGAGGTTATCTCACACCTGCCCTTTACCTTTGTAAAGGGGTAATGGCAGCACATTGGGTAGTCACAAGAAACGGTAGGATGGTCACTGGAGGGAGAAAACCGAGCAGAAGATGTTGCTCGCTCGCAGAAGCAGGAAGTAAGGAGGAACTGGAAAGACCTGTTGTATAAAAAGACCGGGGTTATAGCTGGTGCAGAGCCCAGCAGAGGTATTAGAGCTGCCTAATACCGGAAACTGGGTGCAGGGGAGGAGGGAGAGCTCTGCTTGAGCTCATTTATTCTGCGGGAGAGAGGAGGAAATGCTGCTGCAGGCGCGCTGTTTCCCGTATCTGAACTCGCTCTAATACCTTAAACCGCTTTCTCCTCAACTTCTTTAGCTTGGAGGACTTCCTAATGTTGGGAAGTAAAAATAAAAATTCAAGGAGTACTTAGCTTGCTGCTACTTGGTGACAGTGAGCATGTGGAGAAATGATAAGATTTTATTCCCGACAAGGGTGGAGTACCTTATTTTATAATAATACGATGTTGTTTGCCTTACAAGTGCTTTGGTCAAAAATACTGATGCGTGAGCTTGCACCTGTCTACAAGCTGATTTAATTCTAAAGGATTTTTTTTGGGTGATCTGAGATACTGAAGGGAGGGCCACAGGTAAATGAGTACTTGCACCATGAGTGCCCTAAGGTGGTGCTGCTGCCTGGAGGAAGGATTATCTCGTAGAGGGAAGAGTAGTGCCCAAAGCAGAAGAACCTGCCGTTTTCCTCCTCATTGCACAAGCAGCCTTTTTGCAGCTCTTCTGCCTTGGTGTATCCTTATCTCTGCCTCACAGTAGAATGAGGAAACCTGTGTGTCCAGCCATTCTCCAGGGAGAAGGTGCAGGAAGAGAGGACAAACTGGGGGCTTCTTATCCAAATGAGGACAAATGAGGACAAACAAGTTGGAGAGCTCATCCAGCTCTGGTAGGCAGGTCTGGCTAAATGCAGGAAATGACCCCAAAACATCAGAGAAGCCTCACAGCAACTTCGGGTCCAAGCCAGGAGGGGAGTTGGGTGGATGCATGCCGTGTGAAGTGAGCGGTGTCCTCTGCAGGGCTCAGCCCAGCCAGGGGACTTGAGTAGGCTGGAGCTGAGTGCCACCAGTGAGCCCCAGAATCTCCGGCTGGTCACGAATCGTCAAAGTGCCGAGACTGCCTCACCTACCTGCCACGGAGCTCGGGGAAGAGGAACCTCCTCTAAAACAACAAACAGCTGTCAGGCCTCGGTCTGTGCAAAAAGGGCTTTGGTTGTGCCTGTACATCCCACAAAGAATGTGAGTATGGAACTGGGAATAGCCATGTCCTGTCCCATCCCAGCTGCTTCCACAAATAGTAGCCCCTCAGCGTTTTTCCAGAACTTTGGATCAGCAGGCATGAGGTTTGAGAGCTGGAGTAAGAGCAAGAATGAGCACTCCTGAGCTGGGTACTCATGTTGCCTGGTGGGCTCTGCTGGTCTTATGGGCTCGCTGTCCCTCAGCTCACCCCTTGTGCTGCTCAGTGAGTGCCCCTCAGGTGCTGCCATGGGAAGCCAGGACTTGCTGCCTCTGAGGCTCCATACATTTGAAGCCAACTAAAAAAGAAAAAAGACAGTGGATCTTTTTTTATGATACAAATAATTGGAGTTTTTCTTTGCCTTATTACCTGTAGCCTTAGTCTACCAAGGCTGTACACAACCATATACAACACTTTTTGTTTGTTTTTTAAATCTAATACGGAAGTGGGAAGTAGGATGTGCAGGGTTAACAGTGTTGGTGGCTTCCAGGGGAAGGATTGCAGTCTGCTGTACCAGTTAGTTCTTTTTGGCCATACCAAATTCGAAGCACACCCTTCTTGCCTTCACTTCAAGCAGAAGCAGCTCCTTTCTCAGAGATGCAGCAAAACAAACCATCACAGAAACATGCGGCTTCCCATTTGCAGAATAAATGATTTCAAGTTCTCTTGGGTCCACATGGAAAAAGTACTCCACTGTTTTTCCGGCTGCTGTGTTCTCCAAAACATCCCATTTTTTTTTAATGCCTGTTTCTTAACGATCCACAGCTGAAGGCCCTTCCCCTTGCTCTTGGCAGCCCGTGCAGTCTTTATGGGGTGGAACAGGATCTTTCTTTCGTCCTCGGGAAGAGCATTAATCCTGCCGGTATTTAACTGAATCCAGGATTACTAATCTGTTGAAAAGCTCTGCTTTTAGTTTTTACAGCTGATGCACAGGACAGCTGATAGTTGTGTTCGTGTTAGCAAAAACGCGTGATGTGTTTGTTTGTGGTAACCTCAGAATTGTGAGAACGGATTCATTAAACTATTAGTAAATGATTGCGGTCTTCATTAGTAAAAATGAGTCAAGTTCTCTTAATAAAATGCTAATTTTCTCATTTATGTTCTATATTTCTGAAGTAATGGCTTTTAAATAGTCAGCATTTGAATTTGCCTTTCTAGTGGAATAATAAACTATCATAATGACTAATTTAGGATGAATGTAGATCATTTAGCTATTTACTTTTTCCCACTGTTTTCCTAGTAAAAGCTGCCTAACCAGTCTGTCTTAGGATGTTTTTCTCTTTGTGCCATCTTGGTTGCTGGCTATTCCTGCTGCAGAATTCTTGAGAGGAAACTCTGAGATTTGGTGACTTTTCATTAGCAAGGTGATTAAGAAGCACAATTAGCAAGGTGATTAAGAAGCACAACTCCCTGAGTTGTGTGGCTGGCATCTGTGAAGCCTGCTATTTAATGTCATGTATATAAGAAAGGTCTGCGTGGAAGAACACCTGTTTGAGACTTGAGTGCTCATACGCCTGTATTTTCATTATTTATTTCACTTTTTACATCTAACCTTGCATCGGTTTTCTGTCGTTTTGTTGGAGATCTTTGCATGTTTACATATTTAGCTAGGTAATATGTGGAAAAAAAAAAAAGTGAACAAGTAGAAAGCAGTTGATAAATACTACAGCATCTCTTGTTTTCCGGGGTGCTTCCTTACAGGATTTACGATGTTAAATATATAAAATTCTCACGCAACAATGTCATTACTTTAAAAAAAGTCTGAGTGAAGTCGCTATAGAATCTTACAGGCTGAAACTCGGTTTGTTTGTATTAAACTCTGGGCTTCCTCTTGCATGGGAACAAATTTACTGGAAGTTTCCTCATTTGAATACATGCAAGTATGAGGCGTACATGTTCCTCAGTGCAGCAGCTGAGAAAGAGTTACTCGCCGAGGTTACTTTTCCAGTTGTGACTAAGGGGCCAATTAACAGCATCCGGAATGAGACGGCAGCACCTAGGTAAAAATAGATGGCATTTGGAGAAGCTGGGGGCTGTTTGGGAGAAGGTCTTCAGCTGCAGGCTGAGAGAAGCGAGACAAAGAGGCGAGCTTCTGAAAGGAGTATTGCAGACATGATTGTGAGAAACTCCACAAACGGGCAAAGGTAGGAGCAGCCACGGAAATGGCAGCAAGTAATATTGGGGTCAGGTCCCCAAACCGAGGGGCCTCAGCTGCAGGAGGAATGCTGAGCTGGGCTCTTCGCTCCCTTCTGGTAAGAGGGATAATGCTAGCGCTGATATTAATGTGAAGCAAGTTGTAAGATCCTCTAAATGCCAAGAACCAGAGGAGTGGGTGTAAAGCTCGCTAGATTTTTAGGTCTTATATTAAGGATTGATACTTGAACGCATCTGTCAGAGGGAGGAGTAATGCACGCAGAAGTGCTGCTTCAGTAGGTTTGCTTGAAGGTGATTAGTTGTTGCCTGACACTCTGAGACCAAATAATTGAGTAACCTGCCAGAAACAGGGAGGTGAGCTTGATGTTACGAGACTGGATTTTGCTTGCCAGCCCTTACAGTTATAAATTCATCCTACGACTGCAGCAAATTCAGTGGTCCTTCTATGGCGTTCCTGTAGGATACGGAAGCTGCTGGATCAGTGTAGTTTAAAACTCTTTTGTTCTTCACTGACTTGTTTTGACTGCATGTTTGCTGCTGGGTTGGGAAAGGGCCATCTGCATGTGCTCACTGATAGAGCCTAAATGAAACATAAAGAGAATGTAGAAGGCTGTCTGCTTTCACTTGATAAACTTCAGTCCAATGGAGGCAATTATTTAAAATACTTGTTTTCACTGTAAATGGCATGCTCTGCGTGTCATTTAATAACGTATCAGTGAATTTGATATTTCATGACAACGAAAGCAAGAGAAGATGCACCTGAAGTCCTACTCTGTAACATCCAGCTAAAAGTATGTTTTAAAAAACAGGCAAATGAAGTGTGAAAGTTGAGAACTCTTGTTAGCAGCCCAGTAATGGAGCTGCTAATCCTAAAACGGTTGTGCAAACTAGAGAATGTACAATTCCTGCATTTATATGGTCAGATACAAAGCATGCTTGCTGTACGATACATTTCTTTCTCGATCAGTGCTCTTTACTTGCAAAGACTCTGTAAAACGCCTTTTAAAAGTTAGGCTAATTCCTCAGTAGTATATTTGGATAACCTCACTTAGGAAGAGGTCCGTTTAGATTTATCTAAGTACATTTAAAGCTGCAAAGTACGCGCTTCTCCTCTGGAGTTTTTCACATTAGTTTTTAGTGGAATACATGACTGATGAGATTGCTCTTCCTTTTCTTGATTACTAAGCAATGAGCTTTCTGCCAATTAGAGCAAAGGTGTAATTGCTGTTCTGATGAACTGATGTAACACTCCCATGAGTTCAGTTTGAACAAGATGCCAGCTGAAGATGAAGTTTGCAACCGCGGTATGACTGAGGATAAATATTGTTGATAACCTAATTTCCAACTTATCATCTTCATTCAATAGAGAAGCACCTTAACTAGTGAGCAGTTTGGAAAGAGGTAGGGGAGAGGGTAGCAGCTGCCAATGAAGTGTAATGTTAGGTAATCACAGAGGAGAGATTTTAATTAAGTGTATTTAATGCCTAAACAGTTATGTCTGGTTAGCATTTGTAATGGGCTAAAGTAATAAAGTTTTGCCGAGTGACTCTTGACGTGCAGCAGAGTCATACCTTCAGTTTTACCAGTTGCCTGACATGTCCTTGTCTGTGTAGTCTTCATTTTTCTCGAGCTTGTTTATGAATCTTAAGAACTAAAGACTACACTACAAACACTACAAATATTTTACAGATTTCGTTCTGTTGTAGGTTGATGGTCATAATGCAGATGTGCTAAATAATCTCCAGTGGAATACGCTTCAGGTGCAAAGTTCCATTGATCATCGGCAATATTTAGCAAAAACACCCCATTTAGGTCTAACACAGCACTGAACTCAAAATGTGAATGCTAATTACTAGTAAGTGAGCATCTCAGGTGTGGCTTTAAAACTGGTAGCTTGAGTTGTGCTGTTCTGTGATGGAAAATACACTATTTTTGAAGAGAGAGCTAGTGTTTTTACCCAGAAGTAGGTAATGATAATAAAAATGACATAAAATGACATAAAATATCCAGCACGACATGGACTAATGTGGCAGGTCACTGGGGAGTAATCATTGTCATTCTTTCTCCCTCTGTTGTTGAACTGTTCCAGATCCTGAATAATCTGAAGATGAAGAGGTTGCTGAAGGAAAAAACCTGGAATGGGGATATATTTCTGTGCCCTGTGTATGTGGGAGAGCTCTGTGGGAATTACAAAAGCAAAATCCAATGAAGTAGATTTATTTAGTTAGTCAACTAGAGAGATCTATGAGGCTTGGCAGTATGAGAAAGGACATTCCTGTATCTTAACAGCTTGGCTAATTTGAGTTACTGTCATATGACATTGAGAAACAGTCTGAGCCATACAGATGGCCCTATCTGAGCGGTGGCTGGTTGATCCTAACTGCTGGGGAGCCGTGTGTGAGGGAAATATCTTGAAGGAGGAACTGATACGGTAACCTCCTCTCTTGGCAAAGACCTCGCGTAGCATCGTTGAGTACTGCTTTCTAGCTTCTCATCTGACAGGGATCAGCATGTGCCCTCAGGTTTTTGGGATCTAACAGGGAGAGCAGTGACTTCTCTGGCTGGCTTCCTGAGGGACGAGTGCCCCGCAGCCCCGTGTGGCGTTGGTGTAACGCTGAGTGCAGCTGGAGGTGCTGATTCTCATCTCAGAGCCTCTCAGTGGGTAGAGGCGGTATTTAAGACTGACTGATGAAGGCCAAACCTGGTAATTTCGCTCTTCCGTTGTGCTGGAGCCTCTCCAAGAAAGAGAGAACTTGTGTGAGGAGGAGGAGAGCTTTCTGGGCTTCCTTCGGGATGAACTCTCAGCTTGCTTCCTCACCGTCCGTCATAACTCTGAAGGGTATTTGTCACATCTGGTCTCTTTTACACAAAAGTGTGTGGTTCCATAAAACTTCTGCTCCATTACACACATTTCTCTCTGTGGAGAGCATGAGAAGGCAGACACGAGGTGGACGAGTCAGATGGCGTAGCTGGAAAATGCTGAGAGGCTGGTGTGCTAAATTGCTGTTGGGTAGGATATGTTCCTGAGGAAACTTCTGCTGCCAAATGAGAGGAGAATGGAAGTTGTGCTTTCAGGGTTCAGTTAAACTCTTCTAAATGTATAAATAGGGCCGTGTAGTTTTTTCTTTTATGTGTATGTGTATTATTCAAGTAAATAAATGTAAACACTTAAAAACAAGCCTGATCTCTTCAACAGTGGGTTGAATATGTAGAATAGCTTTCACTTAATTACTTCTTTGACTGGAGAATGAAGTACTGTGACTTCTGGTATGATTTACTGGCTTGGTATTAAGCAGAGCAGCGTCCAGGCCCTGGTTCTGAACACAGCTGGGTGAATTACGTTTTGGCTTTCCGGTGCTCCTGGTTCAGTGTGTCTGCGTGTGGTGGTGGTGGTGGTTTTAAAGCATCTGTGTGTTTCTGAAGAAATTTCGTAGATACACTCCGTGGTTCGAGGAAAAGGAGCGTTAGGTGTTTTTGCTTGAATGCAGAGCAGTTTCAGAGCGCTTGTGAAGCCGGGTGTAATTATTGCACTCTTCAAGGAGGCATGTACAGCGATGTGGTTCTGTCGTGATTTCATTGTGCACTTAATGTACCAAACAAGTAAATTCCAATGCAAATCCTGAGCTGCCCTGTGACCACAGAAGGGAAGGCAGCCATTAAGATTGCTGGGACTTGTTTGTGTTCTTGTATTTAACGATCATTACAGAGCAACAGCTTCTCATGTCATCTAGAAAAGAAAAAAGTGATCTGATAAGAATCTTATCAACAGAAGACAATAATCCTCTTAGGGATTCTTATGTCTTAGGTCAGTGGGCCATCTTTTTTTTCTTTCTGCACAGGTGTTTGTTAATAGCCTGGAACTTACAAACATTCTTCTGTTTCTTGTTCGTTTGTTTTCTTAATTTCATTTTTTTTGCCATCCAAGGAATGTGAAAACCATGAGGAGTTTGTTAGAAAATGCTTGTTATGCCATTTTTCTGATATTTGTCACTAAATTAAAGTACAGACAAAAGAAATGAGGAAGTTAAAGCTGCAGCATCATCAATCACTCCTACCTAGTACTGTGTTAATTTTAGACAGACACAATCCTGGTCTGGCAAAGTGGAAATAATGAGCCAAGACTTGCATCTGGATTGACACTTGAAATACCAGTGCTCTCCTAAAGTCTCTAGGAATGGGGAGAGGGTGGCAGTGGTCCTAGAGATGAGCTAGGCAATTAAAAATACCCACTAAAAACAGCTCAGAGGGCTCGAAGTGGTTTTAAAGGAGAGGAAGACAGTGGGAGCAGGGTGACCCAGAGGAACACTGAGCTACCAGTGCAGCTTTGCTCTACATCTCTAACTTGAGAAATCATGGGAAAATGAGATGTGTTTGTTTACACTCTGTTCCTGTCTCAGGTGCTTGTTATGTGGTTTAGCATAGAAGAGCTGAGCAAATAGAAGGCACTTTGTAGTGAAGTTCAGCTTATTTTGTACCTGCTTTACCTGTAGCTTTTGCATTTTAGATGTGTACAGAAAAGCCTGAGTTGAATCGAGGTGTGCAGCTCCTCAGGTAGGAGCCGAAGGAACCAGTGGAGGGTTCGTAAGAGCAGGCACGTGCAGCTAGAATTGGGCAGAGGTATAAGGAGTGCTACTTCCTAGTTACTAATGGTGGAGTCTCAAGTTCTTTCATGTAGAGTCCTGTGTTTGTAATGGAGCATAATGTGAAAAATAGGACATTTTGGGGTTTGTGAATATTTTAATTCTTAGTTTAAGGATGTTCTAATGCAGCTCTGGGAGCTCCTGAAGTATCAGCTGTTTGTGCCAGATTTTACTGTTTTCTTCCAGCATACAATTGGGCTGGAGAGTTGTTGTTGTTGTTTATTTTTTTCTATACTTGGATAAATTACTAGGCTGGTGCCTAAAAAGAAAAAGATAAAAATAAAATCCTGTAAGCAGACGTGCTTGTTTTTACATAAACTTAGAAAATAGCAGATGAACAGTGTTTTGTTTTTTTGTGTGTGCATGTTCAAAAATGTTTAAAACCTATCTACTATTTTTTCCCTTGCCCTTGGAGAATTTGAAAAGAACCAGTTATGTCTTTCTCATCTCATGGTGAAAGATTAGGAAGAAGGTGTTTGGCAAATGTGTTCCAATCTTTTCTTTAATACCAATACCTCAGTTTGGTATTTCCACATAACCAGCAGGACAGACATGGACAGCAGTTCCCTCTGGTAAGAGTTGAGCAGACCTAGTGACTTTGCCTCTTCTGAAAGAAGGTTGGCTTGTACTTTGAAAGTGCAATTTGGTAATAATCTGCTTAACACAACTAGCATGAACTTTCTGAGCCAGTATAAAAGAAACTTGACTCAGCTCAGGAAAATTGGCCACAATAATTCTTGGTGTTTCAGCAAAGTATTTTTGTCTTATTTGGGGATTTTATGCCACGTATTCAATTTAGGAAATTGAAATAACATCTGTATTTCTGCCAGCCCTTTTCACCTCTGTTAAAAATAAATAAATACATGCAAAAATCACTGGTTTTGAAATATTAATAAAACATGGGGGCAGACAGAAAGCAATCCACAAAAACTATGATCACTTTAGTCCTAAAAAAATGTTATTTGACATTGAGGTGAACTCAATGTAAATATTGTAATGGGATTATTAAAGTTGTCACAGTGTCAGGAACCTGGAGATATGCAGTTGCTTAATCAAATCCAGACCCTAAGCACTAATTCATTCATTGTGTTTTGCTGAAACACTTTTAGAAAGGAGTTACAGGAGCTCAAGTACTCTGCTCTGTTAATTGTGTTACCTAGTCCCCACACAACTTTTTCCTCTGTCTTTTCCAAGTGTCTTGCTCATGCCTTACCTCATTCTGTTTCTCTCTTGCTCTTTTAATACTTTCTATGCTCCTATTCTGCTTCTTTGGTTTCCCACTCTCCCCTACTTGTAATACTCTTAAGTTGTTTTGTCATTCTTCCATCTTTTCTGAAACATTTTGGTATACTTATCCACTTGTTTTTCTTCTATCAGTTTTTCCTCTAAAATTCATGTCATTTGAATTCTTTTCTGTACCTTCTCTTCCATCTTCTTTGACCTGGATTATTTTTGGTTTGGCTTAAATGTAATTGTAGGTAGAGTAGGCAAACTCTGCCTGTCTTGGATTACTTTCTTAGTCCAGGCTTCCCATTCCTTGAAGAACTAATGAGGAAAGGCTGAAAAATATTGTCAGCTTAAGGAAGAAGCCATTGCTGTTTGGTTATGGAGAAACACGGTGATTATTAGTACTGGCGTCAGCGTTGCTATATATTGCCGAATGTCTTGTGAGTCACTGTACTTTCCTGGGACCCAGAACAGCAGCTGATGTACCCAAATTCCCTGATAACCTCTTGTTCCATGAGGTGCTGGAGTTCTGATTTCTGTCCACTATGTGTTTCCTTGATGGCTTATTGCTTTCTGAGATGTTTGGTATCACTTTGTTTCATAAGGGTTACATCACGTTAGGCTAGTGATGAATTAGACTACCCAAACTTAAAAACCTTGTGCGCTTGGGAAGCTTTCTGCTCACATCATTAGCGCTAATTTGCATTAATACAGGCCTCTTGAAACACGTGTGGATGCAATAGTATTTTGCTATGCCTCATCAGTAACTTGACAAGTGAGCTCGTGGTCCTGGTCCACTTCCAAGCTAAGCTGAAGGATGTCCACTGCACAGGCACCACTGGCGTAATCAGGAGTGGGAGGAACAAGTATTGGTCATACCCTGGCAAAGCATAGCCTAAAGGCATCTTTTCATCAAAACCTGGACTGCCATGGCTCTGGATTGAGCTGTATTAGCACCTGTGAAGAGGCTCGAATTGTTGCATGTACCACGCCTGCTGTGGAAGTAGGCAAAAAGTTTGGAAATTCCATAAATTTTAAAAATGCAGTTTTTAGAAGTATCTTCTTATTGAAATTCTTCTTGTTGTCAATTTGTTTTTTAATTCTGGGTCCTGCAATGAAGGAAACAGCCCCCTTTCATCCATGTGTTCTATTAAGGGGTTGAAGTTAGTAATATTTTACATGCATGAATAAAGGCTGAACTCTGTTTAAGATATTTAAAAGCGTAACTATGTCAAAAGATTCAGGCAGTGTGCAGAGCAAAGAGTACATCCATACAAAGTACCCCCTGTTGCTTGTAATGCTATTCCGTACACACACAGGGCACACAAATCAAATCCTAGATCTGTGCTGTTTTCAGACTACTTGTCCCAGTAAATGATGTTTGTTAAAAACCTTTGTAAAATGATCAAGTATCAGCAAGCACTAGAGGGATTCACAGTACCCAAGATCCCTGAGAAACCACCTGGGAGATTCCCACTTGGTAAGAACGCGTTCGGTTTGATCAGGGAGATGTTTGCTGTCAGGTGAATAATTCTCAATTTCGTGATTGATGATCTGAAGGGACACCAATAACGAAACAAGGTGACGGAGCATGTCCTCTGTTATATTTCTGCAGTGCATTTTGAACGTGATGGAAACTGTGTCAGTGTTGGGCTTTTCTTTCTGTGCGTGTTCGCTCATGAAAGTCAGCTTGAGTTTGTCCCGCTGTGTTTATTGCTGTGTGAATAATGTTGGTGCTGGTTAGACTTCGTGTATGTTGAACACAATGCCTAGCTGCTGCCCTGCCTGCTATAATTATTCAGTAAAGAATGGATTGGGAAAATGGCTTTTAAAAAATGTCCTTATTATAAATGAATGATTACTGACTTCACAAAGAATTCATAATATTGACAGCCAGTCATGAAAATTAAATGAATGTAATCAGAACAGTGATTACTTTCCTTAAGAAGTGTGTGTGAGAAGCTGGAGGAAACATTTGTACTACTTGGCATCTCAAGACCAATTCTACTGTGAAAAGTGGCTTATGGAAATGTAGCTCATTATATACAGGCTGTACATACGACAGGACCTGGAGCTAGCCAGAGGTTTGAGCTGAAGTTCACTAGGCCTTCTCTTGAAGTGATCTCTTCAAAGAAGACCAACAGACTTTTATGCTCAACTTTGCAGGTTTTAGTTGAATAAAAACCAGGAATTTTGCTGCTTAAACAATAGAAACTTCCTAGTGACTAGGGGGCTTATATTGCCAACAGTAACACAGTGGAAGTGGTAGTTTTTCTTAGAGCATTTTGATTTTATTTTTAATTAATAAATGTTCTGATAATACACGTGTGGGCATATCATGGTTTTACTTAATACTTTATATGTAATCGGCAGCATAAGTCTTGTTTCATTCTGATGTATGGCCTCTTCTGTCTTTTGTCTAACTTTTCCTTGCAGTCTCAGTGCTTGCTTATTAATTTGGCACCCCATTGTCTTCACTTCTTTGCTTCCCAGCATTATATTCTTCCCTGCAAACTATAGCCTGAAGTGGATCGTGGAGAGATGATGGAGGTGTTCAGTATCTCTCCTTCATATTTCACTGTCACTGCAAGGAGCATGTTCAGAACCGTGGCTCTCTGTTCTCTGGATGCAGTTTTGCTAGTGTGCATAACTTTACTTTTCCATGATCCGAAAACCTATTACCTGTAAATTATTTTTATTAAAATATGCTTGTAGCATAAACATTTTTATTTTCTTTGTTAAAAAAATGCAATGAAAGTGTGCTCTCATTTTTCTATTTCTTCATTTGGTAAAGGAACTGGAAGGCAGAGACTGCAGAGATGATGAGAAGGGACGGGCTGGTTGGATTAGGATTGTTTTGGGAAAAGGCTATCGAAAGAAACTGAATTGCTTTGGCCATTTTAGAATTAGTATTTCAGTTGTTGCAGTAACAATTATCTGTCCTGCAAAATTGGTGGTACTTTTAGGTCAATTTTTCTGATCTCTTTATAAAATACTTAATTTTGTTAAAGGTTTTAGAAGATTTTTATCTTTATTATTATTGTTCAGACTTAGGAGTAGTTGCTGTCACTGTGCTAGTTACACTGTGAGTACTCAGTGTATTTCAGAAGGTCTGTACTGTGTTTAAGTGGCTAAGGAGAAAACTGCCAAGCTTTTCAGCATGAACATTTAACTTGTGGGAGAGACCTTTTTCTGAAAATGAGGTGGGTTCTCAGTCATCCAGACAGAAGCTTATCAGTCTTTAAATTTATTTTTTAGGAAATGTATGCTCTTCTGAGCATTGGGGGGAAAACACACATGGTGCTTAGTATGGGCATTTTGCTTTTACTTTATATGTAATAAAAGTATTCTAGATCTTTATACAGATATATTACTGCAGTTGTTCAACCTTCTGTTCTTTCAGCTGAAAGTGGTTACAACAGTAATACAGAAGGTTACTAAATTTCAGGTTCTGTATGTTTTGTTGCTTGTAAACAGTAAAATGTTGCAGAATTCATTGAAATCTCTGAGTAGCTGTCTGCTGAGAACAGAACGATTTGCATTTTACATCAGTGAGTTGTGAACATCTGCAGTGAGCTGCGTGTTGCATTTCAGGCTGTTGCACTGAAGAGGTAAGCTCCACTGTGGAGCTAGGTGACACCTGTACCCCACGTAGTAAGTAGTCTTGGATGTCCCTTCTTAGTGATCTTTGTTAGGTTTGTACGTCTGCGAAAGAGGCACCAGAAGATGAAGGAAAACACCAAACAAACACACAAACGAACCTCCAGAAATCACAAAACACACCCTCAAACAAACAAAACTCCAAACACCAACTAATGACATGGTCATGGAGGGAAGGTTGGGAACATGGAATACAGACTTTATTTATTTACGCTGACCCATATGTGGCCCCCAACAAGTCTACTCTCAGAGACTTTTCCTGTTCCCAGGTAGAAAATTTGAGAGGTGTTACCTGTTCCCAAAGTACCCTGAATCCCCAAGAACAATGATAAGTATTATTTCATGAAACTTGTTGCAATTTTATTTTGCAGTGTGGATGGCAAATTAAAAAAAAAAAAAAAAAAAAAAAAAAGGCAGTTTTGATTAGAACAGGTTTGGGGCTTTTCTTCGTCTTTGTTTTGTTCTGAAGAGTTTGCCCATGTAGTTTATGTGGCTTGCTGACACTAAGTCTGGCATGAAATTCATGTAGTATTATTCAATGGTAACTTTTCTTGAGAAGAACTTAATTATATTTTTCGTTTCTTTCTCACACCCCCAGCTACTTAGCTGAAAAAGGAAAGTAAGCTTTTATTAGTTATTTTAATGCTTTAATTTTTTTTTAATTCTTTATTTAACGCTGACACTACAATAAAATGAATGCAGTCTTGAGTCTGGTTATAACTGAGCTTGAATTGAAAACCTTAATGGATTCCCATTTGATTTCAGGCAGTGTTTGTCTCTGACTAGAGTGTCCTTGCTGGCCGAAGTAAGTGCATGCCAGCTATGTAGAACAATGCAAACAAAAACCCATTATGTTTATGTAACATCATGGATTTTATTGATGCCATTTACATGTTGTAAAGCTATGTGCTGGATAGCGCAAGGAAGAGTGCAGGTTAGAACTGAACATTACGCTCTTGAGAAGTAACCAATTGCACTTTTTATCTCTTTTTTTTTTTTCAGTTTGTTTTTACAGTCTGTCTTTTGGGGGAAATATTTAATCGAATTGCTGATTGATTGCTAATAACTGAATTTTGAAGTGATTTTCCTTTTTTTTTTTTTTTTTTTGTATCATTCGAGGGCAAGTAATGAAGAAAGCAGTAACACGTCAGTTCACAAATACGTATGTTTCTCAGACCTCTCAGCTCTCAGACTGCAAACTGGCTTCAGCCTTAGAAAGGACACTAACAGAAGCGATCTCTTTTGTAATGAGAAAGGGCTAATGACTTTCTCTGACTCCTTGACTTATCTTAGATTTCAGGGCACTCTGCTGGGAGAGAGACGTTGCCAGTGGAATGACTGGAGGATGCCCTGATTTTTGTTCCCTTCAGTCTTCCAGAGCATCTGGAAGGGATTGTTTTCCTTCATAGCTCTTCTTGATGGAGTTCTGCAGGGCCACGTTGCTTCTCTTCCACAGATGAATAAAACCTTTGGGAATGTGGGGTGAACAATTAAGTGGAGGATCTGAAGTGTGGTGTCATAACGATACCATATTTTCCCCCCCTTAATTTGCTTCAGATGCAGTTGTTGCAGAGTTTACCCATGCCTAATGAATAGGTGATGGGTGCCCGCTACCCGGTTTTGTTAGGTAAACTTTGCCAAGATCTTGGTTGTTCTTTGTGGGATACAGTTTGAGAACTACTGAATCCTGTCACAGCTGTGTTGCTGTCTATGGAAGAAGGTTAAATAAATGACCGTACTTTACCTTGTCAGTTCAAAAAGCATCTAGCGTATTTGTTTGTACAGAAATCTGTTTTTATTCTTTCCAGTGATTAAGCAATGCCAGGCGTTGCTGTGAAATGCATATACTATGACCTTTTAATATTTCATGGATCTTATGATTTGGAACTACTAACTGTTATGTACGTGCTTTTAAATTAGACAGATTCATGGTTTAAAACAACTGTAAAGCTACTAACAACTTCCAGCGTTTAGCAAGTATTCCTTGATGTGATGTGTTCTGTGTCTTAAGGATAAGAAGTTCGATACTAGGTTGGTTTTTATACTAGCGTGTCCAAGTTTTAAGAAATAAACATCGGTTCTTTACTATTTATTTTTTTCTACTTGAAATCAACAATATTTTTCATTAGCATGTTGCATTATTGCTTAGAAGGTCACTTGCTGACAAACCGTTGGTGCCTTAAAAATAAATAAAAGAGGTAGATCAAAGGAAGTGAAGTGCCCTCTAGTTTGAGGGCATATTTCAGAATAAAAATGCATATTTAATTTCTGCACCTCTTCTGCATTTGTTAGCTTCTTATGTACATGAGCACTGAATGAACCGAGCTTTCTGTGCACTTACGATAAACTTGCTAAACTGACAAACCACTGAGAGAGAAGTTGATGTTCCCTTTATTGTTTTATTGTCTCTTATCTGCTGAGAATTAAGAAAACAGGAAAAGTTGTAAGTAGTACACTCTGCTTACTTTATTGGGCGATTAAATATTAATATTTTATGTGATATTTTTCCTATTAATGCATACTGCCTGTTTGTAATACAGCAAAAAGGCCTCGCTGTTGCAGTAAAATTGCAGTTGATTTTGCTATGGAAACTGTCAACGTGGGGGTAATGATTGAGTCTGAAAACCTGTCTGCAGAATTAGTCTTACTGTATGTTCATATAGAGTTCTATATTCATGTATATTCATACGCACTTCTAAGTGACGCAGTATTTTTGGAACTATCTATTAATCAAATTTGATCTGACAGTTCTTTCATCTTTCTTTGGTGTGGAAGTTAACAATGGTGAACGTTAGCCTCCTGTGAAAGTAGTGATGTATTGTATTAAGTCCTGAATGCTGTTGCATTTGTATTTTCCACTCAAGCCTGGACTTCTTTTGTGAACTTTATTTTCTTAATAACGGTTGATTAACTTACTACTACTACGTGTTGTTCAAGATCGCAAACACAAAATAATAATATAGTTCCTACGAGGGGTGGGTGCATTTGTTTATCTGAGCTCTGTTTTATGAAAACTGCATGAATGCTGCTTTTCTTTGAAATTAAGCTTCAAAAAGAAATCCTGTTTCATATAAAAAGATGCCAGACTCACAAAGATTTCCTTTCTTGTTCCATAGACGTTCCATCTTCAGAGCAGCCTGAACTGTTCCTAAAGAAACTTCAACAGTGCTGTGTCATTTTTGACTTCATGGACACGCTTTCAGACCTTAAAATGAAAGAATACAAGCGCTCCACTCTTAATGAACTGGTGGACTACATTACAATAAGCAGAGGCTGTTTGACAGAGCAGACTTACCCTGAAGTAGTTAGAATGGTGAGTTTCTTCTTTCTCATGGTCTCTTTAAATCCACTGGCAGTTCCACTTACACGTTGTGGGCGAAATTGAACCCTGGAGTAGGTGGATTAAATGAGGCCTTTGGTTTGTGTTTTCTGCTAGACATCAGTTGGGGATGATTCTCCAAAGACAAAATTATTAATTTTTTTTATATATACTTAATTAAAGTCAAGTAGATGATGGTTATTATAGTGTAAGAAGCATATGAAAGGAAACCTGGCTTGTTTCCTGATTGAAAGACCCGGCAGACATAGTATCAGAGCCTGTATTTCTCCCCTATACCCTTTTCTCCCCAGTATAAATAATGGAATAATTTTAGAATTTTCTTCCTTTGAACTTTATCCAAGCATTTGAGTTTGTACTGAAGCTCTGAGATAGCTTAAAGTGTGCACGGGTAATTAATTTTAAATAATAAATGGTAGAAATGTTGTAATAGGAATGGTGTGAAAATTTTATGGGTGTATTATGTAGTCATAGTAGCTGCTACTAGCAAGATTAGTCAACAATAAAGCCATGCCTTATACGTATATAAATTGTCAAATAATGGTATTTTCAATCTAAAATGGTAACAGAATCAGATGCTGTATTGTGAAGAGCATTCATTATAATTGGCAAAATCAGCCTAAGTTTTGAAATGTTTATTCTGTACTGCCATACGGAGCTCTTACCACCTGCTATCAAAATGAATGGACAATGAGTTCAATGTCAATTTAGTGGTGTTGGTTTCCTCATGGTGGTACCAGGTGATCATGGAATCCACTGGCTATGTGTGTGCTGTGAGAAGAGAAACATGAATAGATTTTATATTGCATAATATGTGCTCCTTATTTCTTTCCTGGCACACAATTATATGCTGTATTGCTTGTCTGAAATACTTAAAACTAGCTGAAAGTTTTGACAGAATCATCCAGCACTTAGTAGTGAATTGAAAAGCAAACAAAACAAAACAAAATGTTAAGGTGTGTGTGTAAAAATCTTAATATGGCTTCTTAATCTGTCTGCATTTTCACAAAGTCTATAATTACGTGAAGAGACTGTTCCTCCATCTCTCCTGCTCTTCTTTTTTTTTTCCCTCCTGTGCTGGACCAATCTGAAGGAGCTGCTGCTTTTCAGTCAGTTGTGTTATTTGTTCAGCATGGGGTCTAATGCACCACTCAAATACTGTCTGAATGCAGAGTTCCTCATCCATTGCTGAACTCTTCTGCTGGTGCTGCATTGTAGCATTGAAATGGCTTGCAAATGTTACTTTATCCTTCCAAGGTACCCCTTGAGGTGAACCGATGAGATCATACTTTTTGTATAGACAGGACACTGATGCACAAATAACTGCAGTAAAATTGGCTGCTTCTTCTGTACATAGAAGACACCTCGAACCTCACTTTCTGGAAGAATTGGTATTTATTTCAGTGTTTCTGTTTTCGAGATTGTATTTTCTCTTTGACATTGTTTAGAGCTGTTTTTTTACCATAGCAAGAAATAAGAAACATCAGATCAGTAACTGCTCTTAATTAGATTTAAAAGATACTAGATTTGAATAATAAATCATAACCTGTGAAGCAATCTGAACATGAACCCGTAATGAGACCCATTTGCCTGTGTTCTACAGTCCTTGCAGTCGCTTAGGTTGATTCACAAAACTGTTTTTATCTTAAGGAACTGAGGCATTGCCTAAATAGTTTCAAAAGCACAGTTTTAAATAATTTACTTAAGTGTATTCTCTAACTGTGATATAGAGCAGTCACTGGAAGTGAAGACAGCATGATTTTCTTTCCAGTGGATTTCACAGATACTTGCTAATGGAGATTCAGGAATTTCAGTCCATCATTTTTAATGGAAAACTGTTCTGTCTTCTCCAGTATTCCCATGTTCCTTTCACTGCATCCTGTTTTTCCTATATTTGGGCTCTAGTGCTGAACTCAAGCCACATTTTATCCTCAGTGCCATGGTACTTAAGAATGGGAAGACTGAAGATATTCTCAAGTCCTGTAGCTGGCTAGTTAGTGGCCAAGCCTTAGATTTTTTATTTTTATTTATTTATTTATTTTACAAATAAGATGCCCAACTAACTAGGGAAGTGGACGTAGTTCTTCTGAAATAATTTCTGGAGAAAGTTAGAATCTTAGACCATCAAGAGAGGGAAGGGGGGGACCCACAAGGATCATCATGTCCAATCCCTGGCAGGTTGGACTGCAGGTATTTTGTATTTTACAGGTAGGCTATGTGGTAAAAGTGCTGGTTTTTCTCTCTGGTCTTTGCCTATAAAAAGCAAGACTTCTCCACTACTGAACTGAGTACAGTTATACAGGTCACAGAGGGAAAGGTGAGACTCCTAATATTATAGAAAATAAGTTTTTAGCATATATTACCTGATAAGCAGCAAACATCAGTCTGATACTGGGACAGCAAGTGTTCTGATGTGATATTTGGTCTAACTTTTCTATGCAATAAATGCACGTTCTTGGTTCCAGCAGAAGGTGCTTATATTGTAATGCTAAGGCAGACTTAATTGTACGCAGTTGACACCTTGAGGTCACCTGTGCAACTGCCACCATTGTCTGCTTTTGAGAATTTTCATCTAGATCTCCAGCTGGGTTCACAAATGACCTGTCAAACTGACAAGCTCTGACCTGTCACAATAGCCAAGAAAACAGCAGCATCTGTGTCCTTACCAGATCAGTGTCTGCACTGCCTGCCTGCCACAGTTGTCATGGGAGTGTTGTGGTTGAAAGACCAGTGTCTTAAAACATACCACGACAGTGCACAAATGTTCTTTTTTCCTTTGGAATGTCTTCCTGATTTTTTTTTTTAGCACTCAGATCCTAGGTGGTGATACATGAATGCAAAAATTAATTGGGCTACTGAAATTTGGAATAGCAAAGAAGAATTCTAAACACAGGGGAAAAGCAAGCAGGTGTTCTGCAAGTTGTGGCATCATTTAAGAGCAGAAGAGAAGGTGCAGCAGTATGAAGCTGATACTTAAAAAATCACTTACATTTATAAAGAAGAATTAATGGTGAAAGTACTTTCTTACCTTAGTTATTTAAAATGCCAGAATAGTTTTCTGGAAGAGCCTTTTCTTAAAGTTTTATTAAGTTCATGTATATTAGTGTTCTGCTTATGACCCAAAATTTCAGTTTTACAGATACTAGGATAAAGGAAGGTTGCCTATCAGATTTATCACAAACTCTGAGACTTTTAATTACTTTTAAAATGTGGTACTGTCATGATACAAGGATTTGAAAAGCAGTCGTTTGGGGAAGCTAGCATGACAGCACCTGGGCGTTTTTACTGTTGGTCATCTTAAATTCATGCTATTAAAACCTTGATTCCTAATCATAATATCACACTTTCTCTTCCGTGTATGATTCAATATTGTTTATAGCTCGGTGTGAAATCACCTGGCTATTTCTCAGCCTGTGTGCCTGCTTCTATAAACCACTCACTTCAGCTTGGTATGTATAGAAGTGCTGTACTGGGTTTTAAAAATAAAAATAAAAATTGCTAATGGTCACCAAAGCAAGTCCGCAGCAGCTTCATCGCTGTCATCAATATGGCTTGATGGGAAGAGCTGCTGGGATTGGTGCTAATGACGTAAACTGGACAGATTTATTCAGAAGGGTGCTGCTCAGTGCACATCCCCTGCAGTTTGGATGTGTTGTTCGGAAGGGCACATGACATTCTCTAGAATTAGGCTAGTCTTAGGAAAAAAGGCTCTTGCCAATTAAAACACGCTCTGCTAGGAAGGAAATGCCAGTAATGTGACTTTATGAGCCAGTAATTGGAGACTTTGGCTAAAATTTGATCCTGTCTGAGCAAAATGTGGAGGCTTAAACTAATGATGCTGATTTTGCAGGTAAATTAAGCCACGGTAATTGATTGAAATAAATGTTTGTTATTATCTACAGAATCCTGCAGGGTGTACGTAGTACAGCTTTTTGTGTTTTCTGGAGATTAAGGAAGAGATTGAGGAAACTGATTTGTTTCATTTGAAAAATCAAAAGACCGTGGAAATTAGCAAGCTGTTAAACTGAGAAATCTGGATGAATCTTCTCGTTGGTGAGGAACACGTAAGCTCTCCTCCTTGCCTCTTCAGAAATTGGGAACTCAACCCAACATTTACTGTGATGTTTATGCAATATCTGTGGATCCTTGCCAGCCCATGAGAGTTGGCTAATGAAAATTTTTGAGAGGTACCTTTTAGAATGGAGTATTACTTAGGTCTCCATTCTTTTAGATGCAGAAATACCTCTAGTTTCCTGTCGTCCTCTCCCTTTTCTGTAATGAATAATCAAGTAAAATAATCTGTAATCTCTCTAACCAAAATCAAATATCAAGTTAGAGGTCTTGTGGCTCACCACACAGAGAAGGAAACTTGATTAAGGGAATATTCAAATAAATACCACAAATTGCCTTTGAAACCTCAGATTTCAGTTCTTTTCTATGGACGTAAATCCAGAGGGATTGCATTCCTTTTCCTGCAGGATCCTCTCAACAGATGTAAGACCAGATTCTGTTCTGGAGTTTTTTGTGACTGATCTATTAAATATAAAGAATACCTTACTAAGCCATGAATTTGATGGCATGTTAAAATACTTCCTTTTTTTCTTGGCCATTTCTTACCTGTTGATAGGCATTATGAATTGCTTTATATTCTGTAATTTTACTTATGTCTAAGTGTTTTTACTCAGCTGGACGTCTGAGCTCCACCACAGCCCCTCTCTCGCTCCCCCTCCTCAAAGTGAAAGGGGGAGAAAATACAATGGAGAAGACTCAAGGGTTGAGATAAGGACAGGGAGATGGCTCAACAATTATTGTCACAGGCAAAACAGGCTCAGGGTAGGGAGGTCGAAGAAATGTATTGCCTATTACTAACAAGCTAGAGCAGTGAGAAACTAAAAACAAACTAAAGACACCTTTCCCCCATCCACCAGGGGAATGGGGAATGGGGGCTGCGATCAGTCCATGGTGCTTCATCTCTGCTGCTCCTTCATGGTCACTCCCTGCCCCGCTCCACGTGGGGTCCTTCCCATGGGATGCCGTCCTTCCCGAACTCTTCAAGAACTGCTCCCACACGGCTTCATACCATGGGGTCCATCCCCCAGGAGCAAAGTGCTCCAGCATGGGTCCCCCACGGGCAGCAGCTCCCCCCAGCCCCCTGCTCCTGCCTGGGCTCCTCTCCACGGGCTGCAGCTCCGGCCCGGGGCCTGCCCCTGCAGGGGCTCTCCATGGGCCGCAGCCTCCTCCAGGCCACATCCACCTGCTCCACCGGGGGCTCCTCCACGGGCTGCAGCGTGGAGATCTACTCCGTGTGGGACCCATGGGCTGCAGGGGGACAGCCTGCTCCACCAGGGGCCTCTCTACAGGCCGCAGGGGAACTTGTGCTGTGTGCCTGGAGCACCTCCTGCCCTTCTGCTGCACTCACCTTTGGGTCTGCAAGGCTGCTTCTCAATGCTCAATGTCCCAGCTGCTGTTGTGCAGCACGTTTTTTTCCTTTTCTTAAATGTGCTCTCACAGAGGTAAAAAACAGCATCACTTACTGGCTCGGCTCTGGACATCGAGTCCCTTTTGAAGCCGGCTGAAACCGGCCCTTATCTAACATGGGGCAGCTTCTGGATTCTTCTCACAGAGGCCACCCCTGCAGCCCCCGCTACCAAAACTTTGCCACGTAAACCCACTACAGCGTTACACCCTACTTGCTAAATATTCATCATACTTTGTGTTTTTGTTGTTCTTGTTCTTGGCTAGAAATCTTTATGCAAGTCTACCTCTATTCAGTCTTACCTTTTCAATTCAGCAAAATCCCTTTGCATTTTCTCCTGTTGGTTCAAATATTTGATTTAAAAATATAACGCCGAATGTCATTTCTAGGGAAATAAATAAAACCAGTTACTCTTCTAAGAATTGACAGATAATGCCTCTTGTCTAATACGAATTTGATATATCTTCTGGGATTGTGTAAAATAGTAGGAGTTGATCTTCAGCTTGAATCAGAAGTAGAAAAGATTGTTTTGAATCCATCTCAAATGCTGAAAGGAAGCTGCAGTGTCCTGTGACATCCCCCCAATGGACTTGGAGTGAAAATTGCCACATGGATGCAGCTGTGATGAAACAAATGTCATTGAAGTTTACAAAAATACATAAAAATAATTTAATGTTTTAGCTCATCTCCTCTTTAATGTGAGGTTTGTCAATTCTGTAGAAGCAAGAAAAGTCGGTTTTCTTATGCGTTATTTCTAAATTCCTCTGTTAGATGCTTTTAATATTCACATTCTTTATACACCTAGTTTGTATAAAAAAACAATACTGACTGAAGGAAGAGGCTCCAGCATTCTCTGTTCCTTTCAAAAAAAAAAAAAAAAATCAGTTGGAGGCAGCTCCTCTTGCAGCAGTTGGTCCCTAGTAATTTTTCTCGACAGTCTGTAATTACGTTTACCCGTATCCATTATTCCTCCTGTTGGTTACATAGGCCTCTCATTCGTCAGACTTTATCTGCATAATAGTACAGTGGCTAGGTCTCAAGCAAAGAAACAAACTGGAACAATATTTTTATTCCAAGGAATACTTGGATGTCAACTGCGGTTTTTGTTTGTTGGTTTTGTTTTGTTTTTGTTGAAGACGGGTTTACAATCCCACCCTCTATTTTGGCTGTGCCATCTTCTTGAATGCCTTCCTGGCGTTGCACCTGCCAGCAGGCTCAACGTGAATCTCCTGGGGGATTGTTTTCTTGGGTTTTGAAGTTCTGTTTTGTTCCTGAGATTGGAGTCTGAGACAGTATGAGTTTTGTAATACTGTCTAGAGTTCAAGTTCATGCATTGGCAGACTTCTTGCTCTGTTGCCTGCTGTAGAGACGAGGGTACCGCTGGTACTGTGTGCTTTAGTTTGTCCAAGATAAATGAGTTATTGCTATGATATTATGCTAGTACAGAATTAGGCGGGCATGCATTAAATACATTTTTCCCTGGATCATCTCAGAATATATTTACGAGGCGATAGTGATGCATGGAGTTGTTACTAGCAGGGTTCCCTGCTATGCTTTGGGTCTAGGTGACCTAGAGAGGAATTTCAGAGCTCTGGTTTCCAGCAGGCAGAACGTGTACCTGTGAGCCTGGGGATATGTCAGTGTTAGCACTTCTAACTCGGGTCGTGAGTGTGCTTTCAAAGTGCATCTCCCATTTGTAATTTTTTTTTTAGGACCTGAGCACCAGCTGTTTTGTTGTACCAACCTGCTCCAGTTGCACTTCCCTGTTTGCTAACACAGCTGTATCCTAAGGGTCTCAGTTCTACCACCTGCACATCTGTATGTCCGTATAGTTGACTGTGTTCATGGTCCATAGTTCATGTAGCCTGTCCAAAAATAATGCTGCTGGGCAAAAAGAAGGCATATAATAACGTGTAATATTCAACTCTGACTGTATTCTGGCAAGCAGTGGTGCAGAAAAAGACCGTTTTGGGTGACTATCTCGACTATCTTATTATGAATTTTTTATGCAGTGTATGGTTCAAAAAAGGGAAATAACAGGGAGATGGTTGGGCTTTTTATACATACCTGAACTCATCTGGTGTGTGTTATGTGGAGGGGTTATGAAAATACAGGTGGGAGCTTAAAAGGAAGGTAGCAAAAATAATCGGAGGATTCAAAACAAACCAACATCTGCCTGAGTTCAGGAGCTCTATTTAGCAACAAAGATATTGAGAAGTGTCATTCATATATATATGTATATATACACACACATATAACGTATGCATAAAACAGAAATACACGCACTCATAGATGCATGCTGCATATGCAAATACATGTGTGTACATATATATATATATCTAGAACAGATCTGATGGTTTAACAGGAACCAGTGGGACTCAGGCTAGTTCAACCTTGAAACCAAAAGCAGTGCCCTAGTCAAATTAGTAGTAAAACTTCAGGGTATGACAGCTGGAGGAGTTATGATATATCAAGGTAAAATTGGGCTTTTCTTTTTGTAAGATGTGCTGTCAAACTTCTGGGAACGGTGTAACGGGATATAGAGAAAGATTACAGTTGAGTGACTGCAGTAGTCACTTCAGGCTCTAAATAAAACATGTAAATCCATGAGCAATACTAAAAATATAATAATAATTTAAAAAAGCAAACGTGTATGCAGATGTATTTCAGAAGGACAAGTGCCAGTGCCTGTTCCATGAGATGTTGTTGTGTCTCCAGGAGTTTCGCATATGGTCTGATTACATTTTGTTGTTGCAGTGTGCAGGCGAGTTTAAGCACTGTGTGTGCACAGATATCCAGTTTCAATCTCATATCCACAGGGGGTTTATTTGAACAGTTCCTCATACGGGTAACAGAAGAACAGGTGTTCCCTGTGCACTAATTCATTTATCCTGTTTTATATAGCTAATATATTAAACTTCCCTGCATGCACACTGTTTTTATTTCAGGATTCATTCAAGAAATCTATTGCTGATAAAAATCTTGGTTCCAAACAGCGTGGGATGTGAGCACCAAGTTGAAATTGAATTTTGTGAAGGGTTTCTGTTATAGCACTGATTTTATTGTGCTCCAGTGAGGGGCAAAGAGAGAGCTTCTCAAAACAAACATTTATTCCTGACTTCAGACTTAAGCTTCTTAGCACTTTATTTTTGAAAAGTTAATATATATAATAATATATTTACATTTCAAATATAAAGATGGTGATAAACCAATAACTTTCTTGAAGCTTGTTACTTTTAATTGCATGTTCATAGCTTTGTATTTGTGGATTGCCAGGTACCAGCTCTTGGATCTGTCCAGAACTTACGGTTCATCCTGTGTGGTGGTACCAAAGCAGCTTTCTCAATCTTTTCATTTGATTTTAATGAGTTGACACTTATTTGTAATTGCCTGGAGAAGTTTTTGTCAGAGTTGTGCCTGAGTGACATTGGCATTGAGCTCGGAGGTTTCTGGGCATCTCCAATTTAAAAATCTGTCACGTTGATGTTTCCCACTTGATGCTGGAAATCTTACTCATTGCTGATGGATTAGTTTCACTGACCTGTTAAATTGGTTTCTGGCACTGGGGTGTTTGGGTTGTGCATAGTGTGGAAGGAGTGCTAGGCTTTTCTGTGCCTGCTTTGATGGGATCTCCTGTAAGGAACTGTTCTGGAGAACAGCGTGTGGACAACTTGAAGCAGTACATGGTAGGGAAGATTGGTCGTGATGGAGCTTTCTAGACTATTAGGCTTCAGGTTTTCCTTGCAAAAATAACATCAGGGCTTGGAGGCACTCCTAATCAGGGGAAGATGGAAGTCGGTATTGATCGGTAGTCATTTGTGTTGGCCGTGGGAGAGGAGTCATCAAGGACTGTGTGCGCAGCCTGGCAGGGATGTCCTTTGGCTAGATAACCAGCCGGGGTCGGAAGGGAAGTGATTCATCCATCTAGCTGAAGGAATTTTGGCACGCTGCTCGGGCTCAGGGATGAATACTAAACAGCTGCCTTCTGCCTTGTGGAGAAAAATTACTCTTTCCAGCTCTGAGGTGGCACGTCCCCATCTCCGTGTGACGGCTGTCGGTCCGTAACACGCAGCCGGGCAGCTCGAGGACTGCCTTCGGTTCTCCCTCGGAGGCTTGTAGGTATCGGCCACCCAGCGGCTGCTGATTCACAGGAGCGTGCTGCAAATTGGCACTGCGTGTAAACGAGCTGTCGTGCTGCGTCGGGGTGATTAATGGGACTGTAATGGCACGCATTATCTTTGGAAATCATGATTCCCCTGGGAATCACCTGGAGATAACCCATTCTGTCTGTCCTCCTCAGGAGAATGTCTGGATTTGGGCTCCACGTAACTGATCTTTGCTCCTCATGCAAAAAAATAAAATTAAAGAGAGTGAACTGTACACGAGGACTGTATTCTACCTTGCCTTGTGTTTACTCCTATACATTTCTTATTCAAAATGCTGCTTCTGAGTTGCCTTGAGACTGGCATCTCTTTTTAATGCACGCTCCAGAAATCATCCTGCTTCTGTTACAAGTTCAAGGTTCAGGTGTCAGTGCTGGCACTTCAGTCGCTGTTGCTGAAACCTTCATTGTTCTGTCATGCTGGTAAGGACCTGGCACTAACTGCATGAAACTTGGATTGACTTAATTTAAATCTTACGTTAATTTGTATTTGATTAACTTTTTATTCTGGTCGTACGTACTTTTCCTTGCGGGTTTTGTTTGTGCCATACTTCAGCATTTGTTCAGTTTTAAAATGCTAATACCTGATAAATACTTACCTTTTCTCTGGTCTGTTGGTACAAATTCCATTCATCTGTATATCACTACATTTACATATCACAAGATTTTTGTATTTCAAATGAAGTTTAAAGCAGAAAAAAATAGCTGCAGACAGCTTTTGATTTTGCTAGTTCCCTATTTTTGTTGAAGTGCTGAGAAAGTTGGCATTTTCCAATGTGAAGCATTGACCAAAAAAGCTGCAGTAAGTATTGCAGAATCCCAGGTGTTTAGATGGCAAATGTACCTGTTGGTGCCTTCCCCTTTTTACTTGGGAGTCTTCTGGGCTTTCTTCCCTCTGTTTCCTTGTGCCCTAACACAGAAACAACTCTGCCCTCATAAGTCAGATCACTTTGGGTTGAAAGTCATGCGACTTGGCAACATGAGATTTACACGTACAGTGAAGGCTTCTGTAACCCTGCTGTAACACTGCTGTAACCGTAGTGAAACACTCCCTCTTGTGGCAAGACGGAAAAAGTCCAAGCAGAAAACCCGTGTGCCCAATCTTTTTCTGTACTCACTGGCTTGTCATATTTATTCCTCAGTTAGCCAGTTTTGTGTTTCCCCCTTGTGTTCAGCGAGTATTCCTCACTGGTATGTACCACACGTGCTTTCCTACAGCGTTCTTTTGCTTCATCTTTTTATTTATGTGGTTCCTGAATCTCTTTTGTTCGTCTTGCAAGTTCTAAAACTTCACCTGAACTTACAGTCTGTCTTCATCAGTACCTGGATTGTTTTAAACTCTCATCAGTAAATGGATTGTTTTAAACTCTCATCAGTACCTGGATTGTTTTAACCTCTTGCCTTTAAAGCGCCCTTTTGTATTAAGGTGCCAACATACTGAGAAACATGCCTTACAGACTAACTTCAGAATATTTACAGGACTAAAAGGCTGGAAAAATAAATTAGGATGCTGAAGAGTGTATTAGTTTTGTTTCTTAAATAGATTAATTTGTCTGAACTACTATGTAGGGGTCACGTATGGGCAGGATTAGGAGATAACATGCTGCTTTTCCCAGCTGTTTGATTAACCAGCTTAGAGATGGGTCAAATGCAGTGGCAGAGTGCAAAGAAGGCACAGCACACCACCTTCAAAGTGCAGAAGAGGCCCTGCAGCATGTTTACAGTTTATCAGATTTGCTGCATAATAAGCCGTACACTCCATTCAGTGGTATAATTAACTCAGGAAACCATTCCAGTTGTCTCTGCTTTGTGAGGCTCGTGCCATCAGCAAAGCAGCCTCAGCAAAGTACCTCTAAATGAGATTAAGCAAAGTGAAGCAACCATGAAGTAAAATCTGGGATAAGTGACAAGCAAACAGTATTTGTGTAGCATTTAGTACCAAGTTCTGTACTTGGCACCAAGTGGCCAGGAGTATAATGTGTGAATTGCACTGGCATCTAGAGCAAGTGCTGACAGATGAGACCTTAAGCAGATATCATTAATATTTTCCCTGTGCAAAGGAAAATAACTAACTGTTGTATGAAAACGCTCAGAAATGCATTTCCCACTCCTCCAAAATGCTATTCCTCTTAACTAGCAGGCCTGTTGATGGCCAGCAGAATGGGGGGTAAAGTGGTGAGCTCACATGGAACCCAGCGGAGAGAAATGATGGCAGACGAGGATGACCGCTAGAAAGGAAGGATGGGATGATCACTGGGAAGTGTGGAAAGCTGGAGAAGGGAAATCCAAGGCTGGTGGCAGATTTGTAAAGTGATGGTTTCCTTTGACCTGTACCAATGATAAAGAGCTTTGTCAGGCATAAGTAAAGAAACACTGCTTATGTGATAGAAGACATGGAGAGTAGGCATACACAGAGTCCTGAAATCTAGTACCTGTCTGAAAAACAGATCTCATTATTCTTTCTTTCACCTTTTAGGTATCTTGCAATATCTTCAGAACTCTCCCACCTAGTGACAGCAATGAATTTGATCCAGAAGAAGATGAGCCCACCTTGGAGGCATCGTGGCCACATTTACAGGTTTTTGATCATTTATCTCAAAAGAAATGCTTATCATTACTTAATGTATCTGATAATTTTCAGCAGGTTTTTTTTAACCCGTGAGTCAGAACTAGTCTCTGAGATGACATTAGAAAAGCAGAAATAGAATTTTCTTACGTTGTTCTTGTCTTATAACACAGTACCTGCAAAGACAGGAGAGTGCTTTGTAACTTTGCCCCATGTTAGAACTTTATTTCAAACTTGGGTTGACAATCTCTCTTGTATTTTTGTTTTCCTTCACTGATTTAAAAATTAATTTGTTTCCCAAACCGCTCTGGTGCACAGATATTTTTTCAGCAACATCAGCAGGGTATTGTGGGGATGTTGTTGCAGCAGTTTCGCTTTACTGAGGATAGTTAACTTTCGTAAAGAAAAGCACACGTTGTTGACTGCAGATCATAAAAACAAATGAGAATCTACATCCCTATCTGTCTCCCTTCCTCTCTGTGGGTTGAAGTTTGCTTTCAGGTGGTCATAGCAGGATGCGTGCTCACTGCTGTCTGTCATCACTTCCTCTGTTTCTTGAGTGTCAGTGGAACGTATTTTAAACAAAAGCATAAACTGATTTTGGAAAAAGACATCATCATTGATACTAGTGCAGTAATTCCTTTATAGACATTAAGGATGCAGCTCCTGTCTGCGTTATTCAGGACTATGACTTATGCCACAGGTAAATTTAGAATAAATTTGCCTGAGTAGCAGTTTGTGAAGTCTAGGAGTTTCTGAGAGCAAAGGGGCCTGATTGATATCATCTTGAAACAAGTGTTTTATTTGACAGTTACATGCACGTGTTTGACTATGAGCAATTTGTTTGACTCTTTCGTTCTCTCAGATTTAGAATCCATTGGAATGTGGGTTTCACCCCTTATTTATAATAAACTTCACAAAATAGAAATCTTAAAATCTTCAAGGAAGCTACGAACAGCTCTGCCTGCCTGGAAACAGCACAGGCAGATGCGTCTGTTACCTTGTGTTCATTGACACGGGTACTGTAGTTTTAAAAGTCACTGTTTAAAAGGGAAGGTTGGAAAAGGAAATACCAGGCAGAGAGGTATCTCTGAATTCACATTTTGTTTTGATATTTAAGCATGACACTCAAGTTTCTGCCACTGTCTGTGGATGCCGAATAATTTCCTAATAAAAGAATACTAAGTAGCAACCCCTCAAAACTGAAAAGGTTTTGGGAGGTAAAGAGAATTGCTAGCTAGTAGCTCATCTCATCAATGACAAGTCAGTGTTGCTGTCCTATGAGGCCATCAGAGTGCCTTTCACTTCCTTTTTGCCTGTTTTTATATTATTTTTCTATATTGAATAAGAGGTGTAATGCTATCCCACTGAATAGTTTAGGCAGAGATGGAACTGCATGAAAGTGGGCAGGTTTTCTCCATCCCTCTGGCTAATCTTTACAGTAAATTAGGAAATTCTGATTAAAAGCTGTTTTTTCTTTTTTTTTTTCCACATTTCAAGTTGTCATAGAATGCTACTCTAAGCAGTTTCTAATTCAAATTAAATATTTCCAACTGTTTCACCACCTCTTTCAGAATCATAAATTTCTGTATTTGGTATGACTTCAGCAGTTCAGAGACAGTTTAAATGTGCTTTCCAGTTACCCTGGTAAGCTTTATGAGATGATAACAAGCTCTACAAGATGGCAGTGTCTGTTCTTGGTGATGAAATGTCTCTGACTGGAGTTAAATAAGCAAAACTAACTTATAAAGCTTATGTATTTAATTTTAACATTAAGGTAGTAATTTGATAACAGAGAATAATATTTTTCAACTTTAATCCTTCAGCTTTGTGGAAAAATAAGTATTTTATTTTGTATGGAAAGAATTTAGTGAAACACCTAAAAATACGAAGAGTAATGAAGTCATAAACTAAAACATTTTTTTCCCTTTTGCAGCTTGTATATGAGTTTTTCATACGATTTTTGGAAAGCCAAGAATTTCAGCCCAGCATTGCCAAAAAGTACATAGATCAGAAATTTGTATTGCAGGTAAGCTGATCTGTTTTCTTTAAGGCTTCATTTTGCTTTTGAAAAAAAATTGCTTTGAAAAGATGCTGTTTGGAATTTGAAAGTGAAACTTTGTTTGCATCAGAAAATTCTAAACAAGCCTTTACAATGCAAGTCGTCAAACTACGGAGATAGGGGAAGTGTGTGTGTTTGTATGTAAGTCTGTCGCTGCAGATATATACAATACTTGGATTGGCTCCAGTTTTAATATGTTAATCAAAATATTTGACTACCTGGAAGTGAGAGTGAGCTGAAAGGATAGCTGTTGAGAAATGAAAGCCTTTCTGTCAAGTCATCTAAAAACGCTGCCATCTAGAGAGACTACTTTAACCCCAATTTTAATGTCTTAATATTTCTATTAAGAAATATTTCTTATTGGAAGGGGAAGCTATTTTTCTCTGCTGGAGAGCTGGCAACAAGGGCAGAAGTTGGTTAACAAGCCTATTCCCCAAGTAGAATTGAAAACAGTGATGCTATAGTGCGTGGGGAGGAAGTAAGTCAAAAGGCCATACAAAGTTCAAGCTCTATTAAAAGCATAGAAGTAGCATCAGTAATAAACAACATGGACAAAGAATGGGAAGTTTCATCTTTGAAACTTGCTTGCCATTATGCCTAAGTGGAAGAGAGCCTCAGTCAGTGAGCTGGTAGCCAGGTAATTGGCACATTTCATCCTCCTCCCCCTGCTTCACGTGGAACTATACTAAGTAGACTTCTCTGCTGGGGAAGTTTCTCACAGGCATCAACAGAAGTCAGAACAGAGATAGCTGAAGGAAGTTTTTTTTTTTTTCTGGGATAAGCCAGGAAACTTCACGGATACGCATCCTTTGCCTTTTTGTCTTCAGCTTTCGGCAATAGGCCTGTCTTGTGTTTTCTGTTCCCATGGTGAATTAGTGGTTTCCATTTAGAACCACTAAATCAGAACTTTGTGTTTAAGGCAGTCTGTAGCTTGCTTTTGAAATCATGGAAATTCGTAAAGATTCCTACTTAGATGGAAAAGGGAGTTGCCTTGGGGAGTGAGACTTGAATAAAAGCCAAACTAGATACGGCAGGAGAGACTCAGCGTTTCTGAATACCTTTCTCTCACCTCTTCTTTATGGAGCTCTTATTTTTCTCTGTGATGCTCAGGGAATAAAAGCTGTGGTTTTGCTGTCCTTGTATGTTATTCATATAAAGAATACCTAAGAAACTTAGCCAAGAAAGTAATTTCAATCTTTAAATTCAAAGAAGGGACGTCAGTTTCCTTCACAAGACCTTCTTCACTCTAGAAGAGCATTAGAGTATGAATATTAGAAATTTTATTTTATCCATCTTCTAAATGTGAGTGTTTTTATGGGGATCAAACCTCTGTGATGAAGTTTCCTTTTTTTTTTTTCATCCAAATATTGATTTGAACAAGGGGTTGCAAAAATTTTATCATCCAGTGCCTGGTGGAGATGTCAGAATGTGACTTGGGGGAAGTCATTCTTGACAGGTTTTTCCGGACTAATTTTATTTTCTTCAGGTAGAGAAGGATTGATGCAGAAGGAATGTTTGTGCTCAACTTCCAAATCTAGAGAATAAACATTTTGTGACTGGTGGTATCCTACTCACTTAAACCTTTTCAAGGCATTCAATCCTTTTATGATTTGGCACAGGAGATGCCAAACACTTCTAAATAGGTCTATGGCAAAGATCGTTAAGATCCTATTAGTCTTCAATAAATCTGCTAAATGACAGAATGTATCTCCTGAAAGGGGGAAGTGTGATATTTTGAAACCTACTTAAATGTATGATACAACGGTTGGAGCTCAAAAGAATTCTAAGAATTTGAAGCTCTTGCCGTATGGTTAGGTGATGTGTTTTTATATAGTGCTTTGCATCGTGTGTCAATTGAAAATTCCTATTTTTCTACCAAAAGTTCTGCTGAGCCTTATATAAACATGCAAATAGATAAATTTCCGTGTCTATAAGCATTTCCACATGGTCTATAGGAACTTGAGTGTGCTTGCACTTCTTGCTGTATTTTTCTGTGTGCCCAGAGTTAGGAACCTGTGATTACAGGTGACTTATGTTGGAAACTAATTTGAGCCTTAAGAACTCTAAGCATGTTGGGTGTTCCATGACACCGACAATACAGCTGTGGCAATCTTCCTAATCAGATTTCTAACTTTTTAAAAAAATTTGATGGGCTTTTTTGAAATGGTCATTTTTCAAGTTTTTCATGCTCGCTTGTTTTTGATTTTTTTTTTTATATCATTTGTTTTATTGAAACATAGTTTTGTTGCTGGCTTTCAGCTGTGTGTTTTGCTAAAATGTTGTGCACTAACAGTGTAACTGTTCGTTTTGAAAGGCTGCTGGTACACAGCCTGAAATGGTTGGCAGTGGTTGCTAAGAGACATGCTGTTGAAATACCTCTACAAGTATCTTGCTGTAGGTTGCTATTTTGGAAATTTTATTTCCCTTTTCTGTATATGTTTGGTGACAGAGTAGTCATGCAAATTATGGAAGTCTTGCAGCTTGTCTATAAAAATAAGACTATTGTTGAAAACTGATAACAAATTGGACAAATCAAAATAATCTTATTTTTTTTAAAGGACAGACTGAGTCTGACATCAGTAATGTTTCCACAGGGGACCTGTATTACAGAACTGGAAAAATAAATATTTTGCTCCTAAAAACAATCCAATAAGAAAATTAAAAACATAAGTGCTTCCAGCTGTTTGCTATCTTTGGGTGAAATTTGCTATTTGGGGAAGGATGAGGTGACTATTTATTTATTTAACTGCAGAACTGATTTAACAAATGAATGTGTTTATAACCTCTAGTGGGCAGCTGACAAACCTCGTAGTTTCCTCATGAAATTCCCACCACAGATCCTTACTGCAAGGAAAAGATAGGGGGAAACATCCAACGCAATGAAAAAGAACACATACATCAGTCCTAAACCTGATTATTAGAAAGCAAAATCCCAGAAAGCTTAAGACTCTTAATCATCTTTTTCTGATTTTCTTCTTTCTCCTTAACCTCCTCAAAATGGAGTAGCAGTTTAACTGAGATAAGGTAGCATACATAGACTTACATATCAACCTATAATAGGTGTTTATAATTTATCTGATTGTAAAGCCAAGATAATTTTGTTTTCTACCATTCCTGTAATCATTTTCTGCCAGCATCTTAAACATTTGTGAGGCCTTTTTGGCATATTTAATTTCTCTTGCAAGATAGGTACTAGTTGACAGTTACTTTATTTTTCATGGAAGAGAGATAATGGTTCCTTTTGATTACTAGCTTAAATTTAATTATTTTCAGTGCAGTTATTTTTTTTTTTCTTTAAGTTTACCTTTAAATTCATTCCAGATGCCTGCCAAAATAACACGCGTTGTGGTGTCAGAAAAGATGGAGAAGGGGTGAGGTGAAACACAGATATTTGTCATAAAGGATTCAAGGGGGATGGAACAAAGACATGCAGCTGACATTCCTGCTTCTTGTTTTGTGCCTTAATTCTAAAACACAACTTTGGATAGCGGTGTTCCAGGATATATTTTGTGTAGTAAAACACAGGAGGGTATTCTCTTTTGACTGAGTACCACATAATTATTTTGCTGTTTTAAAATCTGATTTAACAGTTTCTTAGTAAAGTTTTTTGTAAGTTGTTGCTTTGTTTAAACTGAATTGAAGATAATATTTTGTTCAACCTGGAGGATTAGTTGTCCCTGATTCTTTGATTCATGTTGAGATTAGTGGAGATCCTGTGATAGCAGATCCAGTGCTGGCACAGATTTCAACTTTGAGTCTTTCCACATTGTGCAGGCCATGTAATCACTAGGAAGACTTAAGAGCTCATAATATAAATTACAAGCAATTAGGAAAAATGTGACTTTGACACAAAATTGTGGGAGCAAAATATTAGAGCAAATGAGCAATGTCTTTCAATTCTGCAGAGTGAGGGTGTAGGCAAATTGTCTTAATTTGTAGATGCGACAGCATTGCAGTATTTATTTTTTGGAAGGAAGAAGGTAGCATTTTAGAGCCAGTTAATCAAAAGTGTCTTTATTGTTGGAAGATTTCCAAATGTTTATGTCAGAAGTGAAGATCAATAAGCTGAGCTTTGTGATGATGTAGTTGAGTTGCAAGAGATTTTTTAGTACTGTATTTCTACACCTTGGGTAATATAGATGTCATGTTGTCACAATACTTGCATGAATTTACCTGTCACGTAGAAGTCTGTGTCATACTTCCCAAATGTAAAGTCAATATTCAGTTTTTGTTCTTCTCTTTCTTTTTAACACAGCTGTTGGAGCTATTTGACAGTGAAGACCCTCGAGAACGGGACTACCTAAAAACAGTCTTGCACAGAATTTATGGCAAGTTTCTGGGTCTTAGAGCATTTATCCGAAAACAGATTAATAATATTTTTCTACGGTAAGTGGTGGGAGAATGTATTTTTCTCTTACGAACATTGTAGGGAACTGATACGTTAATGATGTTTAACTTTTTTTTTTTTTTTTTTTCAGATTTGTTTATGAAACTGAACACTTCAATGGCGTAGCTGAACTGTTGGAAATTTTAGGAAGGTAAGTGAGTCTTTATTTATTATCTATCTCAAACTTACATTCTGAATGTGTCAGAATAGTGTCAGAAAAAAAAGTATTGCTGTAAGCCCCTATTCTGAAAACAAATGTGTGTACGTGGTCATCTTTAAGCCCATGTACAAATCTATCACATTTTTGCCAAGAGTGTTTAACTGGATGCAAGTCACAGCCAAAAGTGTTGGATGGATTTGCGTGTGTGTGTGTGTTACGCTTCATCCTTGAGTGCTATGGATTTTTTTTTTAAGCTTGCTAACATTGTGAGTGTCTCAAATGTAATTCTGGTAAGTTAATTACCCAAGAACACCTTTTGTATATGAATATCCAGAACAACAAAGACAAGTTCTTATCTGTTTGGCAACAGGTTTGTGCAGCTGTTTATATCATTGTTCTTAAGTCAGAGCTTAATTACTACACAGATATACTGCACTGCTCATATAAAGGAGGAGAAAATCTAGCACTTGTTAAGATAGCATGATGCTGCTATTTGTAAACAGGTGCTGACTGCTAAATGATTTGAATGTAGGAAGATCTTGTTCAGACCCTCAAAATGTTTTCTATGATAACACTAACAAATATTTCTCTTCTAATTTCTAGTATTATCAATGGTTTTGCTTTACCTCTTAAGGCAGAGCATAAACAGTTCCTGGTGAAGGTGCTGATTCCTTTACATACTGTCAGGAGTTTATCACTCTTCCATGCACAGGTAGAATTTATAAAAATATTTTCTGATCAGTTAGAATTATTTTTTTTTTGCTACTTTGGAAATTTAATTGCCTAACACATAAAAAAGATGGGGGGAAATTTTTGTAATGTGGGAAAATACAGCAGTTTTTTATTCATTTGCTATGGTTTTTATGATAAATATATTCTATTCTGATTAGATAATTAAAAATGTAACCTACGTTTATAATTTTTGTTGTTTAGTAGTTTTAACTCTTTAGTTTTCCTCTCTGTTATCTTCTCATTCTCACAAGGTTTCCTTTCTCATTCTATCATCCCCTTTCCATGTCCGAAGAGGATATCCAGGTTTCCTTAGTCTTGTCCTGTCTAGACTCTTCATCACTCTGGCAACTTTCTGAATAGTAATCCCCTCACTTTTGCATAACATTAAACACTTTTCCCTCATAGACCTCTTAATACTGCATTTATGCTCTCATATGTCTTTTTATACATTCAGCTTTCATGATGATATTTTTCTTCTGTTACGAGATACCTGTTGCTTTTCTGTCTGATTTCAGAAAGGATAGTCTTTGTTCTGCTTTTCAAGCAGCACTTGCTGACTACGTTACTCCAGGTTTTAGCTGTATTAACACATCTTAGGAGAGTTTTCATGATTTTGCCAATACATAAAAAGTGTAGAAAGTTATTTCAGAGAGTTACAACCATCTAAACTTTGGTTATATTCCTGTTTTTAGAATTCTGAGCTGCTCTGATTTTTAATTGTGTGCGGTACTTTATCACCTTAACGTTTTTGTAATGTGTTATCTGTTGTTCCTGTGAACTGGACTTTGAATAGATTTGCACAGTGCAAACTATGTATCTCAGTTTAAAATTTGATACGTTTTTAGAAAGCCATATAGCATCTTGCCTTTAGCCTCTTTTTTTGTTGTTGTGGCTTTTTAAAATGTTTTTGTGATACCTTTATAGAAATGTTCTAACTTCATTTCCTTAAATCTTTGTCTCTTCACAGCTGGCATATTGCATAGTACAGTTTCTGGAGAAAGACCCCTCGCTCACAGAACCAGTAAATATTTTTCATACTTTTTTTCCATCATAAACAGCTTATTTTTTTGTGAGGAACGTAAAGAAAAATAAATTAAAATCAAATTTATTTTTCTTCTAATTTAGGTCATCAGAGGCTTAATGAAATTCTGGCCAAAAACCTGCAGTCAGAAAGAGGTAAACGATATGCTAATATTAATAGCAACAACAGCAAAGTTAGTTTGTTCTGTGATATAATATGCAGGGAATTTTTAGGTTTCTCTGGGTAGATTGCACAATGTTGTGTTGTATCTTGGTGTTAGTTCTTGTAGAACATTTTCCATACTTAAATTCTGCGCTTTTTTTGTTTGTTTTGTTTTCAGGATAGTTTTGACTATGAGGAGAAAAGCTTCTGGTAGCCATGGTTTCTACTCACAAAATAAGCACTAGTTTTTACATAGAGAAGATGATTTCTTTCTGTTTTAGAAAGGAGAGAATAAACATATAGAGGACAGATTGGAAAAACTGTTCAACTCGGAATTGTTTATATGTGAGGATAGTATTTTTCCAGAGTATATGAAGAATTTTTTATTTTCTGGCATATACCTGCTGAACAGGTCAAAGATGCAGTTAATACTTTCCATTTTTGTTTCAAATTCTTAATGCAAATCTGAATATCCTTGAAATTTTATGACACAGCAAAACTGTTAATATTGCTTTGAAAAAGGAGTTAAAATTACGACTTTCCTTAATTAACAGAGTTAAAGCCTTGGCCATTCTAAGTCTTTGTATGAGGCTAGGTTTTTCAGCATGGGTATCCTGGTGCAATTCTGAAGTTTGCTTTGAAGGACTACTAACACAGCATTTGCTCATACTTCTCCTTTCTGTAAGAGACTAGATACAGAGGCTGCCAAAGCTAGAACTGATTACATTTTTTGAACAAGAGTCTTGTTGAACTGGTGGGAGCTGTCATTTTTCCCTGAAGCGGTGGGATTTGAGGTTATGCAGCATTTTACTAATCAAGATAGTTCACAGTTTTTGAATTCAGTTCTTCATTCCTTGTCTGCAGGTCATGTTCCTAGGAGAGCTGGAGGAAATCTTGGATGTAATCGAACCATCACAATTTGTCAAAATCCAGGAACCCTTGTTTAAACAGATTGCCAAGTGTGTCTCTAGTCCTCATTTTCAGGTCAGTTTGTATAGGAATGTATAGCCTCAATTTCAAACATAACCCCCCCTCAAATGTAAATACTATTTTACGTTATGTGGTTTTAAATACTTGTCTTCTGGATTTCTGTGGAAAGGTATGTTGCAGTAGATGTTCAGTTCTGAGTTCCATTACGACATTTTAAATCTATTTGGGGTTACAGCACAGAACTAAAACTACATAAGAGTTTAAGTTTTATTCAGGCAGACTTTGAGTCCTTATAGGTATAGGTGATAGTACTCACTGTATGGCCTTTGGACTGATAGGCCATTAAGATCTATTTGCTTCCTTTTTTAATGTAGCTCTTGTTCTACTACCTCCGTCCTTCTCTAAAGAGATGTCTGGCTAGAGGTGATAGATCCCATAAAATACTTTCTTTCTTGCATGATGGCAAGAAGGGGAATGAATAGGAATTAAGTTTAATAATATGAGAAGATGAGACAGGATTCATGACTTCTGTCATCTCTGTATTAAGTTTCATGACCTATCCTGGCACAAAGCAGATGGGACTTCTGTAGGCTCTTCCTTGGGCTATATCTGTTTTAAGCACAATGTAGATCAGTGTTTTCCCTCTTAGTTCCCATCTCTCCACCAAGGTGATTCTGTCATTAGTACCTTCCGCACGTTTAAGATCTCATCTCACATATTCCCTGCCTCCTTTCTCTTGTATCCTCGTGCTGTTACTTCTAACTGGGAAGTCACAGGATTGAGAGAAAGGGGAGTTGGTAAGTCCTTCCACTTGCCCTTCCCTTCCATAGCTGCGGCATCATCTGCTCTTGGTCTTCAGTGAGTCACAACGTATTGTTCAGGGGAAAGAGGGAGTGGGTGCTGTGGGATCTGAATTACAGTACAAAAATTTCATTGATGCACGTGATACTACTGATTAAAATGAAGTTTTATTTCCCAAAGTAATGATTTCTGTTAATTCATTGTAATTAAATTTATATGGTTTGGTTTTGCTTCAGATTATTACAAAAATGTATCTGAATTCCCATTAATATTTTATTCCTTTCACTCAAAGGTGGCTGAAAGAGCACTGTATTATTGGAATAATGAATACATCATGAGTTTGATAGAGGAGAATTCAAACGTTATACTTCCCATCATGTTTTCCAGCCTTTATAGGATTTCTAAAGAGCACTGGAATCCGTAAGTTTTTGCAATTAAATTTTAAATTGCCTCTTGTCAAACTGCTGATCAACTTAGGGAAGTGTCTGCTGAAGAATGACAGAACAGGAAAGATCCAGATTCAAAGCTGACATGAGCAGGTGCAGCTCAGTTCATGCCAGTATAAATTAAACCATGCTTAAGCTTGGCTCAAAATGTTATTAATTATCTGGTATGTAAACAAAAATTAGTACCTTATGGGATAAAAATAAACTTTCTCATAAACTGGAAGGAAGAGAAATTAGATGTTGCATTGTTATTGAAGAAAAAATGTTGCTCATCAAGCATTTCTTGTAAACAGATTTTTACAAGCTAGTTAACGTGTTAAGTGTGTTCCTAAATTATCCAGAATAATATCACTTGGCATTAATAAAGCTTTGTGGCTGTACTGCGGATGGTACTGATCCCCCTGGTAGACTTTTGGTACGAGCATTTTTGTAAACATTTATGCAGCATATATACACTAGTACGTTCTTAGGTTGGGTTGTTTTTCTAAATGCATTTAAATACAGCTGTTCTCTATTATGCACAAGTATAGAGCAGTAGCTTCCTATTGATATCCTCTCAGTTTGGCTTTTGGATTTTTAAACTAGATGACCTAGTAGAAAATGTTGTAATAAAACACAGTGTTACAGTTGGTTGTCACGTATACTTTACTTTGGTTGAAATGTGTTTCTAAGCCAGAGAGGTGACTGTCTAGTAAACCCAGTGTGCTGTGGTCAGGTCCTAGTTGATTTGTTAAGGCCTTACTCTAAAGCATTTGTAAAACATGTCATCTTTTAAAAGGTAAAATACGTCACCTTTTAAAAAAGTCAGCTGAGGGGAGACCTTACTGTACTTTACAATTACCTTAAAGGAGGTTGTGTCAAGGTGGGGACTGGGCTCAACTCCCAAGCACCAAGTGATAAGTTGGGCAGAAATGGCCTTAAATTGTGCCAAGGGAGGTTTAGTTTTGATATTAGGAGAAATGCCTTTACTGAAAGGGTTGTGCGGTGTTGGAGCAGCCTGCCCAGGGAAGTGATTGAGTCACCATCCCTGGAGGTCTTCAAGAAACATAGAGATAACAGAACACAAAAAAAAGACACTTCCCATGGCATTAATACTGCATTGCGAGTCCCAAACCAGCCTGTCCAACCTTGTGTGCTATGTACTGGGATGCTTCTGGTAATAAGAATATGCCGGTATCCCAGATCTCGCAGTTTTATACCCACAGGAATGTTGTACCTTTGACACGCCAGCTGGGTTAAGATGCATGTAAAATAAAGTATTTAAGGAATCTTTTTAAGAATATTCTTAAATGCAGGCAACAAAAATGAAAGCTTATTGAAAGAAGTGAGTAATAGATGGGGATGGAGAACTGGCACATTTTCTGTATAGGTTATCTTTAAACGTTCCTAGCACCTGTAGTGTTCATTTACTTTACTGGATGAGGAGTCGTTTCATAAGCAGGCCTATGTCTGTATATGATAACTGTAGTATTGGATGAGGAACTGGGAAATCTTGATTGATAGTCTATTCAAATTCTTTGAATGTTTTCAGATTTTTTTCTTTCCCTTTTCCTTTTTCAGTTGCTTAGTTGTTTCTTTATCTTCAGCTCTGCCAGAAAAGAATTTTGAACTCTAGATAATCAGACTACTGGGAGACCCATCTTACTTTTGAAATTCTGTTATATTTTAGGTTAGTTATCTAGTCAGATGGTATAAAAGAGTAAACTGACCAGAACTTCCTTGAACCTTTGTGGGACAAGAATGCCTTTGAAACCTTTTTGAAATTACTAGGATTATACATCACTTCTTATATGAACAGGTCACACTTGTCACATTTTATGCAGTTAAGCAACCAGAAATAAAATAACGGATATATTGGCTTTTGTGTAAGGTCAGGAACAGCAAAAAGCAAAGAAGGCAGAGGTTTATATGGATGCTCTGTGCTGTTTTGCATAAGTACTGCAATATCTCATCCATAAGATTTGTGGGTCGTTTTTTTTTTTTTTAAAAAAAAGATTTTTTTGGTGTATGAAAGTGAAAATGAATATGAAGTGTAGTGGTACAAGGAAATCACTCTTGAAATGAAGCCTTGTATTTTGCAGAGATGTACCGAATATTCAGCTTCCTAGAAAAAAAAAGTTAAGGAAATATGAATCATTCCCTTTTTGTGTTTAAATTCAGTTACTTCTGCAAGCATTGATGATTTTAATCTCGGGAGTTGCATTCAGAATTGCTCCACATCAAGAGTTATTACATCTTTAATGTAATAGCTTTCTGTTGTTATCTTTTACCGTCGAGTTTTGGTTTACGCCATGTAAGTAGTGAGTAGAGACATGAGAGCTGATTCTCACCTTCAAATGTGTTAATCAGGAGTAGTTCCATAGAAATCAAAGAATTACCATACTTGCAAGAGCAGAAATGATGGTAAGAGAAATACTTTTCTTTCATGTTTGACTTCACCTGAAACTAAAACTCCTTTTTTTTTTTTTCTTTTTTAATGTTTCACAGGGCTATTGTGGCTTTAGTCTACAATGTGTTGAAGGCTTTTATGGAGATGAACAGCACCATGTTTGACGAGCTGACAGCCACTTACAAGTCAGATCGTCAGCGGTAACTTTTTAAAGCTTTTTTTGTCAGCTGTGCATAAGGCCTGCTGTTTAGTTTATTCCTTACACTCAGCTGCAGTTGCATAATCTCATACATAATTGACACAGTGCCTTGTTTTTTTCCCCTCTATTCTCTTGAGCCTTCTGTTTGCAAGTTGTAAGATAACGTCATGTAAATGTTGTTCTTTACTCCTTATAAAATACAGTACCTGTTGCTTAGCTTGGGAATCTGTACAGAATTCCTTTTAATGCCATATTCCAAGAGAGTTAAATATATAAAGCTATTTTCTGTGTTTTCTGTCTAAACATCAGGAAGCAGGTCTTTAGTGTGCTCTTGACAGAACACTGTTCCAGGTTGTTCAGTGAGTTTGTGGAGTCTGCCTTCTCGGAGATCTTGTAAAAGCCATCTGGCCCTGTCCTGGGCAACCTGCTCTGGGTTTTCCTAAGAAAGGGGTTAGACCCAATGACCACCAGAGGTCCCTGCAAACCTTAACTGTTCTGTGAAGCTCTTCAGCAATAAAAGAAAACAAGTGTTATCTTTAAGATATGTTATCTTTAAAGATAACACTTCACTTATCGACTTAAAAAAAAAAAAAAACGAAAACAAAAAAAAAGCTCACACAGTTTGGAAAAAGGCATAAGGGAAATCCCAAAGATTTGATTTTTCCAAAACACTGCTCATAGGCTAGATGTCTTAAAGAGGCATCTCTCAGTTCTTTTGGTTCTTATTCAGAGGTCTTGCTGTAGCTGAATATTTGAGTATGCAGGATCCATTAGGTGCACCACTCACACAGTCATTTACTTCCACCCTAATGATATTATGATACTGTATTTTTATTTTGCCTATTTTCCTGTGCTCCTTAATTTTCATTTTCCAATTTCAGTGCAGATTCTTTTCCCAAGAGTTTTAGCTTATCCGGAATAACAGGTCCAAAAAAAAAAAAAAAAAAAAAACAGAAGTAAAATGCAAGAATTCTGAACAGTCTGTAACTTTAAGTCATACGTTTTATGTGAGTTAACTTTGGAGTTCCCACAAGCAAAGCGAAGGGTACTGTATGTACTATATGTCATCAGAAATCATTATGTTAGTACAGTCTCTCAAGCCTTCTAGATGCCATAGTTTTTGAATTGTGTAGCTGGAGTTGCACCGTCTTTTTGTTCTGTTTTGTTACTGTAAAATACAAAGTTTATACACTTAAATCTACAACTGACACATTAATACAGCATTTTACTTTTAGAAACTTTTACTTTTTAGAAACTAAGAGCTGTATTTAGCTAAGATGCAGATGAATTCTAGATAGCTGATGATAAATAAGGCTCAATCCGCTAGATTGAGCACCGTGTGGTTTTCTAGCAGAAAAGGCTGAGGGTCTGGTCATCTAATCCAGCCTTCTATGGAGGAATCTCAGTGGCTTAAATCAATGGCAGTTACACTTTGTACGTTAAGATGAGGCACTTGGCTCTTAGCAGGATCAGACACTGGTGTAGTATGTCCTGTGTCTGGATAACTAATTATCATTATAAAACATGTAAATACCTTCTAGTATGAACTGTGATAATTACATTAATTTTTACAGGAAAACTTCGTTGTTTTAGTAAAACAGCATTTTTTTTGCTAAACTAAACCAGGAGAAATATGTTCAATGTTAATGACTGTGATAGGTCAGATAGGTAAGTTGAATGAGGTTATCATCACCTAAGAGTTTTACTAAGTAAGCATGTATTTAATAATGATTGGATGAAAAATATCTGGTAAGTAGCCTGAAAATGCTGGGCTATTTAATTTATTTTTGTATTCAATTTTAAGTGCATTTTAGTGACAGTTGGACTCCATTATTTTTTTAACTGTTCTGAGACTTACCTAAGAGTTGCTTTTAATTTTTGTATGCATAAAATTCTATTGGAATTTAAGGCCTGTCGTTAAAGGAAATGCTACATAGCATTTTTTAGGGGAAAAAAAAGTAAATCACTGACCAGAAGACAGATCTTAGGTCTGAACTTTCCCTGTGGTGATGATGCCTAAGGTATATGAAGGCAATGTATGTAATAACAGTGATTCTAAAAGAATAAAGGAACACTTGTTCTAGAAAAGGGCTGTTATTTTTTAAGATTAAAAATAGCTTCCTTATATAAACATGAAAATTATTCAATGAAAATTAGTACTGAAAATACTAATTTTTACTAATGATGATATATTTGATCCATAATAAAAGTCCACTGCATTTTTTTTCTTCTGTATTACAAGGGTACTGTCTATGAACACTGTTACTGTGTTCAGCTTATGGATTTACTGCTTTTTTTAATGATAACTTAAATAGGTAACAAAATGAAAAAATAAAAGTAATTTACAGAAATTAAGTGTATGTTAGAATTGCAAATGTGTTGAACAAAATTAGTGTTGCTAATTAATGTCAACTGTATATATATTTTTTTTTTTTACGTAAGTTCTCTACAGTCTTCTCTCCTGCTAACTTTTTGTTTTATTTCATCTATCAGTGAGAAGAAGAAAGAGAAAGAACGTGAAGAACTGTGGAAAAAACTGGAGGATTTGGAATTAAAGAGAGGTCTTAGACGTGATGGAATAATTCCAACTTAACAAAAATACAAAACAGCATTATTAACCTGTGGAGTCACACATTTATGTAGTAGAAGATGGAGCAACAGTTTTCTGTATTGTGCAACTTTACAGTAGATTTCACATTTGTTTCATTATTACAACAGCACTGTATATACCTGTCTCTAAGTAAAGGAAAAAAATAAGGACTTTAATCCAAAGTTTGGACAGCAGATGGACTTCTCAGAACTTTGCAAACATAATCATTGTTTTAACCCTTCTTTAAAACCAGTCTTCAAAGATCTGTTGATGAAAATTGCAATGTCAAATTCCATTGTCAGGGCCTGTTCCTTATTTATCGTTAGCAGAGAGTATGATACAACTTTGAAATGTGAACAATCTTAAAATTTAGCTTGTCTTTCTGCTAAACTGTTAAGTGTATTTATAGTAAAAGAGAAAAAAAGACTGTCATTTCCTTATGAGTTTGTGTAACATCCTCCTTCTCTGGATAACTTTACTGTAATTTGACTTTTTTTTTTTTTTTTTTTTTTTCCTTTTGCACATCTTCATAAGTTGAATGTCCATTCAGATCAGGGCCATGAAAAAACATAGGTCCTGAATAAAAGTTTTGTTTACTGGTGTGAGCATTTTTTAGTACCAGGGTGTCTCTGGTGCTTCTTTAATTTGAACATTAGGAGTAAAAAAACTAGTAGGTGATAAACATAGTAGAAAAGGGAGCTTTGGGTTCACGCACCTATTTATTGCAAATCCAAATTAGTGTCCACAATCCTTTAAAAACGGGCAGTGGTAATACCCTAGATTTCAGTACCTAACCAGTATTAGTGTTATGGAATTGGACACACATACCAGACCTGTTTTAGAAATACTAATTGCTAAATTATTACAGTATGTTTTTATTGGACCATTTTGAAAGAATAAAGACAAACACTAAACAGTGCAAGCATGAAATTGATCTCCAGTGGTCATGGATCTGATTGGAAAATGAGTCGAGATAGCAGTTTGGACTGTTTGGAGTTGTTGCCTTACTTTTTAATATGTATTTATAAAGTGTTCCAGCAAAAGAGGATGTAGCCTCTAAGAAACATACTATAGTGTTTTTGTGGTTTTAGTACTATTACTCATCACAATACCAGCCCTATGATCTTAGCTGGAAAGGATTCTGGATAATATACTTCTGCATTCTCATCTGGATGCTCATTCCTAACTACTGTATTTGTTACCAAAAGTGGTTCTACAAATGCTACTGAAAAAATTCTGGAAATCCTAATGTTCTGAGTATTAATAATAAAGTTTAAAATGCTTTTATATCAAAGGTGCATTGTGACCAAATTGTTTAAAACAAAAGAAAAAAAAAAAAAAAACAAAGAAGAGGGCTGTATTATAAGTATACATTATTGGCTATCTGCTTTGTATTTGAAAGTGGAATCTTACATCTTTGGTAGGTAAAATGCTGATAAGACTTATGTACAGTATATATTTAGCTAATGCAGTTGCATTATTATATACCGAAAGGTATGTGTTTTGGGATTTTTCTCCAGGATGCTTTTGAACTGTTATAGACATATGACAACAGTGAATTGATAATCCTAAACCATCAATCCAGCAGTATTTACAGTATAAAACTGAATTGGTGTTCATGAGTCTTTGTGATAGTTGCAAACATGAATTTATGACCTGTTGCCATTGATAGAAGTAAGTATAAATACAAGCTTGTATATTTTTCTTCCTACCATTTAAACATACAGTAGGATTTGAAGTTTTCTTGTTTCCAGGCACGGAAAAGAGGAAAAAAAAAAGAATTCCCTCCTAGACTACTGACTGTTTCAGGATTATCAGGTCACAGTTTGTACTCCTGGGTCTGCGCACACAAATGTTGTAAGCTCAACAATTTTGTAAAAAGTTGGCACTGTTAATTCTGGAAAGAAAAGGTGGAACTAGTCATAAGCAACACCAAACACAACATGGTTTAATGGGATTAATGAGCTTCTTTAAAGAACACTGACTGGGACGCAATGTAAATTAGGCAGTTACTGTCATAGTTGAAACATTTTACTTTAAAGTGCTGAAGCAAAGGTGCAAGCTGAAATACTGAAGATTAAATAAATTTATAACAAATCATGTCCCTTAGCCCATTGATTTTGACAGTCTTTTATTTCTGTTACAAAAAAAAAAAATATTGACTAGTGTGATTTCTGTGTGAGATGATCACGCTTTGCAAGAGGGTGGACTTAAACTCATGCTTAAAGACTGTTCAATTGTGGAAAAATTTAGATGTAACAGAGAAAAAAAATACAATGTTTTCCACCTGGTGGAGTAAAACAGTAAAATGTGAAATTAGAAAAAGCACCTTGTCCTGTACTTAGAGTTTAGGTGAGTGTTGTTTGTTCATAATTTTTTGGTTTTGACATGACATTTTGGTATTGATCATACAAAACTGATGAGAACCTGATGGGTTGCAATATTTTGTTACCTCTGATGTTACCTCTGATGTGGGGATAGTGGGGAGTACCTAAAGTTTATAGATGATTTATCACTTCCGAGAAGGAATGTTTTCTTTAAGCTGAACGAGACGATGTGATATTAGTCACTTGACTCTAAAAGGCTGGCACGACGCTAGGTTGCACTGTGCGATGTATGCGAAGAAGCACTTGCCACAATGATCTGACTGTACCCCCGGGATCCGCTGTTTGCCGCAACCCAAATGTGATATTCTGCCGCTGCACAGAGCTCCCCTGGGGATCGATGGGAGCTTTAGGCAAAGAAGAAGGCAGCATATGGGCCCAAGTGTGATCAGTGCATCTATTTAATTGTGCTTTTCATTTGCTTCTTGAGTTCCAGAAACTACCTTTATTTGTGTAAATGTTTTTATGAACTGCTCGGACGGCAGTTGCTGGGTGACCGCTCATGTCCTGTGCCATATTGGTTTCAGGAGCAAGGATTGAATACTGTCTGGTAGAAGGAAAGAGCTGCATTTTCAATACTAGGGCATTGCATCAGGTCATGGGGATGTAACAGCTGTAAAAGTGAAGTTCCTCTCAGATACTTTAAATTGAGCACATATTGCTTTCTTCATCTTGCAAGTCTCCCTTATTGTTTTCCTTTCATTGCTTTTGAGTGGTTTTTGTCTCTCTTCCAAAGGTTGGAATGCTTTAAATAAAAGTGTTCTACTGCCATTGGAGTGTTCACTAGTAAATTTAATCTTGGTTTTCTTAGCACAAATAAAAGGGTTTAATTTATTTTTTATCTCCTCCTATATATGGAAAAATCAAGGCTGTCGGAGCCAAGAATTGCTTGAGCAAGAAATGCAGCAGCTGTACTTATATTTTACATGTGTAAGTACAGCCTCAGGCTCTTACTGTATGGAAAGGAAAATAAATTAGAGCTTTAAAAACTTTTTTATTGTTTGGTGAGGAAGGAGAAAGAACTGAACAGATTCTTCTCCCCCCATATAAAACCAAAACGATTTGGTTTGGGTTCCCTTGGAAAACAAAGATGGCCTTTTCTCTTAACTGTGTATCATCGCTCGCGGTGGCCCTAAAGCAAGATAAAGGTGACAGTGCAAGATTGAAGAATGTTTTTATTTACATGTGACTTTTTTTTTTTTTTTTTTTTGGCTCACCTGCTTCCCTTAGCAGCTAAGTTGTGAGACACAAATTAGTTTTTCTAGTTGGTATCTGCAGCAGATTTTGTATTGCCCAGTTTTTCATTTAAGGTCTATGAAACAGTATCTTGAAACAGGATGGAACTAATTGTCATTGAAACCTTTTATCCAAGTGTTGCTTCCCATCCACAGAAGTGTACACTTTTTATCATGACCTCTCTAAATACAAGTTTTTGTTATTTGGATCACTTACTGTAAATATGTTGTATTCATAACCTCATGTAAAGATGAGGAGTTTTCAAATATAAATAGTACCGATACATTTCTTGTTGTTGTCCTATTTTTGATTGTAGTATAGCGAATGACCTGTCATGCTTTTTGTTTAAAGGTTAGCATTAGATTCACAGATCTTAATATTTTAGCATTTCATTGTTTAAGCAGGAGAGGGCAGCAAAAGTTCATTTTTCCCCATAGGAATGCTCTGGTCCATTACTGTTTTTAAATTTAGATGCATTAAACTATCTGTGGGTAGGGGGGAAAAATGAAACATTTTTTATATTATATTAAAAGGTGCATATGAAAATATATAGACTGGTCCAACCAGACTGTGAAAATGTCTTCTACTTACATCAAAGTAATAATAAAAGAAAAATATCTTCCACCTCTGGATAAAAGTACAAGCAGGTCTTAAGCTCTTGGGTTCAATTGTCATTCTTTGGAAATAGTTTACTTTCTTAAAAATGGTATCAAAGAAACTCGAACTCAATGGTGCTCCCAGCTATAAATGTGTAATCTTCCTCTTCTGCACATGCTCAAGAGGCTCTGTACTGTGGGTGCATCTAAATAAAGAAGCAATGAAGTGTTTTCCAGGTGCTTGGCTTTTTTTTCCACCTCCTCCCGTCTAAACTTCATCTACCTTTTCAACAGTGAGCTACCAGCTACTCATTCCTATGCCTTAAATGTAAGGACACTAGTCTAATAAAAACACTCAGTGAGGTGGTACTTTATGTTTCTGCCAGAATTACCAGCATAAACTTCTAGTTTCATTAGTTTTGTTTTGTTTTTTAAGGTCTTCTCATGACGATCATCATCCTTGTACTGCATGCTTGTGAGGAAGGTAAAAGCAATGACTAAAGGAAGACAGGCAGTAGATTTACACAGTGTTTTGATAAACCCTTTGAGCCGTAACACAGCAGGTGAAAGAACAAGACTTACTCTTTGTAGTATCATTCTACTCTTTCAGTCCTTGTGCTGCTCTGCATTGCATTTTAGAAGTGAGGGGAAGGGCTTAAGATGGTTACTTGCATGGGAAATCACCTCTGGAGAGAAGGGCAGGTAGAGCCTCAAAGGGGTAGTGCTGGTGAATGGCTTCAGCAGAAGCACATCCGCCGTGGATGCTGTGATAAAACTGGAGACTGTATATATTAAACATCTACTGCTGATTTTAAAAGGTCAGTTTTCCTAGGTGAGTTATTCCAGTAGCCTGACTTTAAAAAATTCTTTCCACTTTGACTTTTTTCCAAATTGAATTTTCAGCAATTGGATCTTGCATGCCTTCATTAGAAGAGCTTATTATTGGAAATCTCTTTAATACTCGTAAGACCATATTCAGATCACTTATCATCTTTCTGTCTCTTATTGCAAGGCAAGTCTTTCCCAAAGAAGTTCAAAAAATAAAATTCAAACCCTCAGTAAGTTGGCCTTCAGGGTAGGATTTGTTTTGAGTACTTGCATTTAGAAAGCAACCTCTAAAGGACTGGAATTAATAACTTAAAGCAGTTTCCTACTTCTTGTAATGATAATTGCTTTGCTAATTTTTCACTTTGTCTTTCCTTCTCAGGAGTGTTCTGGTTTCCTCATGTAATAGCAGAGCTCCTAGTTTATCTTGCATTAAGTTTGGACCCAGATCACAAGTCTGTGGCCTACGAAAGTGGTTTTGCATGCAGGTAAAGGCCCAAGTCTCTATTCAATTATTGCTTTAACGTGCAGTGAAGCAATAGTCTGGATATTAAACTAGAAACTGATACGTGCTCTTGCAGTATGAATTCAGAACTATCTGGTTTTGAAGATCAAATGCTGAAACTAAAGTGAGTATCTGGAATTTATTAGTAAATACCTTGAAAGGAAGCATAGTAACCCAAAGCAAGTAATGACTTCAGGCTTCTCTGGAAGCTCCCCATCACATAAAAAATGATATAGTGAAGCTTTAGTCTTTTTCCTGGGTGTTTCTTTTATTATTACCATTATTAGTCATTTTGTCTACTCAATACTTTTCTTCCCTCAAACCACTGAAGGTTCGAGATGCTGGAGATTGCTCAAGAGGAATGGAAATCTTGTGGTATATTTAAAAACAAAAAAAAAATACATGTTTTGTATTGCTGGACAGTGGTGCATGCCTTTGATAAACATTTGAAAATGTCTGGAAACTTGTTCTGCATTATCCCTGAAAAAAAGCACAGGGAAGGGAGCGCAGTCAAAATATTCTACGTGGCTTCTGAACCTTGGTTTTGAGCTTCTTATTTTGACACCAGCAGAGACAAGTTTTTGATGTACGAAGGCTGCACTTCACCGACTGAGCTAGCAGCAACCCAAGAGGCAGTATTTGCAGAGCATCTGGCTAGCGGAGTGGTGTGCCAAGGATATATATGCCAACCTGCCTGCCAAAGCACAGTGAAGCTAGAGTGTAATTGGCTTGACAGTAAGGAAGGAAAGACACAGTATTTGTATGAGTGTCTGTGCAGGCTTCTAGCAACAAATTCAGAGGTTATGTGCAAAACTTTGCTTGGATTGAGCATGCTCTGGTCAATTTTGTAACTTTGAATCTTCACCTCCTGGGGAAGCAGACATGGGTTAGTGGGGTGAGCCTACTAGTCAAACAGCCCGGCTCAATTTTGAATATCTTTTTAATACTCACTCTGTGAAATGTACTGAGTTGGACTACAGGTTACGTTTATCTGTTCTTAAGATTATGTGATGACTCCCATGCATTTTCTAGAGATTGCTTTGGCTCTGCAGATAACGTGCATGAGTAGAAAATAGCTGTACACATAAATATCTTACATCAAAATGTGCATCTGTGTTCTACAGTCCTCATTTTAGGCATCTTCGAGGCAGTAGGCTGAAGTCTGCTGTTGATACGTCTCAAAGTAAACTGAAATTTGGCAAAATACCCTCGATTTCTGCAGCAAGGAAATGTGGAATTCAGACAGTGGTAATTAATTTATTAGCCCACAGACTATTTCACAAACACAAAGGGATATTATCACTATTTGCTGTGCGTGACACTCATCAGACAGTAATTGTTGATTTGGTTAGTGATTATTTCAAGCGTCAGTTCTGGCCAGACTAGAATTACCCTGAGGAATACAAAGGAGAGAACGTTTCCCGCTGCATCGTGGTGCGTCTCGCCGCCCCCACTCATGCCATCCTCTCGAGCGATGCCAGCCTCCTGCTACAAGGCTCCTCCAACGCAAGCATGAGGACTTGCAACGAGCTGAAGTTGAGCAAAATTTGTTCTGGTCAAATTATTCCCAAGGAAGACAGATTTGGTGTTTTGGGCCAGTGGGTATTCTGGCCTTACCAAAGCAAATGGCTTTCCATGTTGTGAGCTGAACATCTACGAGTTTTAAAGTGGCCCTTGTGATGTAGTTCTGCTTTAGCAGCAACTGTGTTGAAGCTTTTTTCAAGTGAAATTCTATTTCTGTATTGACCTTCAATCTATTGACTCCCTCTAAAATTTACAGCTTGAATCAGTAAATAACCCACAGCTGGCTTCCAATCCCATTGCTCCCTCTTTGGTTATTTGGAATTTGTTGGCAAAGTATTTGCAACTGTTGAATTCTGTAAATTTGCTTCAATTATTAGAAATCCCGTAGAACAGCTAAAGATGTAAGTAGGACGTAAGGGCTTTGATTTGACACATGCAGGTAAAGGCCCACACAGGGAATGATTTTCCCCTCCCAGTTTTCTTCTCCCATCTGACCTATTTCTATTTTCTTTTGCTCTAGAGCTAATTCTGCTGATGGTAAATATGAATATGTGCAACACAGGAGCCAAATGAGAGAAAAAAGGAGCTGCTTTCAAGATCAGTGCTTCCAGAGAAGGTTTGTAAGTTCCCCTTATAGCACGACCCTCAGTGCTCCTCCCTCATGCCCTTGTCTGTGCATGAAAATCCATGTCCACCATCCCCCAAAAGCTCTTAGAAGCACCATGCCTTAATTTATGGAGTAACTGTGGTCAACATCTGCAAAAATGGGATCCTTAAAGTTTGTGTAAGCCCTTTTGATTCTTCTGCTAAAACAGTTCAGTCACACCAAGGGTATGCAAGAATTCTTGCTGGTTTGTAGGTTTTGTCAGAATATGGCAGTGTTAGAATACGGCATTTTATTCCATCAACTCTTTTGTCTTTTTGTCCCTCAGAATTTTCATCTGTTTTTGTTGCAAAAAGTGTGTGGTTAGTAACTTTATGCAGTCCAAATGCACTTTATTTAATAAAAGGAAAAAAAAGGCAGTTCCAGGAGTGCCAGCAGAAGCACTCACACCGGGCTTCCCGTGTCCCTGTCCCCAGTGTGGCTTCCTTGGTACAGCTTGTGGCACCTACAGGAGCTACATCTGAGGCAGCAACTCCTCTGACACATAGGGGGACTCAACCGTGCCAGAAGCTGGGGAGAGGAGAACTGCCAGCAGTCAGGTACACGTGGCATGATAACACAGGATTTGTTTCCATAGGAGACTTCTCCATCACGGGATATTAGGCTTCTTGCCTGGATCAAGAGGTGCTGATCCAACAGCAGCCCCCTTGTGTCTGCCAAGTGCTTTGGACTTGCTTGGCCAAACCAAGAAGGCCCTAGCATTCACTTGCAGGAGCACGCGATCGTGCCGAAGGTACCAGGTATGTACAGAGTCTGCCTTGATGAATTCAGTGTCTAGGAAAAGAGATTAACTAAATCAGATTGTTAAGAAACTCTCCCATTCTCCCCCTTTTCCTTTTACCTCTTTTAATCAAGCATAATTTATATTCCTGCTAAATCCACTGTCATCACACTCCTTTTTCTTTTCCTCTTCTAAATTACCAAGCCAGTTTCAAATCCTTGGCGATGAAATGTATGTAGTGTGTAAGTTAATGGAACAAAAATTAACCTATTATTGGGATTTGAAATCTAATAATTAAATGTAAATGCTTGGATTCATTGTCTAGGGAAACAGAACCTATAAATAAGCCATTTAATGTCATACTGTTATTTTCTTTTGATCAGACTTCAATTAGTCGGTGATGTAGGATATCCTGTTTTGGTTGCGTCATTATTGCAGTAGGGAGTGTTACCATGAAATCCAGATCTTGCACTCATAAATAACTACTCATTTTCCAAAGCTTAAGTTGTCTTTTCTGAGTAAGCTTGATTTCATGGGATAACTGCTCAACCAACCCTTGTACGTTACGGTAGGGTAGTCCTGAGGCAGAACTGGGAAAAGTATTATATCTCAGTGCTTTAGTGGCAGCAGCAGCAAGAACAAAAATCAGCTAAAAGGGAAAACATTTCTCTTACACAACACCCTTTTCCAGTACCCAGGATGGGCAAAATACAGGTGAGGTTTGGGGTTAGTGACACAAAGCTTGCTATGGAAATGCTGGCCATCAGTTAAAAACGTGACCTTCCTTCCATCCTGGCTTTTCTCCCTGTGTGCTGCCTGACTTGGCAGTGGTTGAAGCTTTGAAAAGTATTTTCCTTTGCTGTAACCTTGAATTGTTTTCCATGTGTTCACTTTCTGTCAGTCGCATCCATTATCCTCATCGGTTTGTTCATGCTAATCCATTTTCTAAGTAACATCTGGAAACATCTCTTCAGCAAAGCACAGAATTGGGTTGTTTGTCTTTTTGCCTGCAGAGAGAGGACTGGGCAGGTAGGGGAGGAGAAGGGTTCCTGGTATCCCTATGCCAGTGGGGTGGGAGTGTGAGCAATGCAAGGTGAACAGGCCTGTGTACAGGTGCTGTTCCTCCATGCCCCCACGTCCTGTGGTGAGAGGGCCATGAGGTAATCCTCACCCACTCCCCTTGGGTCCCTGGTCAGGTTTCCCATCCCATAACACACTTTCCAGTGCTTTGGTGAATGGACACCTCCTGTTTTTGCCTTGCCCCAGGCTGGCACGCGCCCTCTCGTTCACAGCTTTCTTTTTCTCCCTCTTACAAGAGACATTCATCCTACCCTAACCTCTTTCTGCTTCCCCAGGTGCCACCATTACTCCTTATCACCAAACCCACGGCAGCTCCAGACCACATGCCTGACCTGGAGCTCGTGTAGGCTGTGGTGGTTTTGTTGGAACCTGCTGCTCCTGTCCAGAGCTCACACCCTCATCAGCCACCCTTCTGTTGGATCCCCTGGCAGGTCAAGTCGAGCCTCTCACCTGGTTCTTCTAGAAGAAAGAAATCTGCTCTGCTAACACAAGGATATGAAAGACGTAGCAAGTAAGTAATGGTCCAAAGTCAACCAGTGCTCAGAGGTCAGGGTGTGTAGACAAAAAGAGTTTGTTGGTCCTGAACAGGTCCTTTTGTCCCTGTGCAGGAGGGTGTTCTGTTTTAATCTCAAAAATAAAAAAGCAAAAATATGTTTTTCTATCAATGGCTAAGTTAAAAAGAATAATCATTTGAAAAGAAGAAATAATTTATGATTTTTTCCTTGGCTGCCCTCATGCTTGCTTCAAGAGGGAGAAATACCCCCTTCTAAGAACAGAAACATGATGAGGCGGGTAAGGACTGTCTCTGGGAAATGCAAGACTTAATTCTGGTCTTGCTTTGGTCATTTTTGGAAGTCCCATTGCAGTCAACAAAAGTAAAATAAAGGTCTGCTGCGTCTATATGGGAAACTGGACAATAGCAATAGGAGTGATGTGGACTTGGTTTCCTCTTCCTGCAGTAAATTTATCCTATTAATATCATCTGCTGTTTTGTGTACATTAGCTGCATGACCTTTAGAAAGCTTTTATGCCTGTAAGCTTCAGAGAGGAGTTCAGACCCACTTTGCTTCCTGCACGTCTTAGAAGGATGTACCTATCGCCTCCAGACAAAACTTTAATAAATTTATGCTGCATTATTTGTGAATAGTGCGTGAGCCTGCAGTCAAACATTTAAGAACATATAATAAAACCCAACCCCCTCATGTTAAGTAGAGTGATTTTTTTTTCTAAGGCTGTCTAGACACAATGTCTGTGTACAAAAGAATTTTGTTCTGAATAGGGCACCATTGTTAAAATGATGATACTGTGCTAATGTGGAAATTGAAAGAGAATTTTTGCTTTCAAGGACAGGGAGCTATCCTTTTCTGGTGCAGTTGTCATCTTAAAACCAGTGTTACTAAGATGCTGTCTTTTCTCCTCTAAGACTTTCCATTATTATTACTTATTTTAAACATTGTTTTGAGCAAAAACTGCTAACCTAATCACTGAGGTGAGGAGAAAATGGAAATGAAGCAGTGTAATTTCACTTTCTTGTCTGGAGAGTACCAAATGCATACAAAAGAGGTATTTTGTACGGGTTGCAGTGAGCATCAGTGTGATGCTGAGAAGCAGGATGCATGCACATCGTGGCACCCTGTAAGGAGGTGGGTTTATATCTGGTAGACTCTGGAAGAAGTTGGCACACATGAAATGCACTTCTCTGAGCCACAAGAGCAGAGGTGAAAATGAAGACCAGGCAAAATCTCTTGCAGCGTTTACCTTCCTTCAGGGTGCTCAGATGTGTAAGAAATTGGAGAAAAAAAATATTTTTGAATAATAAACATGTCAAATCTGTCTACATCCAAGAAAAATCTTTACTCCAGTCACACCAGTGTATCAGGGCAGGGTTGTCATAGCCATGGCAGCCAAGGGCTAGTCTGGATCTGTTGCTCTTTCTGCCCATGGCATTGTAGTGGTTGAACGTTGTAGCTTTTTCTCATAGGCTAATGATTTCTTGGATATGTACAATGGCTGATGCAGGTTTAGTGTGCCTGACATCTCCCCAAGAGTAGCCCAAATGAAAAAAGATAAAGCCATCTCTGGATGAAATGCCATGAGCCTTCTTTAGGTGGCTATGTAGATCCTAATTCACTGCCTGCTGCTTCAGGGATTAAAACTCCCCCTTGACATTAATGGTAGCAAGGCCAAACCACAAAGCAGGATTCTTTGTGTGGTGAAGTTTCCACACTTCTGTGATACAGAGTCCTTCTCATTCCACAGCTGCCCTTGGGTTGGGGTGGGAGATACCCTTGCTGCTCAGCCTGGAGTCACCGCCTGGTTCTTGGATATTAGAAGGAGGTTTGCAAAACTTTTGCCTCAGACTGAAACCCAGTCTGGACACAGTCCTGCACAAGTAATCAAACAACCGAAATGGGGGAAAATAACAAGTTAACCAATTTTCATCATTCTGTCAACACTGTAGCTCCTTGGATTAAAAATAAATGAAGTACTTTCTCAGTTGAAAAAGACTGTGAAATTCAGTGTGCAGAAGCTGTCACTGTCACTGATCTCTTCAGAGACACATTGCTAGTTCCACCACAACCCTCTGTACGAGGCAGACAATATCACCTAATGCAGGAAAATGTGCAAACCCCAGTGTTGCAGCCAGTTACCCAAGTATCTATCCCTTTTCAGCACCCTGGGACCAAGCTGTGTGGGGTGTGTTTTCCAAAAGGCCTACAGACCAGCCTCACTAACCACTGTCAGTGTTGGTAGGGTATTGACCAATGCTGAACTCTTGAAAGTGGGTGTTGCTCTTAAGTGAAACCAAAGGGCTGTGGGTTCAGAAATTCAGTTCCATACAGCTGGAGCCAGCAGGCCATCTGATCCCTTCATATACTCATCACTGATACTAATTAGGCAAACCTTTAATTTTCTAGCCATGCGTTTAGGTTCAAACCCAACATCTTACTATCTTTACAGCTTTATCTGTGAGTCATTTGTGATGCATTTTCCTTATAAAGCAACATCTGTTTGTTGTATTCTTTGCATATTGATGGGGTTCAGAGTCTTTCAGTATTTCAACTTGAGTGGGAATCCCTGGGGTACCGTTTGGCACACCATTCTGAAAACATACCTTTTAGTCGTTTCACTGCTGGGTTTCAACTTAAATGGCTGATTGAGGATTTAAACATCTGGATTTCGGCATCTGTTTGCCACATGCCAGCTGCCACCAAAGCAAGAAATTATTACACGGGGTCATGATTTATGTATTTGACCTTTGAGCATAGGAGAATATAGCAGAAATTGTCAGAATCAAATACAATATAAAACCCTGTGAAGTACAAAGCTTGTCTTGTCAGACCATCAGGTCTTTATAAATTAATCTCTGGTTTGGAAGTCTCTTTAAATGACAAAAACATTTTGTTTTTATCAAGATTTATCTGTCTAATCTAACTAAATTAGACACATCTTACAAAGGCTGCTGAATATAAAGTGCTTGAAGAAAAGCAGAAGTGTATAGCAATAGCACCATGAAATTGAGTTTGTGTTTCTCTTTCAGTTAATCTGTATTGATTAATCTGTATGCAGAAGACTACTGGCTCCTACTTGAACTTGCAGCTCAAGTAAATACCAACATCTTTTACTAAATTATAATTCCTGAACTGGTAAACAAGTTATAAATTATGAGTGATGTGATCCTGGTGACAGGGAGCTATTCCCTTCAGGGGCAGAGCTGAGTTTTGGAAAGCCACATGTATGAATGCACTCCCAGGGACTGGACACCTGATTGTCCTGTGCTGGCATTGGCATCTCACAGGTCATGGCATGTGTGGAGGCATGAATGATTTACTGTGCCGTAGTGTGTCTGCTGTTGGTTTGGTTTGTAAGGGTGGTTTTGAGATGGATTGTGGCTAAGAGATGACATTCAGGATTGGTCTATGACAGTTGTTAAAAAAAAACGAGTGCTAAATACGATTTCAGTATGGCCTCCGCATTCTTCTTTCACAAAGAACGTGCTTGTCTGTCTCCATCTACAGAAGAGTTAAAAACAGAGATTCTTACAGGAAGGACATGGGCTTGAGTACAATGACACAGTTGCACAGTGATGCTAATGTGTGAAAGTGGGAGCTTTGGCATCTCTCACTCTTCTCATGATACTCACCAGGTAAATCTTCAGTTGCTGACAAGTCGGTGCGCCAAGATAGACAACAGCAAATGGGCAACCCTCTGGTCACCTCAGCTGGCTCTGTAAGGTTGTAGAGTTTGTTTCTCAGGCCTGATGGTTCCTATATTTCTGTGTCTCCCTGTGTTTATGTGAGCCACTCTGGTTCTGTGACATGGGATGACTGCACCCATGAGGAGCTTGTTAAAATCAGCGGGAACAGGGTGATGAACTCAAACTTGAAATAGTCTGAGAACTGAGTGTTGACTAAGATCCACATTTCCCCAGAGGGTGAAAAGAGTTCAGGCTGGGGGGTTTTGTTCTGTCTGCTGTTGAAACGTCTTGCTCATTACTGTCTGGGTCTAGGCTGTAATGAGCTTTGATTTGGACAAGTGCCTCTCTGGGGTTTGGGACTCGCGTTGTATTTGTTTTCCTGACTGGATTTGATTAGTTCAGTAGTTCCATGAGCTTATTCTAGCAGGATTCACAGGAAGAGACAGTAGCTTTGTTTCAAGAGACTCCACTTCTAGCTTTGTCTAATTTGTAAACTTCACTCATCACCGAGGCAATGTTGAAAACGGAGCATTAGCACTGGTGGTGATGCATGTCAAAATGAGAAGTCTTTTTTTCCAGTGCACTGGACACAAACAATAGGGAAAATAATGAATTAAGATAATACATCTTTGAACTTACATAGTTTTGACTAAGAAGCTTCATCTTCCACTTTTGAGCCCAGAGGAGAGGATTAATAGAGTTATGTCATTGCCTGCTGGTCTGTCATAAAAGCCTAAAATCTCTTTTCAAAAGACCATTAGAGGAAAGTTATGGAATGCAGAATTGATTTGAGTTAAATTGGTTATTGCAGTCACTTACAATTTACATATTATCTAAATTTATTGGAGAATCTTTTTCACATTACAATGAACTGAGGGCAGATCTGCAGACCATTACCTGGTGTGCAAGAGAGCCCAGCTCTCCCCTTTATCAGCATTTAGCCAGCTCCATTGGGTTTGAATTCTTGATTTACATGGGGCTGAATGTGATCAGAATCATGGCCACAAACAGTCTAGCAAGCAAGAGAATGTGGCCACAGCTGAGGACGGTTTAAGGACGTGCACACTTTCAAAAGAGGGTTTGAGAACTGAGAAGCAATTGCAGAATGTGATATTCAAAGTCAGTTATTCACTACAGGTTTGATAAAGTCAAAAACAAAGCACAAGAGTAAAGTGCTGCATATTTAAAACTTCCATTCTATATCCTTAAAAATATAAAGTGAAACAGAGTGCTGTCATCTCAGGGTAAATATCTACTGTTCAGCTGCTTTACAGCATTTCTATCCAGGTTCTCTGAAAAAAAAATAAAGCAGAGCTTTTCATATGTCTGTCAAACCTCAAACTCACCTTAATTCTTATTATTTCTGTCAAACCCTTTGGCTGTTTATAGCAACTTTGACAGAAGAATATTAGTATTATTGTAGTGCTTATTTTTTAGTTTTTATATTGCTTAGTGTTTTTCAGGTGTTATAAATACGTTGGATTAAGGTAGCTTGGTAGTGTCCATGTTATTGCCCACCTGAGCATAAGCTGCAGTGCTGGTGCAACCCTTACCAAACATCAGGGAACCCATGTGGCAGTTTGGATGCACATGTCCACAGATGTCACGTTCTGGTGATCAAAGAATGACCTTGTTTTGTGAAAATGTTTTAATATCAGTTAATGCTTTATTTTTTTCCCCATGAATTATAACAATACATCAGTGTTGTTTCCATCAACGGTTGTTTTGCCCATTTCAGTAACTTCGTTTGGCTCTAGTTCTGCAGGTGTTGCTCAGACAATTTTCCTTGTTGAGTTTCCCCTGAGACAAGGTGAAATGTTGAACAGAGAGGAAGCTAATCTTGGAAGCTGTCATTTACAGGGTGCCATTTATTTTTACATTCACCCACATATTGCCTTGCCTTAGAGATGTCAAAAGAGCTGAAAACTTGGCAGGAACCAGGGACTGACTCAAGGACTTCATGCCAAGCAAAAGTCTGTGTTCTCTTGAAAAGTTTGCACATCTCTGTATTGAGGATGAGTTTGGAGTTAATTAGACTCATTTTCATGTTATTTCAGGGCATGTTAGTCAGTCATGGCCAATTGCATGTTTACCTGGTGGCTGTTGTTTTCAGACCCTATTTTTGACTTTTTTTGTCATGTATTTGACATTGGCAAAACAGAGAGCTATCCATTTTCCCCCCAATTAGTAGTGTTTTCTTCCTTATTACTGGGAGCTATGCACTTTCCAGAGCAAGGATATGATAGCCTTAAGGAAGGAGTTGCCTTTCTTTCCTAGGGATCATGATTAAGGAGTTCCACAGCCTGAGCTTGAGGCTGTGCGTTTACTCTCTCCTCCTCATCCATTGTAGGTATTTCTTTTTTTTTTTCTTCTTCTTTTTTTTTTTTTCTTTCCCCCCCCCCTCCCCCCGATATCACTCTATATGTGACAACTCCTAAATCTTCAGTGAACTCCCTGAGAATGTCCCTGTTCTAGGTAATTTCTTACTGGTATCACTTTTTGAGAAATGTGTCTTAAGCAGATCTTAATCTTTGCAATGCAACTCACCAAGCTTGAGAACAAGCTACAGAGTCAGACCATCACTTCTGATAGCATAAAAGCTTTCTATTGCAAAACCATGCCAGCCAATGCTCTTGATACTTCTACCGTTTCATTCTTCGTTAGGAGATAAGAGACACCTGAATTCACATTTGCATGACATGGATTGGGATACTTATCAGGCAAACTGGTCTGCTTTACCACTTTTTAAAATTGTGGCTGTCTTTGCACTATTGGTATTTTGTTGGGTGTATTTTGTTGGAAGGTGTCCTTTTCTTAGGCATGAACATTCTTAACTTCCTGTTTTCCTTTCCATTTTTCTCTGAGTTTTTCTTCCCAAACATTTTGCAAGGAAATGTAGGGTTTGAGAAATACATTTTTCTGAAGTACCACTTACATAAATATGCCAGCTGTAATGCACGCTATCCTGTTAGCCCATATTGTATAAACCCAGGTTATGATCAAGATCCTGAACTGAACCTTCAGTTCTGCTATGGATTTGTCTTATATTGGAATTATTGTGTGTGTTAGAGATGCTCACTACCAATTTTCAGAAGCTCTGGCTCTTAAAGTGGCTTTAAGACCTCCATTACTTCTTCTCTGGATTGAATCCATCATAGCTACAGGCCCTTTTCAGCAGAACAGTGTTATCTCACTGAGTTTGACATGCGTGAAGCAAACTGTGGATTAGCATTTTTCTCTTCCTGTTTAAGCTTACTCTTGAACTTCATTTTCCAGGACTGGATGCAGAGGGAGATGAATGGTGATTGATAGTCCCCCTGCAGCAGCAATGCTAGAGAGACTGTGTCTGTGCTGGAGCAGCTATGGTGCTGCTGCATTTAGTGCTGTGTTTTTTCACAGCAGATCATATCTCCAGGACTTGACCTCGCAGTTTTCTTTGCTGGACAACTCATAACACAAGCAGCACAGAAAGCAGCAGAGAAATAATTATCTTTTTTTTTTTTTTTTTTTTTTTTTTCCTTTGTAAGATAGGTCATTCCCTAGGCACTAAGCGTGGCATGATTTATTTCCACAGCAGGCTTGACAAATCCTCTTTTCTGACTCCATTTTTCTCATCCGAACACTCATTCAGCTGGTGCCAGTTTGAGCTGTGATAACTTCGGGAGGCAAAATGAGTCTTTTAAAGCAGGAGAAGTGGATTTGTGTGCCTGAGACCTTCAGTTAGGACTGGTGTCCCGTTGTTAGTGGGGCAAGTCAACATTTATCTAATTACCATTTGAGAATACATTTCCTGCATTGTGCTCTCTCTGCTTACATTTGGCAGTATTTCTGTCAGAGCATTTGTATGAGCTTTATTCGCTTCCTTTGATTTTTAATTTTTAGATCAGCCATGCCCTCTCAAGGTTAAACCTATTTTGTCTGTCCCTTTGCAAATCAATTCTTCACATTCTTTAGAAATTTAGTAAATGACAGAAAGTCACATTCCAAGACACATCTGCAGCAGCTGTGAGGATAGATTAAAGAACTGTAACGTACTTGTCTGCTATTCTCAGGACACCAAGTTTATCTTTCTTTCAGAACTTCCAGCAAAGAGCACACAACCTGTTGAGGCAAAGTCTGATATTAGATAAAGCTTCTAGAAGGAAAAGTGAGTCTGATGCTAATTTTTCCAGTGTGTACATCAAATTACCTCTGCCATACACAGCTTCATCTACCTGCTTCACAAACCTGGCTTTCTAACTCTGTTCTAACCTGAATCCTAACCTCTCTTCAATGCCTCCTCTGGGGGACTTGGCCAGTAAATCTTTCATCATCCACTTCTCCTTGTCTGTTACTTTTGAACCCACCACGACCCTTCTCACCCTTCTCACAGTGGTGAGAGCCATTCTTAACTCTTCCTTATTTCATATGTTTCGAATGACTACAGATTTTACAGCCTTTTTCTCTGTGTGACTCTCTTGTGACCGGTACATTAAGATCTGCTATCTAGTTACTGGCTTGGCTTGCTTGAATGGCAATCAGTTTCTTTGTGGCCGGCCAGCCTCCTACCTGTCTCTCTGCAGTACTTACGGTGTGCAACCACTCGACATTACTGTTTCCCTTGGCCTGTCTCATGAGGTAGCACATCCTGGTACCTTTCTTTCCAATGGCTGATCCCACTTAAGCTTCTAGTCCATTAACTCCCTTTTCCTTACTGTGTCTTACTGCCTACTTCTACACCATGCCTCCTCCAACCTCTGTTTGTACAGTAATATTAACTCCTCTTCCTGTTGACCTCTCCCTCCACGCTCTCTTCCATGTCTTTACTTGCAAGCATCTCAAGAAGAACATTTATAAGACCTCCACCAACTCTGGGTTTCAGTTCCTCCTCCAAAATCAGTGATGCTGATGATATCCACAAGAAGTTAATGAACTGAGCTGAGGTTAAAATGTCTTTTTTTTTTTTTTTTTTTGTTCCCTATTCATTTTATCTGTCCCACCACAAAAATTTGTAAGAAAATGTACTTCTGATAGAAAGAAGTAAAAATTTTGGGCAAAACCTAGATGTTTTTGTAGTGCTAGATTGAGAAAATCCATGTTGCCTGAAACCAGGGACTTGACATCTGATGTGAAAAACTATAATTTTTCATTTGAAAACCTATTTTCTTTTTTGTTAGAGTAGTGTTGATAACTTTTTTTTTTAACCTACTCCAAATGTTACACAAAATACTAACATAGTCATTGTCAGTACTTCTTTGCTTGTGTGTGAGCTCTCACTTTCCTCCCCCACTCTTTGTTTCTCTCTCTCTTTCTGAATTATGAATTACTCAAGATATGGACAGATTGCTCATAGGAGTGAGATATCTCAAGACTGGTCAAAATACAAATAATCTGTATAGTTTTTTAATACTAGGAAAAATACATTAGGGCATGTTTGAAGTTGACTCATCATTGAGAGACAAGGATGGAATTAAAAATTTCCCGTGTGGCTGAGAATTAGGGTGTTAATGTTAATCTCTTTGGATAATTTTAATTTTGGAGCTGTATGTGGTGGTAAGGTGAATAGCACCTGGTATTGCTCTATTTCTGTGCATGGGATAGGGGAAAACCGAGCATAAAGTTCACATCCAGAAGGCAGCGAAGAGCCTACACACATCCAAGCTCTCTTGCAGCGATGGAGTTCCCCATGTTTGAGGCTGAAAGCCCAGAATTCTTTTGAACAAGAGTGCCTATTTTCAGAAAGCCTCTTGGAGGGCACAGGCTGTATATCAAGCTGCATACTGGGACCTCCGCCAACGACAGGTCATTGAGGGACTAAGTCAAGAGCAAAGCATCGTCCCTGTTCGCAAAACCTCCCAGGCACTCAGGAATTGTGCTGTTTTGCCAAAAGAAAGTGGAGTCACTGGGAGGCCAAAGTGGGCAAAGCCCTCCCAGGTTTTGCCGGAAACTGGTTGAATTAAGCCCATAAATACTTGATAACCTCAGAGGTTACACATTGTGGAGGGTTGCTGTGTACTTCCATGGCAGTTCTTGTGCAAAGCCTGTGAGATTCACCTGAGCTTGAGTGATGAGCAGACAACACTGTGAGTTACAGGTTCTGATAAACCTGACACCTTGAACAGCATATTGATTTCTGTGTTATGCCCATCCGGAATTCAGAGGAAAAGCCACACAAGCCTGAATGGATGAATGGATATACAATCCTAAACAGAGGTCCTCCCTTGGTCAGTCTCTTTCTGTCTTGTTCTGTGTGTGTCAGAAAAGGAATGAGAAGGTAAATGGTAGACATAAAGATGCAACTTTTAAAGATGAGCATGTCACCCTTTATTTCAAATAATATTTAAATATGTGGGGAAAATAAAAATACACAGCCTTTAAATTTCTGATGTACACTGAAGGCCAAGTGTACAAGTACACAGTATATTTGTTAATTAGCTTAAATTAAAAAAATAAGCCAACAAAACACTACCTGGAAAAAAGCCAACACATACTTTTAATGAGACATGATGCAAATCCTTCAGAAATCAGTGTCTGTCCCAAGAATAGACAGGACTTTCAAGAAATAAAATAAGCGAGAGGGGTCAGTTTGCAATTTGTCTCTAATTTTGCTTCATAAGGCTTTTCAGTACAAGTGAAGACAGGAGAACAGAATCTCAGCAGAAGTCAGTGAAACAAACTGGATTACACAAACCAAAAGTCCAGCCCTTGTTTTTCTAGTCCACAGAAGAAGAGGAATCTGTCAAAGCTGGTTGATATGCCATCTGGAATGTATTTCCTGTATCTGTCTGTAATCTTGGGATGATTTTTGCTAGCACATTTTCAGAATCAGAGGAAAATTTACAACGAATATTTTCACTTTTACCTGGTTTCTCTGCAAGTAGAAACTTCTAAACTGTACTTAAAAAAGAAAAGTTTCTGAAGGTTTCTTTTAATAGCTTTATTTTTGGTCCATAATGTCGAAGAAACAAGCAGAAAATGAGAGATTTTTTAAAATGGAAAATTGCTGGTTTTTAGATCAGTGGCAAGACTTTGGCTGTTTCTCTTGACCCCCCTGTGATCTGATGTGGCTTTGGATCTCCTGCTTCTCCCATATGCTGTTGGTTTCACTGACAGAAAAGGTGCCCAGGACATGTCTGGTGATGAAGTCTGTGGAGTCCATGGCAATACCTCTCTTCAGCATACCTCCTTCAACATCTCACCTGATCGGTCTTGACTAGAAGCTGGAGTCCTTTGCTGCTTGCAAGACTGTGAATAATAATAAGCAAGAACATGGGATGATCTTAAACCTCCCTTCTGTCCCAATTTCAAGACAATTTTCAATTTTTTAGTGAAAACGAATCTTTTATTTTTTTTTCCCCTCCTGGTAAGTGAATCAATCTTCTGAAGCAGGTAACAGGTCATGTCACTGCATGATGGTAATAGCATGCAGTTCCTGTTGCTTTTCTGTGTTACAGGAAGTGTTTGCAAAGACTTGGATGCTGGGGCTGGGAGGGAGGGAGCTGTGTCACTCCTGGGGACTCATGGCTTGAGAATGGTGCATACCCAGCTGCCTCCCAAGATCTCCATGTGCAAGGCTCAGCCACTCTTACTGCAGACTCTAGGCAGATCCTTTGGATGGCTGATAAAACCTGAGACCCGAGAGGGACCTCATGTGCTGCTGCATTAAAAATGCATAAAACAAGAGTAACTTTGGGGAGGGAGAAGGTGGAAGGAGAATTAGGATGATGGGCTGTAGAACAGGCAGCGGCTCTTAGCTATGCAAAATGTCCTGAGGTCAGCGCGAGACTGCAAACAATAGAATTGCTTCCCCCTTTCAGTTCTTCCAATCACCATTTTCTAATTTAGACAGAAATGGTGAATCTCAGAGGCAAATAACAAACCTTTTACAAGTCAGCTTGTGTGCATGCAATCAGTATAATTTACTGACCAGGGAAATAGCAGGGCCACAGAGCAGCAAGAAAAATGGCCAGGCAGTGGCTGCTCCAAGCTGAAAAGTAACGTGAAGAAAGAGCTCTGTGGGTTCCCAGGAGGTGTTTGACTAAGTCAAAGTTCTGCTCCAAATTTATACTATTGACCTGGGAAGTGAAATCAGGACCCTGAACCATGGGTTAGTCACCCTAAAACACCTAGAGCACCTGTGTAATATATCATGTTTGTTCCTGTGTGCTTTGATAGCACATTTACTCAACAGCTAGTTGCTGGTTTCCAGGTCATACAACAGAAGGCTGAAATATAACCCACCAGATGAATACATTTGGTACTTGTAGGTTAAAAAACTCACAGAAATCACTTTTTCATATTTGACAGGAGATGCATTTTCTGGACAACAACAGATGCTGTTTTGTTTTGTTTCTTTCAAACATCATAGGTTGAAGTTGATTTAAATCAAGGTTTTCTCTGTCATTTTCTCTTCTCAGGGCTCGGTCGTATTGTTCTGGCTATCTGTAACACAGAGCTATCTGTAACACAGAGCATAGTCACTGACACTTACCCTGACTTTTCATTATGTGCCTGGGTATTGAAGCATTCAGCACTGGGAATTCACTGTCCAGTAGTGAGCTGGTGGCAGGAAAGGGAGGTGACTTTCCAAGGTTGCAATGTCTGCATATGGCTTGCACTTTCACCACTCATGTTTTACAAACTCACTGACCAGTGAGTTTTTCTTAGCACCATGGTTCCTCAGCTTCCTTCTGTCCTATAAATAGCTGGAATTGTATTTGCATGGTGAAGGCAATGGACACATTTCCACGTTTCCTTTGCATACTGCTGCTTACCTTTGTGACAGCTGCTCATTCTTCCCTCATCCATTGCCCTTGCTTGTACAGGACAATCATATAAAAAAAGGTCTTATGCTGTTGACAAAAATTCAGGGTTTTGTTAGCACGAATATTTGCCAGTCTTTCTTCAGGGTGTTTACTCAGGCCTTGTTGAGTGCAGGGGTTAATGATTATTTCAGAAGCAGCCTACAACCTCTTTGCAATGGTATTGCAATTCTGCTATGGAAAAAAATTATTTTGCCCCAGTGCGTGCTCATTACTTCTCAGGCACGATGTCACTCACCAATAAAATCCTTTTGTTTTGGGGCTGGAGTTATGAAACAATATGCTTTAAGCTAATTGCTATTGGAAAGGAGAGGCTTACTTTACAGTCAATGACTTTGATGCCTTGGGTAGTTCATGTAAGGATCTGCTTCATTCTTGCCTTGATTGACAAGACCCTTTCTATAAATTCGAGCAATTAAGCAGCCCGGTAGCAGCTGCTAAGGAGATCTGGTGAGCACAAACCTGACAAAGATTGCTGTGCAGGTCTCCTGCTGCTCACTCTTACACTCTGAAACACCATCTGCAATTTAAGCTTACTGAAGGAGATCTGACTCCAACAAGTTAGGTGAGTGTGCTTCTGTGTTTGCTCCATCGCAGCTCTGACTCACGAATAAAGCAGTGGGTTTTGCTAAAGTAGCAAAGAATAGATGTTCAATTTGTTCTGAAGTTTGTCTCTTTTGCTCTCAGATGCTTGTTATTAAAAATAAGGAAAAACAGCTTTTTTCTTTTAACTCTGTTGAAGCTTATATATAAACATATGTTCATTTAATCACGTGTAAGACAACAGTGCATGCATGGCTACATACATGAAGGGTTCACCGTAGCAAACTCCATGTGCCGATCTAAACCTCTGGTTTAGCAAATTTAAAGCATTTGGTTTAATGGAAGCCTAGAGACTCAGCTTCAGTTAGGCAAAAGGCAGGCCAAGCTCATTTTCCTGAAATGTAGCCAGCTGAGGACACAGCCCAATGCACACAAGTCTGTGCACCGTATCCAGCAGCTGACCTTCTCTCTCAAAGTTAAATGTCAAGTCTGGGGTTTCTAGGTGGATGTTTTTAAATGCAATGCAAGTATGGGAGGTATGAAGTGGATACTGTGGCTTAGAGCTCGAATTACTTTCCATTTCTTTCTCTTTCTGACAGTTTTCCAGAGAGACTGGTTGCTCTCTTCACCGAAGGTTTGAGATGGAAGGCAGCAAGTAGCAGAGGGACTTGGCTTCTGGCAGACTGTGTGGAGGCATGAAGAGGCCAAGCCTCCTCTAGTCATCTTGGCCATGTCCCTCCTGTCTAACGAGCTCTTCTCACTGGCTTGGCAGCCTTGGCTGGCTTTGAGCTGGCTGGTAGGGCAGTGTTCGGGAGGGAAAAATAAGGGTTTCATCCACCTCTCTGGTGGCAGCTCAGGGAGTGACCCAGTTCCAGTTGAGTGCTCGGGATCTTGGTAATAGTAACACCAATGCTGCTTTTGCGCGGTGCTGGTCTCTCTCCAGAGTCTATAGCACACACTCAAGGATGCTTGGCTTCTGACTTAGGCTGAAAGGTAAGTAGGGTAAATCCAGGACTTGCTGCCCTCAGCAAAATGCTGGTGTGCTCTAACTCCGCTGAATGCAGCAAAGGAGGGAGTTTGCTACCTCTTGTAAGCATGCATGGCAGACAGACAGCCCTGACAGACTGTCCCTGCCAGGGTTGGTACTGCCACAAGTGTGCCCTGAGAGGGTGACCAAAGGCCTATCTGCCTGTTGGCCTGATGCACGGCCCGGGCGGTCCAAGTGGGGTGGTAGGAAGACATTTGCTGCATTGTAAACTTACAGAGTGGGGATTTCAGTGGGTATGAGGCACTGACAGGTGGCTATTTTCTACCAGAAACCCCACTGCTTTGTGGAGAAAGCCTGCAAGCCGCTGCTTTTTGACAAAGACTGTGGCAATAAGACTTCCCTTCTCTTTATGGGAGCAGGTGTCTCCTTATCTGCCCATCTTCTCTTAGGCTGAGTGAGGAAGGGAAAGAGGGGATGAAGGGTTGTCCTGGCTCTTGTGCTGAACCTAGGAACTTGGACTTCTCACTTCCAGGACCGTGCCACTGTCCTGGCTCTCACAACCCTTCACTCCTCTCCCTTCTACCACAGCATGAAGCTCCAGTGCCTGATCCTGGCCACTCTCCTTCTCCTGCTGCCAGCAGGCCGCGGTGGCAAGCCCGAGAGCTCCGCCATCGACCTGCGCACCTTCATCGGCTGCGCCGTGCGTGAGTTCACCTTCCTGGCCAAGAAGCCCGGCTGCAAGGCGCTGCGGATCACGACGGATGCGTGCTGGGGACGCTGTGAGACCTGGGAGGTGAGACTCGGGGCTGTGACCCCTGGGGGGGGGCTTTCACCCTCTCCCAAGAAAAGCCCTCAGAAGAAAATAATTAAATGGCTTGCGGCTACCTACGGGGCAGGCAAGGGCTGTGTCCTGCTCCATGAGGCCCTTGCTGTCGGTGGCAGAGTGCCTTGCTGCAGGTGGTTCCTTCCTTCCTTGCAAGGTCTCAAAGGACGATATGCATCATCATGTGATGATATTAACAAAGCACTTGAGTAGTGCTCGCATTTTGGAATTTGAAAGCCTGTTATGGCTTAAAAACTTAAGGAGAGGAGGCCTTTATTACTTCACTTAAAGAATATTCCTTTGAGATTAAGACGGAGCTCCCAGTTGAGAGGTAATTTATTTTGTTCCAAAAGACACATCCCAAAGATAATGTCTGTTTCTAATTTGTCTGTGTTTTAAATCACAGCCCTGTGTAAATGTGAAGTAGCTATGTTTCGGGGGTGTAAGGAAAGCGAGCACAAGTCTGCACACACTTCAAAGAGCAAGTTTCTGATTCATTGCCTTTCTGCCACTGAGCAGCTCAAGGGGCCAGACCCAGACCCTAGACCTTATTCAGGGAAGCTCCAGAGGGTTTTTTTCCATGTAAAGACAAGGGTTCTGTATAACTGAGTGAAGAAGGAACCAGTCTCTGACAGCCCACCTTCCCTGCTTGGTGGGACAAGGAAAAGGCTACTGGCTGCCAGATTTCCCTGGTGGAATAAGGTTCCTTCAAGGGACCTTTTATCACCCAGTTCCCCCCATCCACTGAGCACCTCTGGCAGTACAGACTTTGCAGGCTCTCGTACTGCACTGCAATATCATGGGGATGTAGTTCAGCTGAATGCATCTGGTTGTAGGCTCAGCAGCTTCTAGAAAGCCCCTTGGATGGGGGAGGTTGGTAAGAGGGAGGGTGTCTGGATATCTTCTCACTGAGAGGTTGCATCTGTTCTTTTCCATGCCATCATTCTTGGTTCCTAGTGCAGGCTCTTTCCAAAGCAGAGAGGGAAAGAAAGAAAATGCTAAAATGACTTCTGGCTGTGTTACTTCATGCTTTTTCACATCTGTGTGAGGAAAAGGATTACAGTGGGCTCCCCCTGCTCCTGTCTGTGCTGCCCCTTCTTTATGTCTCTGGAAAGCACATGCTTCTGTTGAGGAAAAACTCACTTTTCAGCAAAATTTATGCCACCATCATTCCATGTGGGAGTGCATGGTTCAGGGCCTTCAGGCTCCTGTCTCTTGCTGGTTGAGGTCTCTGGCCAAGCTGTTAATCTCATGAGAAACATCTAATGAGTGCAGCCCCCTTGGGGGTTGGGCTAGGATCTGTAGGACATGCAGCCTGACTGGGGGGACTGGTCTGGCTGAGAGGGAGCCAGCTGCATGGCACCCACGTGCACCTCTGCTCTCAGACACCTTGTGCACAGAGAAGGGTTTCCAGCAGAATGTGCTTTCTCTGATGGAAAATCTGCTTCTGGAAGAAAGCAGCTGCTTTTGGCAACCCTGCATTTGGTTGAAACACTAGTATTCTGCTGAAAAACACCTTTCTGGGTAGGCTTTTGTCTTCCTTCAAGCAGCTTTAATTGGAATTTAGTGCTTCAGGCTCTCACATACATGCACATATGCCCATTCCCCTGCATGGCTGGGCCCAAGAGGCAAGTGTCAAAGGCTGTAACCTAAAAATTATTTCTGCGGCCTCTCCCATCTTGATCCAGTGGTTTATCTATTTATACTAAGTCCTGTTAAGGAAAGTGGGACCCCAGATATTTGTTTTGCATCTTGCCTGATGCCAGCATTTGTCCCCCACAGAGGCCAATTCTGGAACCGCCTTACATTGAGTCTTACCACCGCGTGTGCACCTACAACGAGACCAAGCTGGTGACAGTGATGCTGCCGAAGTGTGCCCCGGGCGTGGATCCCTTCTACACATACCCCGTGGCCATCCGCTGCGACTGTGACATCTGCTCCACTGCCACCACTGAGTGTGAGACTGCCTGAGCTCTCCTTCCCCAGGTCAGGTGAGGGAGGGCCAGATACCTCCCTGGCTCTGCACCCCTGGTATCTCCAGGCTTACAGAGTGTGTGAGTCAGTCCAGAATTTGATCTCACCATTCAATGCTCTTAATCATTGACTTTCCTAGGCAGATAAGGTTTAATCCCTTCTCCCTGTGCTGTTTAAAGCACTATAGCTGTAGAAACATAGTACGCGGCCTTGCAATAGCAAATCCTATGGAAAAGAAAAAAAGGATGGTGTTTCCCTTCTTCACAGGCTTTTCACAATATGTGACCTTTCTTCACGCACAAAATGCGCATGGACTTAAACAGTCACAGAACAGTTGGAAACAGGCCATAAAGGCATTACAGCTGGTGGAACAGCCTCTTTATTCATTTCAGGTTTTAGCGCCTTCCCAGTAATGTAAATGTAATTACCAGCATTTTCCCCTTCTCACCCCCCTGTTCTTCTTACACTGAAGTCTATTAGGAATAACTGTCAAAGAAAAGGCCGTCAGGCCAATTAAATGGAAATGGGTATCCAAATCACCACCTTGAACTTAGGGTGAATGCATCCTTAGCCCTGACTCAGCAAAGTACTTAAGCTCATGATTAAGTGTTTTGCTTAATATCAGGGGACTTAAAGTTAAGCACGTGTTTCAGTAATTTGCTTAATTGGAGCTATTCTGTTGAAAAAAATCTTGCCTCACAAGGGACAATTCTTCAAAAAAAATGGAAAGAAGCACATTAAATCTGTAAAAAAAACACAAAGATGCATTTCTTCCCATCCTGCTTTTTCCAGGATTGTCCTGGAGCAGAACTGGCCTCATGTAAAATCAGAGGCTCTGCACAGCCCAAGGCACCTCCCTTGACAATTTCCAGAGTTAGAGGGACCAAGCCAAAATACGGTGATGATGGTTTGGTTGCAGTGAGTCCTGGCTGAGGTGATGGGAAGGAGGGGGCCATGAAGGGTGTTCCCACACTTCCCTGCACTGCTGAGCTCCTCGGAGACCTACTCCTCAAGAAGGAGGTGCACACAGAGCCAGAGGGCAGCCAGAAGTGCTCACAGGAGAGCTGTGGAGTTGTCTGATACCCAGAAACATGGCCACCAAGGGTGGGATAGGCCCAGGACCAGGAAGACATTAGATGTGTGTGAAAGGTTGGTTCACACCTCTTCAGATCCACTATTTACAAACTAAGGAACATGTAGGAGCTGCTGCAGCAGCCCACCCCCCAGGTGACTACAGCTCCGTAAGTGCCTTTGTCCTCTGGTTCCCACCTGGAAGAGGACAGATGCTTGTTCATCTCTCATTTCTCTGATATAAAAGCATCAAGATTTTGGCAAATGCGATGGGCTCACAGGAGTTTACAAAACAAAGATAACTTCTCAGATAGCCATTAGGAGAAAATTGCTGCTGAGAGAAATATCAGCACCTGACTTCCTCTCTGATTAAGTGTCTTCTGGATGTAGTTGCCTTCATTTCCAGGGTTGCATGCCTGAAATCTTCCCCAGGTGTCCTGTCCTCACTGAGACAGATTTTTTTTTCTTTTTAATTTAACCTGTAATTTATTAGTTGCTGTCATGTTTTGTCTGGAATTGTGAAAGATGTGCTCTGGCTGAGTAGGAAGGAGGTAATTTTAGCATCTGCCCTCAGTAATTCTGAATATAGACTGCTATATCAAACAACAGCAGGAGCAGTTTTCTGGTGATGGTGAGTTTAACTGCCTTAAAAAAGTCCTTGTGTTTTCTTTCAAATTGCATCTCTCAATCTCTCCAAGCTTGTTATTGTTCTAACCAGCATCACAACTACTATGGGAAACCTACAAAATATTTTGTGTCCTTAATAAACCCCCACACTGTAGTATGAATGCAATTTAAAGCAATGAGTCCTTTATTTATGCATAGAGTTTTCTCATATGGAATGTGTGTAAGCTCCTATAACTCTTTGCCAGAGTTGCGAACACCTGCAAAACATCTCCTCAATGCTGATGTGAAGTCATTTCCTCCGTTGGATTTCTCTCATGGAGTCTGGCTGTGCTATAATCTCAGGATTAAAAGTAGGGTTAGAAAGTGGCAAATGTCCTTTGCAGCCAACGGGAAATAAAGGCAGTACCCAGAGATGGTGAGGCAATAGAAACTCAAACGAGTTTTTAGAAGAAAACACTGCAGGCTGTGAAGGAAGGTTTTGACTGACGTAGTAGCAGCCAGACTTGGGAGGCAGAAGAGGAGGAGTGGGAAGAATGTATTGACTGAAACCAAGCTAACACTTCTAGATGGTCTTTTAAGGAAAAGAACCAAAATGAATGGAGTTGCTGTGGTTTTACTGTGGGTGACAAAAATACAGTGAATGCCAGATCCCAGTAATCCATTTGACCTCCACATCCCTTTTTCCTAGAATCTCAGAATGGTTTGGGTTGGAAGAGTCCTTAAAGCCCATCTAATTACACCCAATCTACTGCCATGGGCAGGGACACCTCACAGCCCCATCCAGCCTGGCCTGTGGCACTGCCAGGGATGGGGCAGCCACAGCTCCTCTGGGCAGCCTGGGCCAGGGCCTCACCACCCTCAGAGTGAAGAATTTCTTCCTTTTATCTAATCTAAATCTACCTTTTTTTAAGTTTAAAGCCATTACCCCTTGTCCTATCACTCCATCCCTTGACATAGAGCCCCTCCCCAGCTGTTCTGCAGCCCCTTTAGGCCCTGTCAGGCTGCTGTGAGGTCTCCCCGGAGCCTTCTCTTCTCGAGGCTGAACACCCCCAGCTCCCTCAGCCTGTCCCCACAGCAGAGGTGCTCCAGCCTCTGAGCATCCTTGTGGCCTCCTCTGGACCCACTACAACAGGTCCCTGTCCTTGTGCTGAGGCTCCAGAGCTGGGTGCACAGCTCCAGGTAGGGTTTCACAAGTGCAGAGGGGAGAGAATCCCCTCGGCTGCAGCCAAGGGATGATATGGTTGGCTTTCTGAACTGCAAGTGTGCACTGACAGCTCATGCATGAGTTTTCATCTACTTTTCATCTACTCATGTTCAGAATGGCCCTCGTCTTTAGGTCATTAGGTCTTTTTAGGTCTTTAGCACGTTACATTTTCACCAGTTTTAATACTTGGAATCAGGTCTTCTGGCTTTCACTTCCTTTATGCTGCAGCTGGGAGTTTATGTCCTGCTCAGAATTTGCAGGCAGTCAAAACAGCCCACACAGTTCAGAACATGAGGATCCCCTTCCCAGGCTGCTACCTTTTCCTTGGGGGCTTTTTAATGCTCCTTAAAACCATGAATTTGTATTTCACCTTCCCACCTGTCCAAAGCAGTTAAACAGCCCTTCTGTCTGTGGCGTGCAAGTTTGCAAAGGAGAGTTTGTTACAGAGGCCATTACATCCCACATCTTATCTCAGCATTGGAGCCCGACCAGCCCATGGGTTGTCTCCTTCACCTGGACACTGAGCACCAGCACCAGATAAAAGTCCTTGAAATGCCTGCTGCAGTGAAAGACTTTCTGAAGGAAGGGAGATGGTTGCATCTACCTGCTCAGAAAGGATAAGATGCAGATAAGGAAAAGACGTAGCTGTACACTCTGAGTCTGGACTTGGCTCTGCCATAAACATACCAGGTGAGCTGGGAAATGGTGGCTTTCTTTGTGCCTCAGTTTCCTCTCTGGGCACTGGGAGTGACGATACAGCCATTTTTTTTTTCTCCCTAGTGCATTTTGGAGTAGGCTGTCTGTCTCTGCTGACTCATGTCTGCATCCTGCACAGCTCTCTGTTTCTTGGATTTGTTGTCACTCTTCTAATATGAACAGCAATATCTGCAGTCACACCGTGCTTTCATTTTTGACAATACTTTCAGAGTATTGTCAAGACAACCGCTGTCTTGAGGCTCAGCTCCCCTCATTTGCATGCAGCAGTTGGCATGTCCAGCAGGACTGACCCTGTCAGAAATCAGGAATATATTTTACCCCATCTTCAAACCTGAGTTACAGAGAGAGAGAGGGCAGGATGCGAGCCTGGGTGCATGTTTCCTGCACCGACTGGCTTTCTCTTGTAGGATGGGATAGGCAGCTCCCTCCTGCTCTCATTGTACTCACAGGAAAACAGGAACCACTGCCCTGGGCCCGAGCTAAGGGCTGTCTCACCAGATATCCTTCCGCTGACCCTAGCCAGGAGCAGATGCTCAGGGAAATGTATAAGCATTGGGGCTGTATAGCAGTATCCTTCCCTGGGTATATCCAAGTTTCTGCTCTGGAGGATGCATTCAGCACCTTGGTGTTAATGGCAGCACATCCTCCATGCTGCTTCTTCCTGGGTATAGCCTGGCCATAGAAGAACTGGTGACTAATAAGTTTCCTCCAGTGGCAGGCAGTCATATTCTTCATTCCAGTCCAGCATTTAAGGGCTGTCCTCATGTAATTTCTTCTGCCCTTTAACCATTTCACTTTCCCTCTTGCCTCTCCCTGTCCTATCTGTTGGGCCAAATGTTACACAGCTCGTCATTTCCCTTGCAACTGCTAAGGGTTTGTTAGAGGGTTTTATCCACGTGTTAGGTTTGCTGGGGTAACAAAATCCCCTCAAATCTCTTGGGCTAATGCTTTCCCTACCTGCTTTACCAAGAGAGCTCCTGTGTTTGCAAGGATGCTGCATGCTGGCTTCTCTCCAAAACACTATAAATATTCACTTGGGAGAAAAAAAAATCCTTTAATGGTGCCATGATATCTCAGTGGAGAACAGTAATACCAAGAACCCTGTATATAAAGGCTTGGGGGCTGTAATAACTGAACAAGCAACAAACCAAGCACCTCAATGTTGTTTGAGGATGGGAGAATAAATATTTCCAGTCCAATCCTTGTGGGATATCCAGGGACTGGAGTGAGCTGAAAGCTGGGGGCCAGCAGGAAGCCAGACGTGCGGGTCCCACATCTCCACCTTCCCTTCTGACCAGGCTGCAGGGGGTTTTCTTAAGCACCAATTTGCCCAAAGGGACGTGCTTGAGACCTAGCAAGCCTAGTGCCACCTCCTGTTTCACTTTTTATATTGTGGGGGGTCACTGCACGGTGCAGGTGGTTCTTGGACCATCCAAAAGCAATCAATCCTGTATATCCGTGCATGTTTTTCCTGCCTGAAATGTCATGCTGAGTGTAAGTGATTAGCATCTGGGGAAATATGTAGTGCGGCACATCTTCTTTGAATGATGCTGTCAAAATACTTAGTAATACATTTATTTTGTTAAAATAAACTATGTACAATAGAGGATATTAATATGCAGTTACAATATACAATAATTACATGTTTAAAAGAGGGTAAGCAAAAGAGTACAGAATCATGTGCAGTAAATAGGAAACTAATACTGTTTACATGATTTTTAAAATATGCAAAACAATTGCTGGAAAACTATATTTCCTTGGCTTGAAACTGTATTGCTCTGACTTGAATTTTGAAGATTTGGTTCATCTTCAAAAAGAGATATGCCACTCAGAAGTTAGACATAACTTTTTAGTACTCATCCTTTGGTTTTACCAGACCCATACTCCAGAGATATTGCACGTAGCAACTTTTAAGAGAGGAAACTTCAGTTGCTCACATCAAGTAAATGATACTCTATCTTAACTTGCTAAGAGCTGATGGAAGATGTGTTAGGCTCTGATTTGGGCTGAGGTCATTGCATTTGCTTCACCAACGAACTCAATGAGAATAACTTGTTGCACTGTAACTGTAAGTATTGCTGAAGCACTACACAAAAAGAAAGGAAAGAAAAATTTCTTGTCTTTGTGTTCTCAGGGAAGCAGAGAATCTCTTTGCAGCGAAATGCCTGTACGTGACAAGTACATCAACATCATGACAGGTTCAACTGGATTAGTTATCCTTGCACTCGAGGACAGTCCAGGTCTGTCTCCCTGCTCTTCCTTTCTGCAGCCTTCCTCTTTGAAGCCCTCCTTTTCACAAGGAGAAGGCTGGGGCTGGGGCAGCACAGCTGCTGTGCTGTGCCCTGCTCTGTAGCACGTCCCACCCGGCAACCTGGGATCACCACCTCAGGTCACTGCCGCTGAGGAGTGGAGATGACTGCAGATGACTTTCCTCTCTCACATAGCTTTATGTTAATGCTTGATAAGGGGTTAATATTTACAGGTTTGGGGAAAGTTTGGGCTCATTTACTCCATATCGACAGGGTGGTTTGGTGCCTGCCGGTTCAGTAATGTTGTTAGAGCAGCTGCCTGTTTTGGGGAAGTGTGTTGGGAGAGACAGTATGGCAGTCACACTGTGGACATGGCTTACATCCAAACTACTCTGACAGACATCAGACAAAAATCTCTACATGCTATCAGTACAAATAACTGTTGTGCTGGACGATCTGGAAACTGTAGACTGGCGACAACTGTTTGCTGTGAATTCATTAGCCTCTGATCAAAGTCAGAATTTGCCAGAGCTGCTATCAGCGAGAGCTCAAAGTGATCTTTGGCACAACCAAATGCAAAATTCAATCTGGCATGCTGAATGCTACCACTCCACTGGGATGAGATGAAATTTAATGACAGCAATGAGTGCAGTTTCAAACTCAGCAAAGATACCTATTTGTCTTGATATTACACTGCTAATGTAATCATTTCCATCTTCGGCCGCAGTAATGGTTGAAAGCAGGAGTTACAAATCCAGTCTCCAGAGCTTGAGCTAAAGATCAGATCAGATCAAAGTCTCCAGATGCCTAACTTCTTTAGGAAGTCAACAACCAGCAGCCAAAAAGTATAACAGATTCTTGGACCCGGCTCAGTGTATCTGTGTGCTCAAAGCTTGGTCAGCCACAGTAACAGGGCAGACAAAAAGGAAACGAGAAGGTGCTCAAATGCTTTCCACGTTAGTCATGCGCGGACCCCACTGAAATTTTCCATTGTCTTCATGAGAAATGAAGCCGAAACACAGCATCTTTGAAAATCCCAACCTGAAATTATAGTGAAAAGAGGCAGCCAACCACTATGGCATTATGGTCTGTATGCTCTGAAAGAAGGAGTGGGGGGGATCATTCTCAGAGCTATTTTTATTTAGCACGTGTTTTCAAAGTCAAAGAGATTTTTCACCATTGAGAGCAATTCATATGAGCATGTCCCTCTGCTATATGTGGGTCTGTGAGCTCATTTTGCTCTTGCAGTGAGGTTCTGACTCTCTTTGTTGTTCTGTTGGGGTTCCTGTAACTGCCCAGGAAAAATAAATTCTCGTTCACAGGTTTCTGAAAGATTTAACTGAAACAAAGAAAGTAGAATGAAAAAAAAAAATCATCCTAGTTATGGGCACCACCTCAATATCTTAAAATGAAATTTACATTTCAGGATCAAAGTGACTGTTACTCTGGAGCCTGATCTTGCAGCTATTTGTGTTTTGTTTTGATAGGTGAGGAGAGCTGAGGTCACAAGGCACTATTGAAGTCAGTGGGAGGCTTCTTCCTGCCCTCAGAGGGTCTTTATTCACTAAGAGGAAAACAGGCATTTATAGTAGAGACTTGTTTTCATTTTTACACAGAGCACAACTGTGTCCAGAAGTTATCTGACGTAGGTTACTCCGTGCTCACCTCCTGTCATAACAAAAACTCCTCTAGTCCTGGAGAGATGTGAACCAAGAAAATGTTCTCCATTTTCCAGATAAATACAAAAGCAGGCTAAAACAAATCGCACATACTCTTTAGGCAAGCAGAAAATGCAGGAGCAATTCATATGCAGCCAGATCCCTGCATTCAACCTGTTCATTAAACAAATGGTTCCTGGGCTCAAACGAGCATATGTTGTATTGCTGTGGCGGAGAAGGCACGTTTGCCTTCTCCATTTGTGTTTGTGTTTCAGACCAGCTTGCCTTGAGACTGATTGATGCCATTGCAATTTATTTTTAATCTGGATGAGGTTTCAGTACTGTGAATCAGAAGGTATTTGCTGTGTCGCTGGGGAAAAAAAGCTGAAGAAAAGGTCATGGACTGCAAGTAAGCTTTCATACCTGAATTAGAGGGATGTTTTTGTAAGGAAGTGCCAGCTCCTGTGGTGAAAATACATCTGCTAGACACATAGTCTCAGTGTAATTGGCCAATGGATCCCTTGCTGTGTACAACACTGGCTGTGATGAAGGGAGGCACTGGTAGAAATTGTTTGCAAGAACTTCTACAACCTTGTCCAAGCTCCTGTAAAGGGCTGTCATATTGGGTCTCCAGAGTCTTGGGACAGTATCTTGGATGAGATCTCGACAGCTGTGTTTGTTTTGAACTGAAGCAGTGCTTTAAAAGAGAAGGAGGGTGAGAAGTATCAGTGACAGCTGCTGAAATGATTGTTTCGGTGGTCCTGCTGGACTCTGTGTGAATTCTGCAGCTCCCTCTTAGCACGAGAGGCTTCCCTTCACGGCCACACCAACCCTTTGTGCCAGGCGCTCTCCCAGCATATTGATGGAACACAAGATTAGCAGCAGGTCCAGCGGGTGTCGAAGTCGAGGGGAGTGCCCACATCGTGCCTTTGGCACTAATTGAGTCTAATTCAAGGCAGCATGAGACAAAAGCTTTTTATTTCTCGGTCTGATGCAATTGATTGTTCTTTGTGAGCTACACGCTGCTGTGACAGGAGGTGTTTGCAGGGCAGAGAGGGAAGGTCTGCGAGCGTTTGGCACGCAGGACAGTCAGGGGAGCTCAGCTTGGGAACTGCTCCCCTCCGGTCCCAGGGGATATAAGCACATGGGGCTTACACCTGGCTGAACAAATGCTCCTGTATGGAACTGTGTAGGGTTGGAGCTTTGTTTCCACATCTTTCTTTGTCAGAGAAATTGAGGTTAACAGCTCCTGATAGAACATTAAGGTTTCAGAAGAGGCCAAAAGAGATGGGTTTTCTAGGATTCAGCAGACTTCTTTTAAGTTGTGAGTGCTTTAGTAATAGCAGCAGACTATTAGCAGGGGCAGCTCTGTCAGGAAAGTCTTTGACGTCGTTTGCATTAAAAGGGCATTGTCAAATAGGTTCCTGGGATGGTTTATAGCCTTTATGACTATCCTGCCTCTGTTCCTTTGAAGGTGAAACCAGGGTCTGATTTTCAGCTCGTCTTACAATGAGAAAACCTATCTCCTTTCAGCTGGCAATCATTTATTGATTTTCTTTTCTTGTTACTAATGGTGCTTGAAAATAACTTGAAGTTTATATCTGTTGCCTTACGCCTGTGCTTGCACTGTGCCTGGTGTTTTGATATTTCTGAAAATAGGCTTTGCTGCCTGTTCACACACCATCTGTTGGCTTTTAGGAAAGGTATTAGGTATGACTTGCCAGATAGTCAGTGAGTCTCCTGGCATCTGTCTACAATGCCTTTCTGAAGCCTGTTGCCCTGTGCTATTCCAGCCTACCCAGAACAGCAGAATATCAGGGCAGACTCTTGAAAAAATGTCACTTTGCATGGATAAATGTGTGTACATAACAAAGGCCTAATGTTCATGGGACCTGCGTTAGCCATGTCTATTTTAAAAAACAATTATTTTTGTTGGAAGAGAAATTAAAAATAAAAGGAGTACAGAGGTGATTTCTCAGTGGGCTGCGACCACCTTCCCTCCTTTCTAGCTCCCAAATGTCAAATTTTGGTTACAGTCAGCTTGAAAAACTTGTAATTGTACTGTTTCACAAACTTACGTGCTTCATTTTGTAAATATGAATAAAACCATGGTTAGTCTTAATATTTTTATATGTATCTGCTTTCACAGTTTTATGATGATTTGTGCAGGGTGTTAATACATTAGGGTAGGACCATTTTAGCTTCTGTATCACCATATGATTTTTTAGTTAATTTTCCTCAAACTGCTGTAGTTATATTAGCTCAACAACTTCCTATTTGATTTTTGATTTTGTGTGGCTATCCTGTGCCATCCCATTAGTATTAATAGGCAGCTCTGATACTGCGTGGCACACAAAAACATCATTTCAGTACTGTGGCTTTCTCTGATGCATGCCGGGAATGCTATATTGCACTTTGCCAGTGTGCTCATTATTTTGCGATAAGCTCAGCTGTCAGTCTGGATTTTTGTTTCCTCTGTATTTTGTGAAGCTCTAAGAATATCTGGCAGCTCCAACCTGAGTGTTTGCATTGCACTTCAGCTACAGCAGACTTCACTTACTTCAACCCAAGACTTGTATACAGGCTAGTGCTCTACAGCAGCCTACATCAGCTGTAACAAAATCATCACCTATTTAGTTTCCACTGAAGCAAAGAACAGCACAGGGAAGCTCTAATTGTTTTCTCTGATATCTGTTGAAACCTTTTTTTTTTTTTTTTAGTTCCCCAGTGGACTTTCAGTCACTCCTAGTTTCCCTCATAGTCTTCCAATACCTTTTTACACGTTTTAGTTCAGCTGATTGCTGCTGTCCCAGCTGTATGAATGCTCACTGCTACACATGTTGGGACAGCAGCACAGCCTCTGCAGCACGACGTGAGCTCCTTCACCAGGCTTCAGCTCTGTCCTCGCACTGAGCTGTGTTGTATCAGGCAGTCCATTGGAAGCAAATGTCTGGGACATGACAGAACCACATGCAATGTATGTGCGGACAAGGCCAGCAGTAAGGAAATCTTTCTTTTGTATAGCTTTGGATTAGTGCAACTTTGTTTTCATCCATACTTGTGCGCAGCAAGGAAGAGGTGGTGAGTGAAAGCCAGCTGGGTAAGAGCAGCAAGGCACGTATCCCAGATTTGATCGCTCTTTTCACTGAAAAACATCAATCTCTGCTTAGAAATGTTTTGAGGTGTCTGATCTGGTTTCTGTTGGCATCCATGTCAAATAGAATTCATGCTAGAGTGAAAGCAGGAGCATGGATCCATAATCTTCAGTGGTGGCAGGGCTAGGCACTGCAACATGCTAATTCCCTTCTCTGCACCAATGGTGCAGTTCCTATGATCCCGCTGAAGTCGCTAATTCCTCAGATTAGCACTGGGTCTATAATTTACCGCTAATCACAAGGGTTTTCTGGTTGCCTGTGTGCACTCAGCTACATTACAGTGCTTCTGGAGAGGAGCGGGGCAAGGGGGCATGATATATGCTGGGGGGTACTCTTCTGTTAGCTGCTTACTCTGAGCAGTTCTGGGACTACTAACTGCAGATGCTGCTTTTGCAAGGAGTTACATTTGAGGTCTCGAAATCTGCATTTGCTGGCACTGTGATTTTCTGCTTGGCAAATGAAATCCACAACAAAACAGCTTCATGACATTGCCATTACCCGAAGGCAGACCCTCTTCGAGTTAGCCTCTGAGCATCTATGTTGCTGTGAAGTGCAGACGTAAAGGCTCTCTAGAGAGGCTTTAGTGGAAAACACACTCTTTTTTCAACAGCACAGGGAGCTTACAGGCGTCTTGTGCTCCCTCCAGGTCTGGACTTCCCACCTCTGTGCTGTGGGCTGCAGCCCATCACCTGCACCGTGCCGGAAAGTCCACTCCTGAGGACAGCGACTTGACCAGCACTCACAATAAGGAGAACAGAAAGTGGGAGCAAGGAAAGAAGTAATGAGAGGAGGGGGAACTACAGTAAGTCACCAGGTTTATAACTCTGCTTTGGCAAGTTTCTTTTTTTTTTTTTTTTTTTTTTTTTTTCATGAGATACTCTAAAATAATCTTAAGGCACTTGGATCACCTTGAGGCACTTGGATCACCTTAAAGCACTTGAGATCAGCATGACCTTTGGCTTTTTGGTTTTTGCTATTTTTGTCTGCTGGGTGAGATGCAGAAATCCAGCTGATCTATAAGGTAATCTTTCAGTTGTCATGGCAACGTGTCTCTTTCATGTTCTCACTTTGGAAAGGCGATTGTTGCATGCTGGGATTTCATGTCTAGGGCAATACTCTTTGGTGGCAGAACGTCTTTGTTTCAGTACGTAAATGCTATAACTCTGTTCTTCCTTTCCCAGCTTATGGAAACGTGGCTCAGCCTGAACATTTCCCTGTAAAAATACAGTCACTTGCATTTTTAAGTTGTAAGAACATTCCTTAAGTCTGGAGGTAAATGTTGATCCATTTTGATAGCTTGGGTGCAGCAACACACGGACGCTGTGAAGTTTCACCATTAAGTGAAAATAAACTGAATCACTCCACCTTTGCTTCCATGTAGTTTGAACAAACTGAAGTATATCCTGACCTAGCGAGCCTTATAAAAAGAAAAGTAATTTAAAAGTACATCCTACCTATAGTGTACATCTTACATATTAGATTTCTACAGATCTCCATGTGCTTTCAGTCAGTTCAGATTCAATTCCTATGTACTGTAAATTCCTAATTTTGATCAATACTTGTTTAAGGTCACAAATGGAGTTTCTCCTGTTTCTTTTTACCACCTTTAATTCCTTGTTTGTTTGTTTGCTTGTTTTCCAAGCACCTTCCCCTTATCCCTAAGGTGAAGAAGAGTCGAGCAGGAGCAGGCATCCTGGTTTCTGTTGGCTCAGCGCAGTCCGCAGCAGTGGGAACAGGCCGCATACAACTCTGGAGGTTTAGGAAAGCACATAGACATGAGATGGCCTAGCGTGATACAACTTGGAGGTTTCACAGAATGGAGGGCTCCTCTTTTGGTAAAAAGGACCCCTTTCTGGTCATGTTCCCCATTTCAGTTGCATGTGACTTTCATTGCCTTTCTAACCTGCTTGGTTTCACTGAACTCATCTCACTTTTTTTCCAAGTGACTTCACAAAATGGTGCAGCAGCGGTGGCACTTTGCACAACGCTTCTTCTTCTTCTTGGGATGGAAAATGGTCAGGATTGCTTCATCGAAGACAGTCTTAAGGCCTTTCTGTGTGAGCGCTGAGCACTCCAGGTAGCATTGTGCTCCGATCTGAAAGAGGAGAGAGAAGTGAGTACCCACTGTTGGCAGAGGCAGAGCGACCCTGTTCCAGCATCTTTGTATGGGCATGTGTCCTAACCATCAGAAAGGCAGGTGAGGTCCTTGTTAGGTTTGTATCTGGCTTCCTATGGGATTGAAGGACAAACTCAGTGGTCGTCCTGAGCAAAAGAGCAGGGATGATTAGAACAGTTGTATCTCACAGGGGGTTAAAGGAGCATGGAAATGCCCTGCAGGGCCCTCCAGAGATGGAGGGGGGCTGCACCTGTGTCCTCCTGCTGAACTTCTGGACCAGAGGCTTGGCCTCCCAACTGTGCAGCAGGGGATCTTGAGGAAGTGCTGTGTTAATAGCATCTACCAAGTGTAGTCTAATTTATCAGTGTGAAGAAGACCTGCTCTGTCCATGTGTTGTTGCTACTAAGCATGGGGAAATGCAAGTTCCAGAGCGCTGGATCTCTGTCTGGGACCAACCAACAAACCCAGGGGACCTTGCCTTGAGTGAAGGACACCCACTGGAAAGCTGTGATCGATCGATTTCCTAGGGCCTCAAAAAAAGGTTACCTCCTTAGCCAGCTTCACTCCGTGCTCGTAGGTGAGTGGTTTCTCCTTCATGTAGAGCAGCCGAGCCAAAGTTTTGGGATCATCTCGAAGATCAATCTAGCACAAAATACACAAACCTCATGCTCTGTACCACCTTGCTGTAATTCTTGAAAGAGATATCCGTAGGTTTATAAACCCATCGTCCTATTTTCCCAGCCTCAACTGGTAATGAAAAAAATAATTACATATGTATTTTCCTGTTATTATTCCCTTTAAATTTTCTGTTTAACATGAACACAGCTCAGGTGGCTGCAGTACAGTTAAGATGCATTTCTCAGTGGCTTTCACTATGCATCTTTGGAAAGTGGTGGTAGAAGCCTGAGCCACATTGGAAAGGCAGGTTGCCGCGATCCTGCACTGCATCACCTGTAAAACACCGTGACAGACCAGATACACACAACTCTGGCTGGCTGACTTACTCAAAATACTTTATTTCCATGGAAAATACCGAAGTGAAACGTTCTGGCATTTCAGACCCATCCATTGTTAGAGCATGTGTTCCAAAGGATAATACTAATATTTTAAAATTGGTGTTTTAGATTATTCCAGTGTTTGAAACAGTTTGACAACTAAGCCAGTGCTTGAATAACTGGACTTTGCTATGGCATGAAGATTTTGGTTTTGCCCAGAGTTTGATCTCTTTCTCTAATTTGGCTTAGGTTACTTTCCAGTGTTTGGACATTTTCCAGGCTGTAGTATACCTGCTCCAAACTCACGTTTAAGGCATTTTTATTTGACTGATAGATTCATATGTTTTAAGGCTGAAATAGTGTTTTGATAATTTACTCTAACATCCACTAAAGCACAAGAGGGAGTATGAGTCAGTAATTATGGTGTTGATGTAAAGCATGAGGGAGGCTGTCTCCTTCCCATGTCTCCAAGTAAGTTGTTTGGTTAATTATTCCCTTTCTTTAAATTTAGTTTAAAATTTAGTTTCTGCTTCCAACTACAGATTTTGATTTGTTTTTTTTCTGCCATTAAAGCCCTGCCAGAAATCTTGTCTCCTTATAGTTATTTATACTTTGAGACCACATTAATATAGATGTGAATAAAGAGATGGGGTGAGTTTTGCCAGTTGTGACTAGCACAGACATCTGTGTCCCTGTGTTTTCTTCTAATGCTCAAGTCTGGCTGACTTTCACAGAAGAAGTTAAATAGGAAGCCTTTCCAGAGAACTCAGCCTCCACCCCCTGGCTCAGAGGTTGTGAGGACCCCTGCGACAGCCGGCGGTGCCCCAAAGAAGCATTACCTGTGTTCCTATGAGGACGTACGGCACATTGGGCATGCAGACTTTCAGCTCAGGGACCCACTCCTCCTGGACATTGTGGTACGAGGCAGGGTTCACCACCGAGAAGCAGATCAAGAACACGTCCGTGTTGGGGTAGGACAGGGGTCTCAGCTGGTTGTAGTCCTCCTGCCAGGGGAGAATGGCAAGTGTGTTGTGGGATGGGGGCAGCCCTGATTTACAGCCCTGGCTGCAAATTCCCTGCTGTACTCTGCACACTTCGAGGGACAGCACATTTCTGACTGGATTTAGTTAAAAGTCATCCTCCCTTTGACCCAACCAAAGGGAAGGAGATTTTTTTTTTTTTTTTTTTTTTTTTTTTTTTTTTTTTTTTTTTTTTTTCTGGAGCTGTTTGATATTGGAGAACTTCATCTGAGACCTCTGTCCTTCAGTGAGAATGCTCCCTTGGTGCATTGGAAAAGTCAGGTAATGGAGATAACCTGCTTCTTTCTTCAAGCCAGAGCATTTGTTGAATGACCTGTCTCACCAGTGTCACAGAAAGGGTTGGTTTGAAGAAGGATTTACATGGTAAGAGGAGGTGTTTGCACGTATCAGCCAAGAAAGGGTAGATACCTATGCACAGGGAATGGCAGGAAAGGAAAATCAGAGATGCTGGTGGGACCATTGGAGACTGAGGCTATGAAGCTTGTTATGTTAGTGTGGGCTGATGCTCGGCAAAGGCCTTTCCTGCATGCTTTTAGTTTAATCACTGCAAATCAGCCTCCTGAAACAGCCACGTGGTGGCAGCAAGCCCTTGAGGAATCTTGATTCAAGATTTTTTTTCGGAAAGAAATTGGCTAAACGTAAGCAGTTTCCATATTCCAGACGTGTCTAATTAGAGGGGCTGGGACTTACTGTACCATTAAAATTACAAACTAAAAGCCACGAGTGTTCTGCCTAGCGGTGGCAGCTACAGAACTGTGCATTTAAGTGGAGTTTGTTTGTTCCTCCAGAGACCACAGAATATCCTTTTCAGGAGAAAAGGATATTCCTTATTCCTGATAAGCCTTCCTGATTTGTGCTGGCAGCACAGAGCACTGTATAAGCTGTAAGGAGGGACAGCCACCTGTCACATAGTGGAGGTCAGGGCACACCAGGGCTCTCATGGACGTGCTAACACACAAGCACAGATGTCGTGGGTATGAGTTGACCCCATGCATTCCCATCTCTAGGTTGCAGGAGCCTCCAGAGCACATCAGGTGAGGACCCTGTCTCTATTTCTGCTCCCTCTGCTCCAGGGGAAGGCTGCAAAACCTTGCAACAGACCATTATGAAATACAGCACATTGGGATCATTTCTCATTCAGAGACAGTTTGTTGTTGAAGTCAAGCAAATAAATAGTGTAAAAAAGGCACTGGGTTTGGGGCATATCTGGAGGTGTTGCAGCTAGCCATAGTGGTGTTTGGGAAAGGATGTGAGTCTTCATGCATGTGGGCTGTAGCTGATCATTAATTTGTTTCTCTGGCTCATACTCGCATCTTTCTGGCTGTTGTTTGGAGAATGTAGGGCTTCCAGCCACACTGCCTGGCTACTGGTTTGGCATGGAAAGGCCAGCACCAGCCCTGGCCTTGCTCTTAGGTCCCTGTGACTTGCTGTGCCTGAGAAAGTACAACAAAGCTTGTATTTTATTTATTTATTTTTTTTACCCCCCATCCCCCTTTTAAAAAAAAAAAATTGCTGTTTTTTTTGTTTGTTTGTTTGATCTCCTTGCATATATTCACTGTCATTAAGGCACTCCACACCTGAGTCCAGCTTGTAGAGAAAAAAAAAATAGAGAAGTACATTTTTTTTTTTTTTTCTTCCTAGAATTGCTTGTGCCAGGGAAGCAGAAAAGCAGATACCCCAGATCTGGGGTCCCTGCCAGCTCTCCCTCCAGGCTGACGGAGGGTCCTGCTACAGGAGTACATTCTCCAATTGTTATTTCATTAGCATGTGTTTTATAGCATTGTAATGTCAAGTGCTATTTTTGGCTATGACTTCACACCAATGCCTTTGGAAAGCCACACAGCGCAAGGAGAAGGAGGGAGGAAACAACCCAGATGATCTGTCGTTATAGCTTGAGCATGTGGGAAGCATCATCCCTCCAGCCTCCACGCAGATACAATCTAGTCATCGAGAAATGATTCACGTTCCAAGTTTTGACTGGATGGCCACGTCTGCTGGACCCAAGTCTGAGATAGAAATGATCCTGAGGAGCTGGAAATGTCACCTGGAGGCAGGTGGTGCTCTGGCTAGTTTGAAGCAGAAGATGGCAAGATGATTGTGGAGGGACGGGGGAGGGGTAAGGTTTGTCAGCCAAACAGATCTATGTTTCTTTTGGCTCAGAAGGACAAATAAGAGGATGCATTGCTGAGGAAATGGGTGGCAGGTGTAACTGTCAGCCCTTCAAAACACATATAAATATTAAGGCACTGGGTAAAATCTGATTGAGATCTGAATATAACTCCAGTCTCATTTGCAGGGGCTTGCAGAGCAGCTAGATCATGACAGACACGCTCAGAGCTCCGCTTTTGTGAGTGCAGAAAAGAAAGTTGCACAAGCACTTCTCAAATTTCTGATTTCTGAGGGGGTTCTTATTTTGGGACTGGCTTTTGGATTGTTTGTTTGCACCTTGTAAACAGAAAGGGTGAGTGGACTGTAACTAACATAGAGTTAGCCATGAAGTGACCACTGCTGCCTACAGACACATGATAGGACTAAACCAAAGCGAAACCCAGAGCTTGAAGGCCTGAGTCCTGCTGAGTGCAGCTTTTTCTGGAAGTGACAGTCTGTTGTGATGCAGTTTTTGACCTCTCCGCGTACTGCTGTGAAGTACTGCCTGTAACGAGTGGCCTTTGGCTGACAGGAGAGTCTCCTTCTGCATGGTTTATGAATTTCATAGCAGTTGTGGACAAAAAAGTGCAGACAAGGACTGCTCCTGAAAAGCAGAGCCCAGTGCCCAGAGCTGCTCTGTCCCAAATGCAGGCTCCCAAATCTGCTTTCTTCTCCTGCTGCCTCCAGTGACAGCTCCGCCGGGAGGAGCTGGTGGACATGGGATGAGACCTCCCTGGCTGGGAAGACCCATGGCCCTCTCCCTCCCTTCTTGGGAGCTGGTTTCCTGCAAGGTTTCTGTGCTCTTTTATTTATCCTGTAAGTTTGCTGGCATTTTGGAGGTAGGAGAGAAAATTTTATCATAAACATGTGGGCTCCTGGTACCTTCCCTTGCCCTTCTTCCAGCAGAGCAAGGCAGTGAGAAATTCTGCCCCTGTATCTCCAGGGGCTGAACGCAGTCCCCAGACCAGGGCACTTCTGCAGCCTTGCAGTGCATCCACACTGCACCACAGCATGGACAGTGGGAACAGTAAAAGCATCACACCTGCAGGTTAGTGTGGGGTACATGCTCTCCTGTAACGGACATCCTTCGCCTGGGTGTCGGGACTCTGGGATGGGTGCCAAGCTGCTTGGGTTAACAATTAGAAAGTCGATAGCTGGTGGCCAATAGCCTGGTGCTATGTTATGTTAGTTTTCTGGTGTTGGAAACTAATTCTTCTCTTTATCTCCAATGCCACCATGTGGTAAGTGGAAGAAAATACTGACTTTTGCAAAACTTGCTGTAGGGGTTAAGTATATGGGAAGCTTAACAAGCTCATCAGGCTTTGTTTTTTGCCTAGACAAAATTCCATCTTGGGGATGGAATTGGCAGTTTTACTGCTGAACCAGAACAAAATCTATATGTCAAATAACAAAAAGTAGGTCAGCAGTTCAACCATTACAACTCACAAGCAATTATTAAGATTTGTCAAACACACAAATATTTGTTAAACAAACAAACCAAAAACACAAAAGCCCAACAGCACAAGCAGCAAAACCCAATATGCGACAGTAACAAACAAATCATGGGACAGGAAACTTATAAGTGATCTATAGTAATTTACCTGCCCTGCAGTGTCGTAAAGTCCCAGCAAGTGCTGCTGTCCTCCCACAGTCACAGTTACTGAAAGAGAAGCAGAGAGATGTTGTTTATGCACAAGCCAGTGTTTGTTACCTTTGAATCCTAACTGCCAATGCACCCCTGTGGTAGACATTGATGTGTGTCTTACCATATGCACCCTAAACCAAACATATAGATTCAACCCAAATCGAAGGGCACCTAAAGTCACAACTAAAGCAAATGCTTTTGCAAAGTTGTTTGCTGCTGTCTCTGCAGTCACCAGCTGATGCCCCCATGGTGCTAGGACTTGAAATCAAAGGATTCACCTCACTGCTGTGTGTGTTGGGTACATTTATCATGGTTTGTTCAAAGTGGTTTTTATTCTTTTATTCATTCCACGCTGTGACACAGTGAAGCATTCAGAAGGGGGTGATGCTCAGTTGGTTTTGGAAGTGCAATACCTGTCCTGTGTCGTGCAATCACAGGTAGAATGTTAGTGCTTAACATGGAAATGTGTGATGGATGCTTTGAAGGACAGAGAGGAAGAGGAGCACAAATGTTTGCAGGGATGTTGAAGAAAAGCATGGCTTGGTTTATTGATCACCCTCAGCACGTTTACTCCTTCAGCTGAATTCACGTTGAACTTCATTTTGAACCCATTAGCATGGATGAAAATGTTTTGTTATTGCTTTTGAATGAACCCTGTTTTTAGCTGATCTTAGGGTTATTTTGTATCATGGACACAATCTGTGTTAATGACATTTAGTTAACCAGTGAATCTCCTTAAGTCGTTACTACTCAACAGGAAAGGAGGGGGGGGCTTCCACCCATTAACTAGTGGAAGGTGTTAAACATTCATTAGGAAAGTTGCTCAAAATAATGTTATTCTCACAGGACTGTTACTTGTTTTAAAGTCAGATAGTTTTTTGCTGATTTTTTTTTTTTTTTTTAAGTGGTAAGAGCTTTGTAAGAGAAAGCACCTACCAGTTTTTCGAATTTAATAGCTCCTAGACTAGCAAACAAAGTCCTGCTTGAAACCTCTTAGACTTGAAGTCTCTGTCAGCGTGTGTCGGACAGACCGATTATTCAGCAGCTTTACTTGCTTGCAAAGCGATGTGGTAATTTTGCCAGCATATATACAGAGCAAAACTGACATCCTGAAAGTACAAAGGCTCAGCAAGGACCAGACTTGCTGATGAGAGCACAACAGGCCACTTATGGGGCCTGCCTTGTAATTGGAAAGAGGAGAAAGAGAAGATAGAAAAGGGTCCAAGAATCCTCCTTCAGCTCCTCGCTTTGGGAGGTAGCTCGTATGCAGTGCAGCTCCCACGGGAACTTGAACTGTTGACCATGGAGGTACCACAAATGCATGAGGGTATGAGGCCCATGCCATGGGTGGAAGAGCCTAGGGCTGTTTTTTTGTTTGTTTGTTTGTTTGTTTTGGCGGTGTTTAGGACTGCAAGTGAGCATCAGTTGCACTGTCAGTCAGTCCTTGGTTGAATTTGTATGGAGTCTGCAGACCACCTCCAAAGCACCTCCATGTTCCACAGACCACTTCCATGTTCATGTGGCAGCTGTGTGGAGGTGCAGGTGATCTAACGAGTCTGAGGAATATGAAGAGGCATTTGCCTTTTGTCAATAATGGCACAGTTTTGTTTCTTGTTCTGGCTAACACTGAACACAGGCAGAGTGAGCTGGGTTCTGCTTGCAGAAAATCAGCCCGGATCTTCAGTGTTTTAAACACTTAGAAGTTACACTGAAATTCACTCAGGCTGATGTGAAGTTTTGCTGGCCCATCTCTTGGTGCCTTCTGACCAACAGAGCTACACTGACAAAAAGCCCCAGTGCAGATGCAAATTGCTGACTTGCTGCAGGAATTGGTGTGGCTCAGAGATTAACCCCTTGGATAGCAGTCTAATCCATCTCTGATGTGCAGCATATCCATAAGGATGTGCTGTAACGGTTCCTAGGTTATTTTCTGTGCTCTGTGGTCTATGAAATCATGGTGAATATTTCACAGTGGGACTGTGGAGCCACACTGAACAGTTACTGATAGTTTGCACACCTCAGTTTGGCTCTTGGTGGTCTTCTGGAAAGGCTGAGGTGGAATAAAGAGGTCAGTGGTGTGCTACCACTACTCTTCACCTACACAAGGGCTAAGAAATTTCAGAAAAATACAAGTAAAGTCTACCCAGACTACTTTTAATTCTCCTTACAGCATACTGCTATGAATTTCTAGATGGCACCACACTTTTTTTTTTTTTTTTTTTTTTTTTTTTTTT
>CM021769.1:6740673-6822832 GCA_011076525.1 Nettapus auritus | reverse complement strand
TTTTTTTTTTTTTTTTTCTCTTTTTTTTTTTTTTTTTCCCCATTAATCTGTGTATTTTGTTTCTTCTTGTTGCTTGTTCTAATCTATCTCATCACTGGAGGATATTCCTCCTACACACATCACCTCTCCAGGTTCACAGCTACGACCCCAGCAGAACAGTTTTGCTGGCATAACTCCAACAACAGCAAACTGCTGTATTTGGATCCCTGTCTCTGTATGCAGAGGGGACCAAATGGCCCACAGTGGCAATTTAAGTAATTTCTGTCTCTTGCAACAGTGTTGTCTAGATTAACGTATTAGTGCTGGAATTTCTACCACAGCAAAATGGATATCAAAATAAATGGGTTTTGCCTGTGAAAGCATCATGGTATTTTTATACTAAAAGTTTATCAGTCTGTCTTTGTCAGGCAGAAGACCATTCAGTGTGTCCACTTGGTAGGTCATATTTATTAGCTGAGATTTTTCTGCTAGATCAGTAGGTCTTGCTTTTGGCTTTATCTTGGTTTACTTTTACTTACCCTGTCACTATCTTTTCCTGTTTTCCAGTGGCCAAGCCTATAGGAAGCCAACAGTGAATTCTTTTGCGGTCATGGGGGTAACACGGGCCCATTTACAGGCTTGTGATCTCAGTTTTATGAGTAGTCTTGGAGTAACCATATAAATCCGAACTCTTCTTGCCATTTACTGGCTGTTCTGATTTAAACGGATTGATGAATCAGAGTGTATATTTTTAGGATTACAAACCTAGAAGACAATCTTACAGCATTTTGGTTGTATCACACTCAAATGGCATGGCCTTTAACAGCAAGTACAGTGGGGTGAGCAATAAAACACGGCCAAATACTTAGGCAGCCCTGGATCTGATTTGGCTCCAGTTTGTGTGGCATCAGACTACACAACAGTGCAGACATTTTCCTCCTTTCACTTGGTGGTTTTATCCAAGTGCAAGATGTGCAAAACACTGCTTTAAAAATGTTGGTTGGATCATAACTTAGCTATTGCTTGCTGGAGTTTGAGTGACTATTTTGGGTCACCTTCAAGGCTTTGTTGCAGGTCTGTACTGTTTTTTTTTTTTTTTTTTTTTTTTTTTTGCTAACGGGCTTCAACACAAAGCCCTGAAACAGGCTGTCCTGCTTGGAGGCCACAGCAGAAACATAGTGCTAGATGGAGTTGCTGTGTGTGGGCTGCGTCTGGTGTGTGGACACTGAACTGGAAGCTCTGTTTTTAAATAAGTGATCTCTTTGTACTACTGCGGACAATCTGGCACTTTTTTTCAATGTTCTTGTGGCCTGGGTTGCTCCCTGTCAACGGTCAGTCTTTACCAAGCTCTTTCATTTCATTTCATTTTAATCTCAATCTCTTTCTGTTTCATTTCCTTGCAGCAAAGCTCTTGGTACTTTGTGGGACCGAATCATGCCTTTGGAAGAACCATTCAGCAATGCCCAACATCTGCACTGAAGTAAATTGTCTGCTGCTCTCTCAGAATCTCTTCTGCTTGATTAATGACATAAAGCAACGAATAAGTTTCTGGTATGACACCATACTAGGATGCAATAGTTCAGATGCCCTTTGCTTAGGTACAGGGTAGTGGACATGCACATCATGAGGAATTTTCCATGCCTGTGAAATGCTTGCAGAATCAAAGGCTTGTGAAATCAGTAGTCAGCATATACGCAATAGTTTAGGCAATGTCTAATGCGATAGCACATGGGAGAAGTCATCTATTTATTCTAGTGCCTTACTGCCAACAAATTAAGGTCCAGCTGCTTTGGAGAAAGATGCCAGGAGCCTGACAGCAAGCAGAGACAGCAGTACCTGCCTGGATGGAAAGACTTTCTCATTTTTGGGGGCAAATTAGTCTGTCAAGCCTTGAATTAGCTTTTAATATTCGTATGGGCCATCTTGTGCCCTTGCTTTCAAGTTTTGGCACTTAAATTTGTGTATTTTTCTGTTTGCTATGATCATATGCACCAGATGCATGTTACTTTACATAGACTAATGGACATCAGTATGAGAACAACTGCAATTCAGATTGACCTGCTGGAATTAGAAATGCCCAAGTGTGTTTATTTTATTTATTTATTTATTTATTTTCCAGATAGGAAGGAGGGTAAAAATCAGTAAAATGGAAGAGCAGAATAGCAGGCTTTGATCAGCTGCAGTGGAATTTTTGAAATTTTTGGAAGTTTTGAATTCATACTGTTTTAAGTGATGGTTAAATCCCTGACGAAAATTTCTCTTGCTCAAGTGGAAACAATACTGTCAACTTCAGCTTGTGCCCAGTTTCATAATGCTACTGTAAACCAAACTTCTTTGTTTGTAAGTTGTCTTCTTATTTTAATTCATAATCCCTAAATCAGGGTCTTTATGGCTGAAATGTGAGGAATTGTTATGCTTCACCTAGGGATAGAAACCCAAACGTGCCCCAAAGACATTGAGGTCTCTAATTCCCTTTGTTTCCCACTGAAGTCAGACGCCCAAGTAGCCACTGGGACTACATGTCCCAGGCTTTAAAAAATAGTATTTTGGATATTCAACAAGAATACAAAGTCATTGTGGGTAGTCTGTCAAGCGCACTCATGAATCCTGGTTTTGGTCATATTTTTGTTCAGAAATATCATACTTTAGCTGGTCCACTGGAGGAAAATATGAGTATAGTTGTGAGGGATTAACCTCTCACATGTTGCTTTGATTTTGGTTGGGCCAGAGTCTGGAGAACTTCATTTTAGCTGCTGTGGACCTATCTTCAGGAGTTGTTACTCAGCTGTTTCTGAAGCTGGGAATGCTAAAGAAATGAAAGCCCTAAGGGCTCTACCAGCTGACAACCACCAAAAGAAGCCAGTCAAAAAAAGAGTAAGAAAGACCTTAATGACATATCCCCATCATTCAGGCTAGGAATGACAATCAGTTCAGCTGAGCTCTGTCCTCCTGCCCCCATAGCTAGCCCTTCTCCCTCAGGGGAGTTGGAACTGTGTGATCTTTACGGTCTCTTCCAACCCAAACCCTTCTGTGATTCTATGAACACACTCATGGCAGATAAGAAGCGGTGTTACGGGACCCCTGGCTTACCCTGGGCCTGAAGGTGCCCCATGACTCAAGCCTGGGTCATTCTCTGCTCCCACATGTGAGCATTGTCTCCGGGAAATCAAGTCACACATCACTCATGGCATGTTCCCTAATTTCCTCTTTTGTGACAAACAAGATCTGATTACAGGAAAACTGATTTCTACTCAAACTTATCCTGCAGCTTGAGTATATTATTTCTGAAAGTCAAAAGCATTCTGTTTTGCCCTGTAATTGGCCTAAATACTGTATTTTAGATGTAAATTGTGCTAAATGCCTTTCTTTAAATACTCCTGTAATCATCTACTACCAGCTTGTACAGGCCTTTGCTAGCCAGCGTTTTTCAAAAGAAGGGCCTTCAGTAAACCTCACCATTTGCTGTCACCTCATCAATGGATGAGATCTATGTTCTGCTGAGCAAATATGTTTGCCCATCTGATATTTACAATATCTGAAAAACATTTCCAGTCTGCTCCCTGAGGTGGGAGCACAGAGAGGCCTCCAGGGCCAGGATTCAGCTGATTTTACTCAGTGGAGCTCTTGGTCTAATGAGGTGGTGAAGAATTTGCTTTGTCTGTAGGCCACAGACATTTAGTGATTTTAAAGCCAGATAGGATTCATAGAATCATTTTTTCTGCTCTAAATAGCTTATCTAGTGTCTTCCTACAAGGCATATTTTCTTGTTCTTAGATCATTCCTGTAACTCTTTTCCAAATTATTTTTTTTTTCAAGCAGTTACTAGGATGAGAAAATGTGGTCTAGCAATGGTTTCACTAACGATCTAGCCAGCAGTAACATGACTTTCCCATTTCTACCTGTCATTCCTCAATTGCTGACCTAAAGCTTGCATTGGTTGATTATTCTCATTTTTATTGAGTCTTGCAGTATTTTTTTTTCCTTTTTTTTTTTTTTTTTTTTTTTTTTTAAATTTTCTTAAGGCCAAAGTCAAGTCATTCCTGGCTTTTTAGTATTTAGTATTTTTATTGCTATTTAGTATTTTTAAGTCTGCAATTGCATGGAACACCCGGAGACTGACTCAAATGCCTTCTGAAGCTTCACAAGGTGGGAGGCAAATAGCCAGGTGGAGTCCTTCAAAGTTCTAGTGGCATGGAAGTCAATGTTACAGATTTTTGAAAGTTTGGGTTTGACTATGCAGAGACAAGCTTTATCAGCAGGATGTTTCAGGTCCTTCTGGAAGCATCTGAGATGCAATATCTAAATATTTTTCAAAGTTCCCTTTCCAGGCAACTCTCCACTGCCTCTAGGGATTGCTTTTCCCCTTGGGCTCTAATTTGCCTCATCTCCCTCGTGATTATGCTTGAGCAAAGACAGGTAGGAGGACATGTGCATCAACAGGCATACCCTCCCCTTGAACACCATCTGTATGAGTTTTAGGATTCCAGTAGAATTAGTGGGAAACCCTGACCTGCATTGCAGCTGCATTGGGAAAGCAGTCCAGCACCAAGTGGCAGCTTTATTGTCCCATTCTGCAACAGGAATGGATTCATCCAGACAGTGCCATCCCACAAGATTTATGATTTACTTTGTTGTTGTTGTTGTTTCATCATCTTGAGAAGAAAGAGGCCATAGGTTACTAACGTACCCCCAGCTCTCCACAGCTGTGTATTTGCTGTGCAGAGACAGCTAACAGAAGAGAGGTACCAGTCCACCAATCACTTTTATTCAAACAGCTGATATGAGGTGCTGCAAATCTTTCAAAGTGCATTGAGAAGACAGATTTCAGCGTTAGCCAGTCTACATGACAAAGAATACAAAAGCAGTGGAAGTGGATTAGGAGGATCAAGTAGAGTGAATCTAGTCCAGAAATGGTTGAAAGAAAATGGAAATTCCCAATGCTTTCAGAACAAGCACAACACTAAAACATGAGCCAGCTTCTTCCCAGTTTGGGACGTTACTTATTTATAGACAGCATGAATGAAGTTGATTTATCGGAATCATTGACCTCATTGTTTGTAAAGTCAGCACTAGAGGATTTCCCCTGCTTCTCAGTGAGTTATTGCTCTGCTAATCAATCTTTGAACAAATTCGGCTTTGCCGATAGCAGAGTCCAAGGGGCTTTGGAGTCTCTGCAAGGGAAGCCGTGCCCAGTTCCTCCAGTAATACAGACCTGAGGGAGCTGTTGGGACCTCAGTGTTGTGCAAAGCTGTGTTAGACAGAAAAGACTACCATGACTGTAGTGCTTTGGGAATTGAGGAACAACTGACATTGTGTCTGAGAGTGTTTTGTTAGGTTTCATTCTGTCTAAATATAGGGCTCTGCACTGCAGCAGACTGGTAGGTGCTTCCTGAGTAGTTCAGCTCCCTGTGCATCATCAGCTCTCCACACGGAATGCAGTTCTGCTCCCGAGTTATGAACTAGTAATAACTGCTTAACTTATTACTTAATGCACTAAATTTGCAGGCAAGCAGACTTTGTTGTGTGCATTTCAGTGATACTGTAGTTAAGGATCATTTTACTCTTTCCTGAAAGTAATAGCTCTAAATCCAAGCAAATGTTAGACAGAGGAACAATGTAGCTTTAAGTAGTATAAATAGAAGGAACCTGAACATATTATTAAAAATATTACTATCTCTCCTAAACAATGAAGAATTCTAGATGTCTTCTTAACCGTGATGGAGGGGAAGTGCCCTTCATGATATCATGCGGTTGTTGTGGCATTGAGACGAGTGAAAGAACAAAATTTTGGCTGTGACTGTAGTGTGAAGCCTATCCAAAAAATGAAAGGCAGAAGGTATATTATTATCTATATCTATATTTTTAGCTCTACTAAATATTTTTAAAGTTTCCAGTATCTAGGAGTATATGTTTTGCTGGAGCTGGTGTTATGGCTCAAGTCAATAGCCGAGGCTATTGTAGTAGAGCTCTGAGATAATTAAGAGTTACTGATAATTGGAATAATATTATTAGTATTCTAGCTGTCTGTGATGACCTGTCTTGCAAAAGACCAGATGCCATGGCATTTTCATTTATTTTAACACAGATTAAGTCAGTCAAGACTCTAAATCAGCTCTTTATTGAAACCTAATTCTGCGAAGGATGTATTTGGAGTCTCTTAACAGGGATGCTGAGAGCATGGTAAGTAGAGCAAGGAGTGTGAATTTTTCTCCAGAGAGAAAAGGTGGGAACAAAGGAAGTGTTTGAGTGTTTGCTGAGTTCCTCTCTCCTGTCTGTGCAAGGCAAAAGTCATTCCTCTAACTGCAGTCGAGTGCTGGGGAAAAGACTATCTACAAAGTTATGACAAGCATCTGGTTATCAAGGGAACGTGAGACTTGATAAATCGCATTGGAATAAATGGAAGATTAGTGACAAAATGAGACAAATCTCACTGAAATGTGTGCAGGCAATTCACAGGTTGTTGCAAAAAATAATTCCAGAGGCTGGCTGCATGGTTGGTCGAATCAAGACAGCTCTCTGCTACTTCCTATGCAGGCACCAAGCAAGCTGAGCAGATCTGCCTTGAGCTGGCTGCAGTACCTGATGCAAAGATGTGGGTTGTGATGGGCTGAGGTGTGTTTGGGTGCTGAATTTGGGCACAGTGCCACTCCCTGAGGCACTGCCACGTGCATTTGAGCATGTCCCCCACCATCAGACCTGTTCTGCTCAGCGAGCAAAGAAGTGCCTCAGGAATCAACCCAGGTTATGGCAACATAATTAAAAACAGCATCTCTGGTGCTTGAAAAGCAAGTGCCTAATTCTAGGACTATGGAGGACCATGACAAAATTGCTGCTTTGTACTCCCAGAAACAAAGTTGGGAAACAAAAATTGTGCTTAGCTTCAGGTACCAAACTTCAGCTGCTGTTTGCCTGCAGCTTGCTAAGATCAGCCAAACATTTGTCCAGAAGCTCTAAACACACATGACTGAGGAAGCAGAAATGTTAAACACCATAAGCAGAAATCTCGGAAATATTTAAACTTTCTGATAGGAAAACCTGAAGATTTTTTTTTTTTTTTTTTTTTTTTTTTTTCTCTCCCTTGGCTAGCACGGAGGTTTTAATCATTGGTAATGCTTCCTCTACATCCTGCTGAGATGTCTTCCACTTTCTTCTCAGTGTGGCAGCCACTGCAGACAATGAACTGATTGTAATGTTGGAAAAACAACAGATGCAGATGGATGAAATGCCTGGTCTTAACCCTCTGCATGTTTGTGTGTGCGTATATGAGAGAAGGTGAGTGCAAACCTGAGCCTATGAGGTCCTTAACCTTTATGTGAGTGTGATTGCACTCATATGAAGCAGAAGGTGGGACAGTGAGTTCCAACTCCCATGACCTCAGAAGGGTACTTCCTACCTTGACATGTCTGTGGGATGTTTGGTGGCCTTTTCAGTCCAGGCTGGGTCTTGCAGGACCCAGCTGTGTAGTGGCTGCAGCCCAGCCCTGGATGTGCAGAAGGGGCTCTGAAAGGCCTGAGGATTTTGTTCTTTGAACAGAAAAAATAAATACATAAATAAAATCTAAATTCCTGCATAGAGCTGGACAGGAAATTTCAGCTAGAAATACTGAGTCAAAATTTTGCAGGTTGTTGTAAACCCATTAAAAATAAGTCTGATGCAAATTGGTGTGAGCACCCTTTGATTTAAATGTCTTGAAATGAAAGAGCTCAGCTTTTCCTTGCTTACTTATTTATTTGCAGGTTTGCTCTTAGCACGTTTTATAATTTTTAACCTCTCATCCTGTTTTATACTGAAAATTAATTCTGAAATGTGTAGCTTTTTCAAGAGAGAGGAATTTGTAATGGGTTTCTGCTCTTTAAACTGCTAGCTCTTTGGTTAGAATTAATGCACCTAACCTTTCCGTTAATCATTCCACGCCTGAATGCTATTTTTGAATCAGGTCATACGTTGCATTTCGACTAAGTTTCCAGGAATATCTTGCACTCCCTGTTGGCTGTAACTCCGCTTAGACTGTATTTACTCTTGAAAAAAAATTATTAGGCTTCATTCACCTTTTCTTCTACCTCATGAACAGCAGAGGCAGCTCTGCTGAGTTCAGAGGAATGACTTCTAGCTGGGAGGAACATCAATCATAATGTCTCCTGGTTGGAAAAATAACTGAATGAATTTTGAAACAAGCAGTGTATATTTTTATGTAAATTGCTCTTAAAAGGCTTTATTTTAAAAAGCAATGGTCACTTTAGTCCCAGAAGTGCAGAAATTTATGATGAAATTATTATAACATTTCCTTTGCTCCCTTACACAAGAAAAGAACCTCGTCAGCAAAACACAGCATAGCAGCATATACCTCAATTTAAAAAAAAAATCAAAATATTAGCCAAGATTAAATTGGCTTCTCTGCAACTTATTATTTCATCTGGCAGAAATATTATTTATTTTCCATCTACCATTATTTAAGACTGTATTTTCTCAATAATTGACTGAAATAGAGAGCTCTTAAAAAAGGCATTCTGAAGGATCGTTTTCAGCATAATGCCTGGCAGTTTTTGTCTATTTCACACTGCTCTCCTGAGAGCCGAGCAGTTCACACCACCCCACCACCCCCTGCCTTGTTTTCTGGGGCTTTAATCTGTATTGGAAAATGTCGACACACTTCTTCAGTTACATGAAAGCAACACTAATGGGGATCAGATCTGACTTCAGAAAAAAAAAAAAAAAAGGACTTTGAAGAAAAATCACATTGCAATGTGTTGCAAATAAAGGGGAAATTAATTCAGGTAGAAAATCCATAGCTACTTTCTTCAAATTATTACCAAGCATGATACAATTTGTGCCTTTGATTTGAGTCGCTGGCTAGCACGGTGAATAGATTTTAAGCTGTGTATTTTACACAATCAGATACATTAAAAGCCTTGTTTTTAAGGAAGACATTGTTCTCTGTTTCTATTTTTATGACGGCAACACCTTGGATCATGACTCCATTGTATCAGGCCTGTGCAAACACAGGCAGAGACCAGCCTGGATCTGTAGAACAAACACCCTAACAATGAAGGTGGAGAAGGAAAATTTCCTGTTTCGCAGGAAGGGAAGCAAGGTGCCCAGGGGTGATGCAGCTCCTCGGGGCCACAGCGGGCAGCCCGGGGCTGCTGTGGGTGCACAGCCAGTGTCTCCTGAGCCTCCATCCAGGGCTGTAACGTCCCACACCCAACCCTCTCGGCTGGACCATCAGATAACCTTTTCTCCCGGTTCCTGCCCTGTCAGAGTGATGTGGCTGATGAACTTCCAGAAATTCATCCTGAAAGTGCATTCACGAAGAATCAATCTGTCAGGTTAAGTAAGGCAATCAGAGTTGCTCCCTATATCAGTGGGTGAGCACTGAGTTATCCCAGCTAGTGACCTGCCCCGAATGTCCCCATGGTAAAAGCAGGTAAGAAAAGGCAGGTAAAAGCAGGACGTTGAGACCTTTGGGTGGGTTCAGCCATTTTGTGCTGTGGCTGTGGAGCTGAGCATCGATTTTGGCGTGCTGCAAGGGAAGGAGCTCACAGCTGTATGGGTTACAGCAATGTCAGGACTCTCCCGTACCAACCCTAGGCTTGATTTCTGAAGCCTTTGCTGCTGCCACAGACTGGCATTACAAAAGATATCCCTGTGGCTGCCTGAAACCCCACGCATGCAAGGAACACAACCACCAACCTGCATCGGGAAGGAAGTGCAAGGCAGGCTTGATGCTGGTTTTAAACCCTCTCTGATGCTGCCTGCATGGGGTGGAGGAGGCACCCTGTCTGTCTGGGATGTGTAAGTCTGTCTGTCTGTCTGTCTGCTGGCACTCTGATGCAATGGGGTGCCCTGCTCTGCAATTAGTGACCACATTGTGTGTTCGTTATGGCTTGTGGCAAAATGAAGTGGAAGGAAAGGGGAAGCGAGTGTGGACCGCAGAGCTTTGACCTAGAACCTGAAGACACTGTGGAGAGAAAATTTAAAAAGCATATTTTTTGTTTTAATTGCTGGTATTTTTAGTGCTTGCAGCAAAACACCTTTTTTCTTTCCTTCTATATTTTTCTGTTATTGTTTCAACCTGATGTCTGTCACAGGGAGGCTGGGTAAGCCAGACAGACCTTCACTCTACAAAATACAGAAGGTAGAATAAACTCAGCTGCTTTCACTGAGTGCACTTTGTCTTTTTCACTGATCTCAGGATTATCCATATCTCCAATCAAAGTGAAAACAAGACAAAACCAGTGCATGAAATGATGCCTACGCTTTGGCCGAAGGCTTTACGTAACCAGGCAAGGAGTTGCTGCAAGGATGGGGCTGTGCAATCTCAACCGCATGGGATGGGCAGCAGGAAGGCAGTGAAGGTGCTGCACCTCTTCCAGGTTCAGCGTCCCAGCCCATCTACTCTGTGCATCCCCGTTGCCAGGTGAAGAAACTGTGTAAGTCTGAAGACAAAGGTTTTCCTAAACACCAACACCAACAATGCAAAATCAAGCAAAATCCCACCCTGTTGAAAATTTGCAGACCTCTGGCACCAGCAGTGGTGCCCATCTCTGGAGTGGCCTGGTGGCTGTGGGGTAGACAAGCTCTGCTGTACCCATGCTGACCCAGGGCTGTGACAAACATTACGTGCTGTGGGACAAGAAACAGTTTACATATCCCTGTCCAGAGGGCCACCATGCAGGACAGACTGCAGAGGACACTTTCCTAGTGCAGCTTGCCAACAACAAGCTCTATGTGTGTGTGCGTGCAGCATTTGCTTTCTTGTTGCTTGCTCCTGGGCCAAGTGACATTTTCCACAGATGCTGGCTGAGATCAATCTGCACCTGGTCATGTGTGTGTAAACGGGGCCACAATTATCCAGTTTGTTTGAACAACTGTGGCTTCAGCCCTAAGCTCCTTTTTTTTTTTTTTTTTTTTTTTTTTTTCCCATATGTGTACAGCTCCTGTTTCCAGCAGATTGATGCCTTGCATGTAGTAAATCTTTACTGCAATAGATGCACTGCAATTACTATCCTCTCCCACTGTACAAACCAAATTTGCTGTTCATTTCTTTCCCCTCTGGCATACAGCCACTTTGTCTGTTGTTGTTTTCAAAGCATTTATCATCATAGCCAAAAGTAAGCTGCAATATCTGGAAGCTATACCTACATTATTAAGTAACTCTGAGAATACTCATGGAGAGCTGGGCTTCCTCTGGCTTGAAAAACATACCTTTGTACTGGAGGGAGAGGGTTGAATTTCATTTTGCTAAGGTTCTTGCAGGGATGCTAGAACAAATGAGCAGCTCTTTCAGTGTAATGTAAAAATAGCAAGATCTAAGTGCTTCCTGGTCCTCTTGGAGTCTATGAGCATTCAGAGACACAAGTCTGGGAGTGGCTTCCTGGGTTGTTTCATCCTTGGAGTTGACTTAAATAGGTTGGAGCTAGAGGTGGCTGCGTAAGGTCATTGTATAAGTGACTTTCACAATGTGTAAGGATTCAGGATCCATTGTCAGAAACTGGGATTTGGAGGGGGATGGAGAGCTCAGGACACAGGTAGGATTGCAACCTTCTTGCATGGCAGAATTTCCCCCTGCCAACCGGCATGCCTGCTCCATGCAGCTTCGTTTTAAAACCAACAAGTGGAGCATGGATTGTAAGCAGTGATGGAAATCCATGTGCCCAAACTGAATGGAGGCAGCAGGTATGTAGCAGCGGTATGTGACACAGCAGCCTGGCATGGAGTGGCATGGAGAGAGCTGTCTCTCTAGCTGTGATGCACACAGCTATTTTTGGCAATTTAACTGCCCGGGCAGTGATGAGTCTGGTCTGATGCAAACTGGCACGCTTCGCTGCTGAGGCTCATATGGCTAACACTGATGCTTGGCACATATTCTTGAACTGTTTCCCTCTTAACTTGCCATACTTCTGTCTTTGCTATCTGTTTTTAATCCTGTGCCTAGTCCTCATGCAGTGAGATAACAGCAAAGCAGTGCTGCCTATATCTGTGGGAAGGATGGAATGACACCTACCAATAGATATGGAGACATTGCTACACTTCCTGCCATCCCCAAAATCCTGCCATAAGTCATCCTGGAAAGCAGGAGCCCACTGCTGCTCTCTGTGTCTGGACAGGCTGGTAAGGTACTCTGGTGCTCGTTTCATGGTGTCTTTCCCCCTGACTAATGTAAAAAAACAAGGTGTTTCTAATCTAGTTATTAGAAGATCCACGGCTCTGCAGGTCAATGGAGATTCAAAAGCATCATTTAATAGCTGAACTGTGCTGCTGGCCTCTGACCGTAGCTGGTGCTTGCAGGGAATCCAATGCAGCTGCTTGGAGAGGAGCTGTGATGTGTCTGTGCGAGAAGCAGCCCAGGGCCAGAGGCCGATTGTTTCTGAGTTGGTGGCATTTTTTCTTCCAGGAATTTTGCTGCATTGTGACTGAAAGGTCATCTTTCTCCTAGCCAGTGAAAGAGGCTGACCTCGATCCCACCACTGCTCCGGGGTCCTTGCTTATAGGGAATGCTCTCATGATGTGGATACAGAGGAGGGGAGGGGACACTTCCACTGGGTTTATTCCCAGTTCAAAACATTACCAGGAAAAACCCTGATAAATCCCTGCTGGGGAGGTTTCTCTCCAGTTGCTGTTGTCTCATTTCCCCCTGTCAAATTCCCCATGGGCTTGTCATCAGCATTAATCTTGCTTGTGTGGTTCGTTCTGCCCTGACCCACGCTGCTTCTCATCCTCGTCTGAGTCAGCCCAGCCACAGGGCCGGGGTGAGAAACGGGCTCTGCTCACACACCACATCCCTCTGTGCTCCGTCCTGCCATGTGCTCTGCAAGCACCAGCCCTGCCCAAGTCCACCGTGCCGCACCTGTCTGCATGCTGCACGCTGACATTTAGGGAACAGCAGGCTGACTTCCAGCCTGGGGGATCCATGGGACTCATATTACAGAGTTTAGGAAATCCCCATAAAATCTCAGCTCATTAGACGTGCTCCGTAACAGAGGTACATCAACAATGAGTCAGATTTGCCGTTTGTCATGCAGCTCTTGGTCAAAGCACGCTGAATAATTGCCCAGCTTCCTTGTGTGCAACAGGGAGAGGGCAATGGGGAGGAGAGTGATGTGCTTACAGCTCAGTCTCACACAGCCCACCCCTGGCAATGTGCCTTCTGACATCCCTCCCATCGAGGAGGTGCCTGGAGTGCCAAAACTTGCTTTGCTGATTAAGGCTGAAAAAATCTTTCCCTGCATTTGATGCTGGTTTTGTATAACAGGTGCTTTTAATGGAAAGATAATTTCATAAGAAATTTCCTTTTAAACGAAAGTCTACAGAAAAAGATGTTGTACTTAAAAGGTGAAACTGGCTACTTTACTCTTTAGAGAAAAGAGAAAGGAAATATTAATGTACATTTTAGATAGACAAAGGAATTTGCTTCAAAATTATAGGAAAAAAGATAGTAAAGCCTGGCTTAAAGTGGTTGTGTTGAGTGTTGCTGCTAGCACAATTTCTTTGCTCTAGGCCACAGAAGGAAGCAGAGCATCCTTTGGTCGTGGATGGAAGATGTATGACATCCTCCTCCCGTGACACAGGCTGCAGCTGCTGTCTGAACCGAGTTCATCCACAAACTGCTTCTGCACGCATAAACTTCAAAACTGCTCACGGGAAGGTTAGTTACACACAGGGACTTGCAAACAGCTGACACTTATGCTGACAGGAGAGCTAAAAGACTTCAGAATTTATCTGTCAGGCATGCTCTTTCCTTGCACAAGACTAAGAAGAGAGAGCATTTGTCAAAATGGATGCGGTGCATGCGTCTCTGCTCTCACGTGGTTACGGTAGAGCCTTTGTGGATGCATACCTGTCTGTGTTGCCTGCAAAAAGATCTTCTGTCCCTTCAAATGCCACTTACTATCAAATCATGGAAATGCTTAGAAGCCAGTGTTGACATTAATGCAAACAGATCTAAAAAAATTCTGGTAGGGTTCCACTGATAAGCACTTTGGCCTTGATCTTGTGGGTGGATGTGTGTGGGCAGATGTTTTTGTTCTTGCAGAGCCTCTCTGAGTGCAAGGAGAGCACACACACAGTTGTAAGTCAGCTGTCTGCCTCAAGTTTTTTGCTGGACAGGGTCTTAGTGTGGGGTTTTGAAAGGCAGCTAAATGATTTTAGTCTACATGCCCATCAATTCTCACCGGAAACTGTAATTCTTAAGTAATTCTATTTAAAAAGTATTGGTTATTGTTTTTTCCACTTTTTTTTTTTTTTTTTTCCAACCATTCACACGATATTCTATCTTGTAACCAATCTTTGGAGACCAAATTTTGCCCCCAACTTTTCCTGTAAAACCCGGTCTTCAGTCAGCCAGACACCAAACAGATCAAGGATAAGCATGAAAATACATCAAAATCTGTGGGATTTGCATAGGCCTCACTGTGTTGTATGTGCAGCAAATCTTGGAGAATCCAAAATTGAATAAGTTATCTAAAATATATATATATTTTTTTATCTGAATCTTGAATTTCACTAAAATCTTTTTTAATGGCAACACAGACATTAAACTACCAATTGAACACAATTTCAGAGACTGGGATCCGTGGTGTGTGTGCACCCAATTTTTTTTCTTGGCAGTAACGAGAACTTAGTGAATGCAGGTCCTATAAGGTCTGTGACAGTAACTCCAAGATTTTTCAGTGAGTACAGACTACTGCTGTCTTAAATACAATGCTGCTAGAAAATGCTGCAAAAGTTTGTCCTGCCAGAGAGACTGTTTGTTCTTCCACCAGTGCCACATGTAGGAGCTGTGCTCTCAAGAGACGTCTGTTCCTGAAAGATCCCTTCCCTTCCAGGCCTTCCAAGGTCATTCTTCAACATGAGACTTGAAAATCCTAAATGTCAGCAAACAGTAGGGCAATCTGTCAAGCACGTTCAGAGTCTAATAGATTGTTTTTTCTTTTTTCTTGCTGTGTAAGCCTAAAAATGGAAAGAAATTCCATCAACTTGCTTCCAAACCTACTGTTATCCTGCCTGCTCTTCCAATGTAGTGACTTCTGCATACACACCCAGAGCTGCCTGCCTATCACTCACATTATGCTTTCTGTTCATTGCTGTTGCAGCATTTCTTATGTCTCTCTTGGGCTGAATCCCACTGAGTCAATGGAAAAGTCCCGTTGCTGGACTGGGAGCAGGAAGGGGTTGTTAAGACTCCTTCTGGTCCAAACTTGACGCTGCTTCTAATTCACAACATATGCAACAAGAAGGGTAATAATAGCCCAGTAAGGAGGGTTACCTTTTAAACTTACACGGAAAAATAGTGTATTTGTGTGTCTGTCTCCTCTGTACCCCGTTGTGCTCTGCTTTCAGAGGTCCACAGGGTAGCAATGACACTTTGCAGAGAAGGTTTGAGAGCTGCCACTTTGAATACGAAAAGGAGTGATAGGCTTTGTCAGAGGCTCAACCAGCCTTTGAGGTCAGCCAAACAAGCAGATAGTGCTCGTTGGGAGTTCTGTTAATAAATTACGGCAGCTTTACACTCGTTAGGTACCAGCCTGCTATTAGCTGACACCCCTTCTGTGGCTATCTGCAAAACACCTCTCTGGCAGCGTATGGCTAGTATGACCCAACACCGAGTGACAGCCAAGTGCAGGGCATTGTTTTGAGCTCTCAGATCACCAAGGCTGAGTTTGCCCTTGCTCTGAAGGAAAGCTCACGAGCTGCACGTAAGGATGAACAAAAAGGTTGCTGCTAATCCCCTTGGCTTGTTTGTGCGCTGTCTTGGCATCAACCCCGGTGCAAGAGATGTCGCTCAGCTTATACATGGCTGGGGAAAGTAGGGGAAAGGAAATAAAATGCTGCAGGAATAACCCTTCACAAGTACTAAGTGCTGGAGAAAGTGAAGACTCATTTTCATTTCAGAAAAGGGGATTCTGGCCTGTAGGTTGCACACAGATGTGCACGTCCTGCATCTGGGATGCAACGGGGACTCCGTCTGCTGAGAGCAGCGGGACCGAACTTTGCAGAAAGTGAAAAACAGCCAAAGCCTCCACTGTATAAAACATACTTAGGAAAATGGTTCTGTTGTACCCAGCTTTCCATCTTTAATACAAAAAGACTGCATTGTACTTTTCCTGCACAGCCTGAATGCAAATTCATAACTATGGTCAATGTGGCTGTCTGGTTTCCACAAGTTTTTTCTTACAGTCCCTGCTTATTAAAATGTTAAGTCCTTCATTGAAATTCCACCTCCAGTGGAACAGCCCTTGATCAGCCGTCCCCGGGAAAACAGAGTGAGCTATGACAGCAAAAGCATTGTGATGGACTTCCCTTTGCTCTCGTCATTTTTTGAAAATTTTCCATTATTTTGGATAAATGGTCAGTGCTGCTCTGGAAACTTGGTTGTGCTTTTGATTCTCTATTATCAAGTAAAACAGAGCATCATTTAAAACAAACACCAGAATCAGAAACCAGTCCTTGGAAAACTTGGGAAGGGCCTGTTTTAATAATATTTTTTGAACTATCCTATGACTCAAGTGGCAATGAGCTACCATATCCATCTGGCCCCATGTATTTAGATAAAAATTATTTTTCACAGAAGAGATCTGCAGATAATATTACAAGAAGGGATGGAAGATGTTCCAACAGGGCTTTGTAAAGGATTCATAGTTTACTTGTCTTCCTCTCTCTCCTTCCTGTCTCTTTAGATTTAATTATGATCCTTTGTCCTTATTCCTTTGAAAACAACCTTTAAAAAATGCAGATGCCTTTGGAGCTGCAGTGAGAAAGCCCTCAGCTCACGCAATGAGAGTCTAAAGAGAATGATGTGAGGCTGGAAGATAACTTTAGGCAAGTCCACAAGAAGGGGTAGGGGATAAACAGGGTCCCAGGAAGTCTCCTGACTGCATCTTTACCTGCCAGTATAAAGAAAGCCAGTGGAAACAGGAAAAAGACAGAGAGCCCATAAAGGGGCATTTGCATCTCCATGTGTGCTGACAGGTAATTCAGTGTCTAAATATTTTACACATGTAACATCTTGTGAAGATATGAATGCCTGTTACATTTCCTCCTAAATCACAACCAGCATCGTTAACACCATTTCCCCATGCTTGTTGCCATCATTGGCCTTAGTCACAAAGATGGCTGTCACAAGCTAGCTTTGACACCTCTGCTGTTCCCAGTTCAGAGGGATCCACCTCCTCTGGGTCTGACTTTGGTGGAATTGCTACTGGTTTCCACAGTTTGAGGCAGACAGGAATGTTTTATAGTTTTAAAATCGATTGGGAGGAGGAAGAGAAGCAGGGAAGAAAACACAAAGGCAGAGGGGGAGAAGGCAGGCAGTACAGCAGGCAGTGTGGACTATTGCCTAGCTTTTTAATGGGTGCTTTCAATGGCTGGGAAATGACACCAGAAATTTCACAAAGGCAGAATATGAGTTTCAATGTATAATTATATGCTTACAATGTAGTGATATGGATAATTACAGCCATTAAAAAATCCTCTTTTTCTTTTGTATTACAGCTATTTCATGGATCATAAAGTATTATCCGCTACATGATTTGGAAACAGCTTGTTTGTTGCTGTTGTTTGTTTTGCTTTTGTTTGTTTTTCATCAATTACTAGAGGTCATCACTGCCTATTTGTTGAGGACAACTCACTAGCAAATAATACAACTGAAGACAAAAACAACCCTTTGCCAGCTCTGCTGCACTTACTGACCATGATCACAACTGCAGTCCCGGGACAGGCAAATGCAAGCCCAAACGACCGTCAGGATCTGGCCCAGTACACAGCATTTCTTTCAGTAAGTGGCAATCTCTCATCTAATCCACGTGGACATTTTGTGAAGCAAAGTCCTAAATTTCAAACCCTGTAGCTTGCACATATGTTCCTACCACCCACCAGGGACTTGTAAGATTCCAGTTAGAACAGGCACTCTTGATTTTGCTTGCCTTGTACTGGAGATATATGAGAGTGCTTGTTTTTGTGAGATTTGGGAGAACAAAGGCTAATTAAATCCCACCCTTCCAATAGGATATATATTTTTTCAACTCTGAAACAAATTTTCTATGTCTGTGTGTTTTGGCTTTTAAACTCAATAGCCTGCAGGCACCAGCCACATCAGCAAAGAAATGGAAAGCTCATTATTACACTATTAGAAGGTTTAAATCTTAAAACCAGAGACTATAACAACAGCAAATGGGATATCAAAGGCATGCCCTTCTACTTGCTCTTTTCACTGAATTCAGGCCGGAGGGATGCTGTGAAGGGTGTTTTCCTGTGCTTGCGCACTCTCCAACCATCACAGCACATTGAGGGTATATTTTATTTTTTATTTTGCGGTGATATTATTGCAGATTCTTATTTGTCCAGATAAACAGAATGAAAATGGATAGTGTGAATTCTGGAGGTAAAGAAGTGCTGTTGGATTATGTGAATGAGCATTCACTCCCTGCCCAGTCTTGCTCTGAGCAGTGTCTCTGTGATGCCTGTGCCACGTGAGTTTCACAGGGCAGTTACCTCTGTTCTATAACTGGCCCACAGGTTACAGCATGTATTTTACCACCACCACCAAAAAAAAACACACGTTGTACATTTTGGGCAGTTGCAGGCCATTTAGGTTATTCTGTATGTAAGGCACTTGAAAAAGTTCCCTCCTTCTGCCCTGAGCTTCCTATTTTCCTCACTGGTCCCTCTGGACTTGTTACCCTGCTGCTCTCTATCATTTTTTCCACACAATCTCCAACCTCAACACTTGCGCTACTTGAAGCTTTTCCCTACAGACCTTATTTTCTAAATATTCTATTATTTTTGTGACTTTCTGGGACATTTCCTATTTCCAGAGCATCCTTCAGAAGGCCGTACCAGGCTTATTCAAAACAGAATTGCCCAGTCATTTTAATCCTGTAGCATCCTTTCCTGTGCCCAGGCTGGGGCTGTGCACAGCGTGATGTGAGCATGGTGCTTGCCCCAGGGTATGCAGGTCGCAGAGTCAGACGAGGAGTGCTATTTCTGGAGGAAACTGCCACCAAAAGCAAAATGTCATGAAACAGTTTCTGTGAAAGCAAAGATTTTAAGGCTTCATCTCTACATATATCCTAGGGAGGAAGTCTGCTGTATCCTGTACTGTTGGTTCCCTAAGGGGAAAAAAATCTGCTTGGAGCAGGTCCTTTGGCAGATTTGAAGCTCCCTGGAGGAATGCGTCCCTGAGCCAAAGGCGTCAGGTGCAGCTGATCCCAGTAAAGCCTGGGGCTTGCGAGGGGCTGGGTTGGTTGAGGAGCATGGAAGGATTTCAGGTTAGAAGCCAAGAGTATGCAGGCTGGAGGCTGACAGCACTGCCTGACCTGCACTCTTTCCTTTGATAAGTAATTGCTGTTGAGGTTTGCAGAGGGTGCTCAGGGGCCTTGCTAAATGCAGACCACAAGTATCAAATCTGAACTGCAGAAAGAAAGCACTGTCAGCTGGGTCTGGGATATGGAAACCTCCGACATTTAAAATAATTCCTGTGTGCTCCAGGGGAATATACTGATGCTGTCCCTAAAAGGCAAACCCTAGAGAGCAAAGTTGGCTGGTGTAGCTTGCAAAGCTCTGCTGCATGGCCTTAGCAAGTCACAAGTGGAAAACATGGTCAGTACATAGGACATTTCTATTAAACATCAACAGCAGTCCCCACAACTTTAATTTCTGAGACACGGTATAAAAATTCTTCAGTCCTACTGAGAGAGGATGTGGGTCAAGGTACTGCCTCCCAGGGTTTGTTTCTCACCCTGTGGATGTTTTGGGGAATTGCCAGGTGCCCTCCTGAAGGTTTAGGTGTAGGTCTGGTGGGACCAGAGGCACTAGCTAGTGTCTGAGCCTACAGAGAGGGTAGAATTATAGATACTTAAAAATGAAACTTGCTGGTATCAGATAGCATAGATATTTTGCATAATCTGTTACATACCAGAAATTAATTTGATTTTCACTTCCACCCCACCACTGGAAGACAGTTACATCTAAACCTTCAGCCCACAGCAGCCTTGGTGGGCAGGCCCTGTGTAATTCATGCAGAACCAAGGTGGGAGGATGATCATTTCCATTCTCTGTAGGCTGACAAACAAAAAGCTTTGGATGGCTTTAATGGGCCCTGATGAGACACAAGAACAGCATCAATTTCAGCTGTGTCTGAGTGCTTCAGCACAGACACAACACTGAATTGATGGCAAAAGTGTGTGGCAGCAGTTACTGCCAGGAGAGTTGTTCTGGGAGGAAACACACAAAAATCATTTAACCCCCTCCCTCACTGCTCTAAGTTAATTTGGACATGCTATATTCCCAGCACAATTATAAATTTTAAAATAAGCACAGCCGGGACTTTAGCTGGAGAAGGACCGCATTAGTGCCACAGAAAAGGCTGCAGTGTAGTTTACAAAAAGCTGCTTTTTAAATCTTATGCCTACAATCTATTATTTCTGGAACAAAATATGGTACTTCCAGCCTACAATATGAAGTGAGTCATAATATTGCCATTCTGCTCCCAGCATAATTGGAGCATACCTATGGTATGAAGTGGGAGAAATATTTGGCCAGGAAGAATGCTCCAGAATTTTATGTACTGTCAAGACATGCTTAATAAATAGAGAGTATTTTTTTCATATTGCGTAATTCAGACTTTGCTCATTTTGGGGTTGTTTCAGCAAAACATGTAAGTGCATGCGTATCTTTAATTAGTGTTTAAGCTAAGATGACTATTAACATACTTATGGGAAGGCCTTTCCTAGGGGTCAGGTTTCCTGATGTGTATGGAGGCATACATATGCTTGCATCTGCATGGGGGCTGAATTAAGCCTCACAGGTAGGTGTGGAGAAATACTAGTGGCAGAAAGCACATATGCTTGCCATGGTCTGTGGTCCTTTATCCTGTGCTTGTGCTGTTTCCCTAAGGACAGACTTCAGTGGCCTCTGAGATCACCCCGTGAGCATGGAGTCAGCTGGAAAGGCTTTGAAGCAGGGTATGAAATCCTCATTGTGACGATTTTTTCCAGAATGACAACAGTCATGTTGCCTTCAGCAGACCAGATTTCATTCCGTGTGTGAACAAATTCCGAGAATAATGATCACGTTGTAATATGGCCAGCTGTGAAACATTTTGGCAAAGGAACAAGGGCTTGAACTTGAATTCTTCCAGGTGAAAAGTAAAGGCAGGATCAATCTGTGTACACATCAAATGGCAAGTGAGGCAGCTTGTGGGGGAAGCTTTGGTCCACGACACCAACAATTTGGCCTTGACTCCTGCCCTGCAGCTGTGTGACTTTCTTAACACCAGTTTGAGTTTTGACCAAACAGCCCAGGAAAGTCTCTTGCTCTTGGTGATGAGAGCTCACAGAATCATAGCACCAGTGAACATTTGAGCCCTCCAGAGTGTGAAGTAATAATGGCCAGCTGGTGCCTTCTCAGTTGGGAAAGCAGTTAGCAAATGGCTAAGATAGGAGAATTAAATCTGGTTTATACCACACCAGAGAAGACTGGTTTGGATTGGCTTCCAGAGGATTTCAGAACAAAGGAGTTGCTCAAAATCTCTGCCCCTTCTGAACAGAAACATTCCTTTGTACCAGCAGGATCTTTGGACTTCAAGTTTGGGAACAGATTCTGGAAAACAGACGGGGATCCACTGTTGAGATCCTCTGGTCAAACCAAGATGACAAAGCTGATGGAAAAAAATGTATGTCCTCTTGTAATCACAGGAAAACACTGCAGGCAACTTAATTTGATCCCATTCATCATTTCGTCATCATAAGCTTACAATTCAATGTGTAATTCTTTAACAAGGTGAGACAATAGTTTTGAGAGAGTAGTCTCAGGGCTGTTCCCTTCTGAACAGCCTCGCAGCCTGTGTGGCCATGTCTGCCTTGTCCTCTGGGTTTGCTCACCTCCAAGAACCTGGTTTCCTTACCTGAGGGTATGTGGATGATGGCAAACTGCAGCAACAGTGAGTTTGTTCTAGCAAATTTGCTTTCCTTCATATAAACATTTTTCTCTGGAGTTTATTTCCCCCCCGTTGCTTTGGATGTATTGATCTCCTTAGGCTTGTGTCTTCCTACTTTAAGATCTGTTTTCTTTTAAGGCCAGCTACGTGTCTGGGAAATATACACTCTGGTGTTCCAAGAGGGCAGAGGGAGGTATTTCTAGAAATAGCAAGATGACAAACAAACAGAGAGAAATTCTGGTCTTGGCTACCTTACTGTAAACTCAGCCCATGGATCTTTTTTCAGAACTGAGATTTCCCATCTGTCAATGGATGGCTATAAATCCCAGCAGATGTTGAAGAGACATCTGGAGTGTATCCCTTGCACTCCCAGTGTCAGTAAGCATCACCCAGTTGCAATACACTTTTGCTGACCTAAGGGAATTTGTGGTCTTCCCTCCAAACAAATGGGTGATTGCAAAAATTGCGATTATGTCTGACATCCTCTCCTACAGTTACTAGGAGTCTCTGATACTGAGACTCCTGCTTAGCACTTGTCTTTCCATAGCCAAGTTTAATGAATGAACATCTAAATTAGCCATTTTATAAACTAATGGGGTGGGTGCTCAAGAATGGGCTCTCTGCCACGCTGCGACAAGACCATTAGCAACGGGGAAATTTGGAACCTTCAGCATGCAGGAAGCTGAATGAGTGGATTTGAACCTCTTTGGAATGAAAATGAGGGCAGGGGATTTTCCAAGGGACCCAATGTATTTTTCAAAACTCATCAATTGAATTTGAACAGGCTCTCCAGCTGCCTTCAGAATCTTCAACCTCAGTTTTGAAGGTGAAAAAGAGGAAATTTTCCATCCTTCCATGTCTGGTCACAGCTCAAGGTGCCCGGTCAAGGGGGGAAAGTTTTCCAGCCAGCCACATTTTTCTGAAACAACTCAATTGTACAGAGTGAAAGCCAAGGCCCAGCTTTGTTCTGTGCTTTGCATGTATTTTCAAGTCAGTGTTTATTTTGCCTGATCTGCCCTGACTCTCTGGTTCCTGTTAGTGTTCTCTCCTATTGTTGCTGGTGAACTCCGGCCCTTACTGGGATTTATGGTGGAGTTGCCTTTGTCTGAGGAGGTACAGGGGAGATTTTCCAATAATGGAGTGCCAGGACAAAAGCAAGGGCTGAGCTTTTTTGCTTTTCCATCCCATTCTACCTCTTTTATCTCCCGCTTCCTCTCCTCTCGGCTGTTTATCAGCAGCTGCTGCCTTGCCTCTTGTGGTTGCTCTTTGCCCCTGTCCCATGTAGAGGCATGGAGCTGCCAAGCCTCTGCCCTGTGCCAAGATGCCATATATGTTCCTCTGCCGACCAACCTCCTTTGCTTCAGGAAAAAAAAAATCCCCAAACATGGTTTCGTTGTAATCTGGTAAGTCTTTGACAAAAATAATTTTTCACCATTATTAATACATGAGCATTTCCTTGCGTCTCCTGCAAATAAATAAGGTGAAAATTTATACTTGTTCCTGACAAATTATCTGTTGTGTGTCAAAAATCCCTTCATTCTGATTTCCTTGGAGCTTAACAGTTTGCACAGAAATGCATTAAGGAAATTATCTGCTTTTTTTCACTTATTGTCCTTCTATTACATGCGACACATTTGTTCACTTCAAGGATTTCCTGGCTTAGATTTGCTTTGACCCAGTTCTGTGAGTCTTCCCAACCCAGACGAATCCAGCAGTTTGTTTAAGCATAGTTAACTTGAAAAACGATTGCTTAAGAATCTATTATTTCCTCCGTATTCAATATCAAAATGTGTTTACTACAGTTTTGTCATACTGAAGATCATCAGACAAAAAGCTGTGTATTATGGCAATAGGCATAAATATTTACAACTAACAGAGCCTATCTAATTTTAGGTACCTACACCCTCCACACCCACTGGGAAATGAAACCAGGCTCTTCCAGGATATGCTCCCAGCTCTCCTAAAGAAGCAGATCCATTAGGCACTGTCAGTAGTGCCTTCTCATTACCTCTGATGGCTCTGTTTCTACTCTTGCCTGGCAGCTCACAGCTGGAGGATGTTAAAAGGGTAGGATAGCTGAAATTTAGTGGTCTTCAGACACCCAGAATGAACTTCCTTGGGTCAGATGCAATTCATAGTAAGAAACAGAATTTTGAGCCCTCTGCTGAGAAGCTCCTGAGAAGGACAGACAACTTTAGCTTCTGACTAAATTCACTAAATTCACTGAGTGAATCCTTTCTATCAAATAGCAGTGGCTTGGTTTGTTAACATGAGAGGTAATAGAAATGCAGCTATATGGGGAGATCTAGAAAGCAGCCCTACAGCAAGAGAACTCAGAAGTTGGCATATAGGTTGTATTTCAAGCTCAGACTAATTGTATACAACCCAACAACCCAATTTTCCTGACTATGAAGGTGTCCTTCCTAGTGTATTCAGGCATAAACTCCAAATCAGGTCCTGCATTTCCTGCATAATCTGTAAACAATGTCACTAGAACGTGTCTACAGACATCTCCCTCCACATCCACTGGGCATTACCGCTGAGGTCCTTGACCCAGTGTCACAAGCTCTGGGTGCCACTCACAGGAGCAAGATAGGAAGGAAGATGTGCTTTGAAAACCTTTGAAAGCACTTAGACTAACTTGCTTCTTCTGGAAATAAAACCTATGTAGTCTTATTAATTAGAATGTAGATTTATTTTAAAAGTCATCGAAGGAGAAGACAAAAAAAAATCTATAGGGAGCATACACTAGAAAGATTAAAGACACTGTGAGAGAAAAACAGTTCTGTTTTCTCTTTCCTAGAGCACTTGCCTTGTGCTGTTGTTATGTTTGCCAAGGCTTGCAAGGGCTGCCAACCTCTCCCTGCAGCCATCTCATCTCTTTATATTGAGAGAGGATAAAACCACACCTGAGGTCACACTATTTCAGGCATTTTCCTTGGAAATTTTTGTCTCTGTTGCACAAACATTTCATTTAGAGGAACTGGGAGGAAATCTGCCTTTGGATAATAATGGTTATGATACAATAACTGTAAAATGGATAATAACAGTAACCGACTAGTACTGGCCAGGGGGCTGATAATTCAACTCTGCGGCAACTTCTGAGGTTTTACAATTTGTTTTCATTTTACAGTGGAATGAAAACAAAACCTTCACATATTATGTTTTCAATTTAGGTCTTTCTTGCTGCACTGTCAGAAATAACTAGAGTGCCCTGGACCTCAAGAATTTGTCCTTCCAAGTATTCAAAAAATGCTTCAACTTCCATGAATCAGCATTTTTCCTGGTGGGATAGTTCATCGAAAATGCTCTGGCCAGAACTTTTGCTAACCCTAGAAGTTCAAAATCATGTCTCAAGCCCCAAAACATAGTTGTTACAAATAACTTGTTTTATGGTTTATGAATTGTTTCTGGACTGTCTTCTCTTAAGTATACCTTTTCCCTCCATCCTCTAAGGATGTACATCCATTTCCCACCCTCCTCCACTTCTTTTCTCCCATTTTCTTGGTCTTTTCTTGTTTCTCATACAGCTTCTGGGCTCTTTTGACCTTCCCTAGGTTATGCACAAGAAGCAATGCTGAGATAATATTTTTATGGTATGCTGTGGTAGGGACTTGCCAGGAAAGAGGTGGCTGCTGGATGGTCTCTACACCAGATAGTGGTCACAGCAGGGCGGTCCCACTACCTTCCTGCAAAAACCCTGTCTGGCTGCTCTTTGGTTTTCGTTCTTCTCAGATGGCATTTTCCATCAGGCAGAGCTGACGTCCGTGAGAAGGCAGAAACATCTGCTCTTATGCCCTGGTTGGCTGCCGCCCTCACCAGCTCGGCAGTGCTTGAGGAAATCCAAAGAGCCACACGGTAATAATTATCACTAAGTGCTTGTGGGGCAGCCACTATGTGTGCAATGTCTGTGGTTTGGGTTTGGACCCAGCTGGCTCAGGGATGGCTCTGCAGGACCTATACCTAGTTCTGGCCAGCCCCACGCTCCATGCTTTACACAGGCATGCTTTGGAAAAACAAGTTGTCTTTTTTCTTTTCTAACACTTCAGGTGAGAAGACCCTATTCTTTGGAGAAAAAAAAAAAAAAAGAAAGAAAAAAAAAAAAGAAAAAAAAAAAAGAAAAAGCGGAGTGGAAAATAAATATCCAGAAAAGGAAGTGCATCGATTTATTCTGAAAGATGGAGGGATCAGCAGAAAAGGGATCAAGAGCTGGAATGACTTAACGTGATGCAAGGTACAAGGTGATTCTCCAGTCTTTTTATGAATTGTCACATGCAGCTCACCGTGACATAGTGTGGATGTTATCACCCAGGGACAAGGCTCCCCTGTGTCCTCAGGAATTTCCACCCTGTTAGACCTAGTCTCAAAATACCATTTTCCTTGCAAAATTCTCGCAAGAGTAGTTCTTTAATGTCTCGTGTTCATATATTTAAATAGAGAACAGGGGGAGGGAAGCCCAGTTGGGAGCACCATATGGAGACAACACAAGTTGTTCCTGTTCTACCATTTTCTCGGCATAGATTTCCTGTGTCAAACAATACTTCAGATTCAGGACCTCGTTCTGCATTCACGCTCCCCATTGCTTCTTACTTCCTTGGGAGCACTGGGAGGGACTTATGGAATTGCTACAAGCAGCTCTTTACAGGAAAAGAAATTAATTGGGCAATATGCTTCAAATAATGGAAGAATGAATTATTTCAACATTTTAGCAGTTTCCCCGGAGGGAGAGTAGAAGGAGGAAAATGCACTTAACACTCTAAAATATTAAAATAACAAGAACCACAACAACCTCACCCCTCTGGACTTCAACCAAACTGAATGGTTTAGGTAAATTCCCAGCAGATCTCCAAGTGGTACACCATCAGAGAACATTTCTATGGGAAATTCTCTATATTAATGATATAATGAACTGCATCAGCTAATATGGAGTTCTTCAGTAAAGCCTGGTTTCTGGCAGAGTAGCTAAATATTTTTCAAAATATGAACTCCCCCTTTAATATCAAGTTTGATCCTATTTTCATGGATGGTATTCATGGAAAATTGCTTTCTTGAAGCTGTATTTCATATATATATATATATATATTTAATGAGAGATGTTACTCCCTTGTACTCCTGGAATAGGCTTAAGATATTCACAGCAGTAACTAAAAGGCAATGAGATGAAGGGAATTGTACTTGATTTTTGAGATTTACTGGTTGCATACACAGAACAAAGCAAAGCAACACTCTTTCTACAAGTTTAAATATAGCATACAAATACCCTCCTCAAATTTGTTCATGCTCTCAATGAAAATTTTAATGGCAAATTTGCAGAGAACAAAAAGCAGACTAAACTAAAAAAAAATACAGACAATTCTATGGCATTCTTTGTGTTTTGATATAGTGGTAAAGGTATACATGTAGTTCTAGCTAACTAAAAATAAAGATGCAATTACAAAATACCCATCTGTGTAGGCAAATCCTGAGCCCTCACTGAAGTTTGTGTGCCCATATGGGCCATTTGGGAAGTGGGATTATACATCCGACCCTGTCAATAGGTGAGTTGTTGTCTGACTTGAATGGACAACACGAAGGTCTGGGGCTCTTCTCCCCTTACTTCTGTAAGCGATTGCTTGAACTGTATAGAAAAAAAAAAAAAAAAAAAAAAAAAAAAAAAAAAAAAAAAAAAAAAAGACAGTCTTAGGAGGCATATTTCAGTGTAAAGAGTTTGTTCCAGGGCTGAGTTTCCCCAGCGGAAGCGCCTCACATTTTAAATGAAAAATCAGGTCTCTGTGTTTCTGCTGCTTGTTGCTATTGCAGCGGTGCTGCTCACAGAATGGGTCTCAAGCAACCAGGCCCCAGAGTTAGAAAAGGACCTTGACTCTATGCCTAGTTATTGGAGGAAAACACACAGAGGTAAGCCTGCCAGTCCTGAAACAGAGCTGGGGAGGTTGCTCAGAAATAGAGAGCGTCTGAGATGGGAAGGGTCTGGCCTTTGAGGACGGAGATGCTCACAGCAGCTGCTGGACGGCTGCCTGCTCTGGAACTGGAGCATGGGACAGTTTATGAACTTAAAGCACATTTTCCAACCTTATGGGATTTTCCTTATGATCTGTTCTCAGCAAAGCAGCATTATTATTGTAAATAGATGCTCTTTTTGTCCTGTCTCCCAGGGGATAAAAATTCATGTTATGTTTGAAAATGTATGTTTTTCCCACTCGTTGCTGAAGCAGTTCCTTTCCACAAGGTCTGAAGAAAGCCGAGCATTAGCAGATACTGTTAATATCATTACTTCAAAGTTCTAGCTGAATGTCTTTGCCAGAGAGTCTTTAATAAAAGACGTGGCCTCCGTCCCCTCAGAATTGCAGGGGTTGGAAACGAGTTTCAGTGAGTCATCTCAGGCGTCCTCCTGCATTGTGGCAGGACCTTTCTGTCCAGCCCCTCAGCTCTTAACTCTTTCAGCTGCCTAACTGCTGGCTCCTGTGCTCATTGCTGGGACTGCTGTTTCCACGATACACTTGTGTACTGCCCTGAACCAGGAGCAAGGATCCAGCACTGCGGTGCTGTTCCCACTCCTGCTCCCAAGCCATCACCCTCCTGCCTGTGCCACTATGTTTGGGAATATTTTTACAGCTGCCTCCCTCCTTCCTTTGGGAGGTTTTTTAGCTCTTTTTTTTCCCCAGTGCTTCTCTTGTTGGTGAATGAGTTTTCCAGGCTTCTCTTCCCATGAGGCTGGTTGGCATGTTGTGTATTTATGGAGTCATTGCTGTGCCAGCTCCTGAGGCAGAAAGGCAACCCTGGGGCAACTCAATTTTTGGTGTGCTGGACCTTCGCTAAGTTTGGGAAACTGTGCCAGCTGTCACACGGTCCTCATGCCTTCTCCTTTCCTGGGATCAACACTTTCTGGCTGCAGGAACTAGCTGAGAGCACCACTCTGCAGCAAGAGCCACAGGTTGCAGATGGCACTGTCCCCCCAGGACCCTTCCAAGCCATCTTGCCTACTCATATAATGATTTTCTTTGCTCCCAGTGATGTCTCTTTAAGAAAAGTTTATTGGTTTTGGTCATAAATCTATGATTATGTATGCTGCAGAACAAGTATTCAGGAAAAGCCATCAATGCATAATGAGATCTGCATCCATCTCAGCCAAAGGTGATAGCAACCACGCAGTTGACTGTGCCATCAGGTCCTCCTTCATGCTATGCTCACCTGGCTGTGTCTCTGGGACTGCTGAGACATGATGGATGGTGCTTGGGATTGCAATGAGGTGTAATGATTCATTCTTAGTTTTGGGAGAGCTTTCTTGTCCACCTGGGCACATGGGAAAATCATTGGCTGATTAACAGCACTTGAGCATTTTAGCACATGGACAAGTTTCACGTGAGGTCTAATCCCTGCATTCAGCCAAGGCTGCTGAGAGCATGGCTTGTCTTGGGTGAAGGACTTCTGATTTTGACTAATGTTTGGAAATAAAGAGGGGAAATTCACCTTTAAATTTTTTTTAAGCTTTTATTTATTAGAAATTATTTCAAAACCCATTTTTCAAGAACTTACGTGGGGAAAAAAAGGAGAGGTGAAAACCCCATCACAAATCCAGTCTAGCTTTCACCCTGATCTCAGTGGTTCTTGGACAAAAGCTGAGGTGGCAATTTATAAAGCTTCTATTCCTTGACTTAAAAGACTCATAGCTTGAGATACAAGAACATTATATCTGACAGGAGACTGGTGAGTGAGTGAATGATCACCTTTAAAAGAAGACTAGAAATATAGTAACCTGGATTTTTTTCATTGCAAAGATAAATAATAATTTGACAGGAGATGTCATTATTGTTTAATGACTTTGTCTGAACAGAACAATTGAAGGAAATATGTTTGCTCTTCCTCATCCCTTGCCATTTCCATGATGTCATTAGGTTTGGCCCTAACAACTGGAAAGTTAGAACATAGGAAGGGCACTACCTGGAGGGTAAAATGTACACACTGATGCACGGTAGCAATGATTTGTATCATTAGCATAGAGATCTGTATCAAGGTTTATCAAGAGAACAGATAATGAAAAGGACGCTTTGGTAAAGGCATTTTGCATGGACTTACTAAGAAGCTAAGCCATTGTAACTGCAACTCATTTAGTAAAAACACTGTCACATCCTGCAGAAATGAAGAAGTTTGTACTTGTTTAGGAACTTTGTATAGGTGTCCTTGCTAAGTTTTTTGTTTGTTTGCATGTTTTTTCCTTCATGTGGAGCATCTGCTGTTGAAAAGCATCTGCCTGGCTGTCAGTGTGAGCCAAGTATGGCACCACCTGCACGTGGTTTTGCCCCCTATGGAGGATGGCTGGCTACATGTACTGAGTGAATTACATTTAAGATAGTGGGTGTGATTTTTAGTTTAGTTAAGTGGATGTGATTTTTTTAGTTTAGCTGTATACTTCTCCTTCAAGAGCCAGGGGCCACAGTTTCAGACTTGGTTTTCTCATCTTATGTCACCCCCTGCAATGTTTCACCCTTAAGAAGGGGAGGAAAAGACTAAGACTGTCTTGCAGTGGTGGAGAGAAGGGTCACTTATCACTTTAACCTCTGTTGACTTTATTCACTGTTAACCCTTTTCCTGCTCCAGACAAACCCTTCCATGTCTCCTCTCAGCAGTCCACTGCTGCATTCACAAAATTTCAAAATCTGTTTGCCCATCCGTATATCAGAAGAATCATTCCAAAAAGTCCCTAATGTAGCACTGAGCAGCTTTAAGATAATTTGCCTTTCATAAGACCACATTTGGGTCTTACCCTGACCTCTAACAGAGGCTGGTGTCACCTCACATTTATTACCTCTTACAGAAGTCTTATTTTTTAAGCAGCTAATGATAGCACTCAATCTCCCTGATATCAGGTCCAAACTCCCTTTTTGGAAACCTTGTTGAAATCTTCCCTCTGTAGCTTTCATGTGGTGATAAATTCCTTGGGTTAATCACATGCCATAAAAATAAGTATTTCTTTTTATGCCATTTGACTCTCTCATCTTTCCAATGCATTTCCAACCATGGCTGCCCCTACAAAAGCTATCATTCTATATCTGAACCATCAAGACACTCAAATGATCTAACTTACTCCCCTCTTACTATTCTTTGTGTTTCCTATTGCCCTTGAAACACCACAGATCTAATAAGAAATGGTAGACAGAGGGGTTTAGGTGGAATTTGGGCTGGATAAATCTGGATAAAGTAACATGGCTGCTTCATCTACTTCTCTAATTCCTGGCACTATCCTTCCTGACGTGTGTTATAGTTTGTTTATTTTCTACGTCTGGCATTTCGACTAAATGTTATTTGCTCCAAGGCTGAGTTCAGTCCTGGGTGATAAACAAGATGTGCATGGGTAGGGGAGGGATGGACACAGAGCTCTTTTGTGTCTCTTCGTAGCATAAAGCTTTTGTCAGTGTAAAATCAAGACATTAATAGCAATAACACAAAGAGAAACTGTATGGCAGAGCCAGAGGCAAAGGCAGGAAGCAGCTCAGGTGCTGCACACTGCTACCCAGCCACAGCTGCATTTCAGTAGTGCCAGGGGACAACAGGAACATCGCCACTCTGTCACTGCTGCAGAAACGATCTGCCCTCAGTAAATAGTACCACAGAGCGTGCACACACCTCTGTCTGCATGGGCTTCAAGTGGCCTGTGCACCCTCAGGACAATACAGGGATGTGTGTGAGGAAGAGAGATAGGAGCGATAGTCATCTCAGCTCTTTGCATGCTGTAAAACACCTTCAGGAAAAAGTCTTAAGACGCTTGAGTGTGTACGCGGGGCCTGTTTCATTTGAATGTGTAATAACCATGGTCATTCAGGTAAAAAGCACCTCTTCAGTATATAAAGACTGTCTAGGCTTCCTGGATGTGAAAAAACAAGACAATCATTGGATCTCCTCTAGGTTACGTGACACAGGACAGAGAATTAAACCTTCTGTGGGGAGCCTAAGTGTAAGTGGTTTTATAAAATTTATCTTCCTAAAAAGCCAGCCAGGAAAACCTTTGATTGCACTGATGGCTTTTCGTTGTGTCAAATCCTGAATACGTTATTGAGACCTTTGTTTTACTGTGGATGATACAGAGAAGATTGGCAGAGAAATCCTTTTAGCTCCTGAGAGGCAAAATGAATGTATCTGTTCTGTGGCTGTTAGTCTGAAAAGCCAGATCTTAAAAGAGAGTCAGTGCTTTTCTGTCTCCGATAATGTTCAAGTCTGTTTGATCAAAACTGGATGAACATTAAAAGGAAAAAAAACACTGCAAACATCCATGCAAATAAACATCACAGCTCGCTCTCAGTGCTATTTATAGCTGTTTCAGTTTAATGACCCCAAACATCACATGAAACATCTAATGTGCTACCAAGACTGTTTACAGGAGACAACTGTCTCAAGAACGTGGTAGTGTGAAGACTCCCAGGGCAGCACCCATGCAGAAACTGCAAATCTCCTTGGGTAGCCTCATCCTGTCTAATAATCTTGTTTAGTAAATTTTTGACAGGGGAAAAAAATAATGGAAGGCGGTTTAGGTCATTGCGTACACATCATGACAAACAGACAGGTCAAAACCAGTGTGCCCATGTAGAGCATCAGCAATCAATAACAACTAGTACATTCAAAGCATGGACAGATGTGCTACGGTGCCTACAGCTGGAGGATTTTGGGGTGTTCCAGCACCCATCTGGTATCTGTCTGGTCTCAGCTGCTGGTTCCTCCCCCATGAGGAGAGGCTGAAGGCGAAGCTGCTCACAGTGCCAGTGTGGTCCCCAGTCTCCCTTGTGTGCTCCTGCCTGCCCCAGGACCCAGGGTGCCCACTGCAAGCCACCCTCTTTCATGGGAGGACAGGAGCATCAGCAGTTTGTGTCAGTGCTGTGGCATGCGGGCAACTCTAACAGATATATGGATTTGCATAGGCAGATGCTGACTCTTCTGGGCAAGAGCAATAGTACTGCTCCTATGCTAGTAAAAATGCTGGAGCAAAACTTTCTCCCTTGCCATGTGCCTTTGCTGGTCAGCAAGGGTGGGTTCTCTGTTCCACAACACCAGTGAGTGCTTCAGCCCCCGTTAGTGCTCAGTCAGCCCCGCTAGCTTGAAGAGTGCACACTAAAGTACAAAGAGCCTGTCTCCTAACAGTAATTAATAGTTGTTTTCTTCTATATTGCTTTTAATTTACGGAGCTTCAGTCATGGCTGAACTATTCTGTATGCTATTCATTAGCTGATCACATGCCACTGCTAATTTTTTTCAAATGGATTCACTATTTATAAATGTTCGTCGGTTTGTGCCGACACATGAGGGAAGGAGGGACATATTTATGCCATCTATTTCAAGTCTCCAGTGCAGATGTTTGCAGCTCTCCTTCAGAGGGGCTGACCTCTCTCTCGTTAACCAGAGTTACACCTTTGCTTCCTAAAGCTATTTGTCTGGCATTCACCTGTGTGCAATCCCTAAACTAGATGGTCTGAAACGTCTCGCCTTCTCCTTAGACTAACCACCTAGTGAGTTCTCTGGTTGCAGAGGGGGCTGAGTTAGGCACATGGGTTGGTACAGCCCCCCAGAGTCAACTGAGGGTTTCCATATAGAAAAACAAATGCTCTTTTGAGTATAAATTTTGGGGTGAATACATTTTATGGTAAAAATTGCAGGCTTTTTTAAGCTCATGAGTATCAAACAAGATGCTCAGTGGCTGCCTAAGTAAAAAAGATGACACGTCTCCCTTCTGCCTACCACAAAGTGACCCTGTTCATTTTGGCACTATTAAACCAGCTCAGCTAGTAATTAATCGATCTTTTTGGTATAACCTCAGCCCTAATTAAACATTTATAATTTCACATAGTTAGACACAATACAAGTCACCCTGGCTGAGAGACCTTTGCTCACGGAAAAACGGCGTTTGATGTTGGAAAGACAGAATGGAAGCAGCATGTTAAAGCATCTACTCACTATCCAAACAGTTCCTATTGTTACAGCTACAGCCAGTAATATCCTGTTTGTCACTGGGATTGCACTTTGGTTCGCCTGCCCTAGAAACAGACATTTACCTTGTGGCTAAACCCTTTCGGTGTGGGACTTGGATTTTCACCAAAGGTAAGGAAACCTAACTCAGGGTTCTGGCCTCCAGCAAAACCTCTTCAAAATGCCTCAAGAAATAAACAGAATCATAAACTTCCCCACATCCAACAAAAGAGCCCAGTTTCGTATCCAAATAACAAGTTCGCCTTCCCCATCTGTCTGGCATTACCTCTGACCCTGCTCTATATCCATCACATCCCAGCCCTGGCAACAGGCCCTGAACAAATTCATTTTTGTGGACTGTGGGTGAAATCTGTGGCAGAATATTAGTGGTGTGGAGCTAATAACTGGTTTGGACTTTTGTACCGTGCAGCTGCGTACATGGTGAAATGCCAACAGCCTTTCGTCCCAGGCAGTGCTGTGTCCGAGCCATGCGAGCTGTCTGCAGGAAGCCTGTTCCTTCCCTGGGTGAAATCCACGCATTGCCTTTGATTTTCTTAGAGGCAGGGCGAGTCCAAATTTTATAAAGTGGTTTCAAGCCCTCTCACGTGCAAGGCTAAGTACCGTACAGATATAATACCAGTTGGAGGTCAGCCCTTTGAAACGCTGGTTGCTTCCTCAGGGACACCTTGTCGGTGTGCTTATCTGCTTTGTACTGCTGAAAAGCTGCCCCAGGTCTGCAGGCTGACAAGATGCAACGGAGCAGGGCAAGTAGATGCAGCTAGTGCTGTGGGGCGGTGAACGGTTAACGCCTTGGCCATGACAGCAGTGCATCTGGAGCTCTTCCCAATTCTGGGCTGGATAGCATCACTGTCTCCCCCGAGTCGCTGGAGTCGCGGCAATGAGAAACTGCTCTGAGATCACAATTGGAATCCTCAGTTTTTAATGCCTCCCCCCCTCCTGCTACTTTTTCCATTAGAAAGAAGGAAATTTGTAAATGCCCTGGGACTCACAACCAGGCTGTGACCCGGTGAGGCAAGATGAAGCACTTGCTAACACACCACTGCTGCTAATAATAATGCCTGGGTGAAAAAACTTCAATGGAAAGTGCAGCTTTGCAAAAAAAAAAAAAAAAAAAAAAAAAAAAAAAAATCTGCTGCAGTTAATTGCTTATGAGCATTTTCAACACAGACAGGCTGAAATTGGTTTCAGCTTGTTTGGGTAGGTTGAAATGGTTGATTTTGAGAGGGGCAAGGGCAAGGGCAGACAAAGCCATGTGGCAAGTTAAATTTCAATGTGATTTTTCCAGAGCCTTGGCTGCTCTCCAGGATCTGCCCACCTGCAAAACCTTTCTGTGTGCCATGGCGGTATTGCCATGCCCACGTTACAGCTATGCCACCTCTCCTTGTGGCCATGGGCTGCCATGTGGGGAGGGGTAAAAGGGTCCATGGCCACAGAGTATATCATAAAAGCTGTGAGCTTAGAGGTAAGTCTGAGCCTAAGTGAGCTTTCCTCTCAATATACACAGCATATTAAAGCATTTTAATGGATTATGTTATATTTTATGCCACATAATGTCTTTATGTTATATGAGTGAGGTTTTGTTTTTTTTTTTTTTTTTCTGGCATTTTGCTCCAGAAGCCATTTCTATTGCTCAATTTTGTGTACTGGTTTGTAGTGAAATAGGTTTAATGGATTTCTCAAAAAAATAGGTTTAATGGGATTTCTCAAAAAAATGAAATTCCATTTTTGACCAGTGTTTGTTTTGACCACTGGCACTGGACAAGGCTTGTCTCACAACAGCATGTTAATATACAGAGTTATTTTTTCCCTTATCTTTCTGAACTTTGTCATCCAAAAAAAATCTTAGTTTATATTTATATGCTATAGTAGTTTAAAAGGCAAACAAGAATAGCTGGAGATACTTTACTAGTCTAAATCTTAAAAGCCTGAAAAAGTAGATTGGTTTAAAAGTGCACGCCCACTGCTTTTATCTGGTACCCTAAGGAAATGAGGATTATAGAGTGACACTCTTCATCTCCCTGTCCTAACAGCTCTCCTCTCCCTCAGTGATTTTGGAGCCCACTGGCAATTTCCACCACTTTTGACAGAGAGGAGATGAATTAAGGGATATGCCTGCAAGTGGCCTGGTAGGGAAGAGCCTGGTGCCCCCACCAATTGCCAGCCTGAGTGGCTGGCATCAGCACCTGGGTGTGCGCAGCCCCCATGCACACCCTTGTGCCCCCATGCTCACGTCAAGGCCATTCAACCCACAGATCAACATATATGTGGTTTAGTGCCAGCTAGCATTTGGGTTTCTCCATACACAGAGGCATTTGCAGGGCTTGGCAGAGAGCAGAGGGTGGTGGGTGCTGGAGCCAGTGTATTGCTGGAGAGCAAGGCTGTAAGGGACAAGCAGACCTCAGCTTACCACAGGAAAGTAAGTGGGTGCTATCACAATATAAGACATAAATCCGTGCAGCCTTGCATAGGATTTGTGCCTTGCAGAAATACTTATTTACACCATAAAATATTATTTCATGTGTTTGGGTAAGGAAAGGACTTTTTTTTTTTTTTTTTTTTTTTTTTTTCTAAAATGGTTGTTCAGTCTATCTGGTGGTAATAACAGAGAAAAGAGAGTGTTGCTTGCATTAGAAGTGATGCTGCCCACTCTTGTGGAGGAAAAGGTCTTCACATTTCCATGGCTCAGATTCTGCAATTACACAGCTTTCTTGTTTGGCCAGTTCATCTGCTAAACCTGACACAAAGCCAGAATGAAAACAGAGATTTTCCCATTACAGAACACCAAATCTATGATAAGCCACGCCATGAAAATTCAGTTTTTAAGGAGGTGGAGAGAGAATGAGGGAAACTCCAACTGCTGCTGCAAGATAAGCAGTAGTTCTGCAGTGCTTCTAAAGTCTGTTTTTCAGGAGGGATCTTAAAAACAACAACAACCATAAGGCAAAGGAGCAGTGAGATAAGAAAAACAACAGAACCCAGGATAGGAAAATTTAAGCAGGAGTTTGAGCAACAGTTTTAGCCTGTCACACCATCTGTGTGGTAACTCTGGACACAGCTGGGTAAAGTAATTGCTACAGATAGAGGCCTGTGAATATTGTGCTTAATCTGTGGGGTTGTTCTGCACAGTGATGCAGTCAACATCATCTATGATCTCCGTTATGTTCACATTTTTTTCTTACACTAAAAATTCCCTCAGTATAAAGTACTCAAACCAATCACCGCTTCTGCTTTCTCCACTGTCAAGTTATAATATTAAATTCTATTTATAGATGGAGTAAAAAAATCTCTGAGTTATATTCTGACAGCACTCAGAGATATGCTGATTTTCTCAAAGATTACTCTTTAAATAGGCCATAAATATTGTAATTTATGTAATTTATCACCAACAATGTATATTTTATGTATACACATATATATATATATAACCTTCACCATAACAGCAGCCTGCAAAGTTCAGAACTTCAGAATTGAAAAAAACAAAACAACAACAACAACAAAAAAACCAACCAAACCAAGCAGCTGAATACAGCTTGACAGAGGCTGAATTACATTTGTTGTCCCCAAAACCCAGTGCATTTAATTGCGTCCCTAATGCTGCTTACTTGCCAAAAACAAACTAAAAATCAGAAGCAAACAAATAAGTTCCCTGCATAAATCCCACGTTGCCCCAATTGTATGAACTGCCATCTAAGCTTTCTGGCCACCGTCCAGGCCTGGATCACATTCTTGGATGAGAAGTAACCCGTGCATTGCCTCCGAACCATCCTTGATCTTCCCTTACCCCCCACCTGGCCCTCCTGCAGCTCCCCATTAAAATTCCTTTTAAAGCCCTTCCTTACCTGCATAGTGGTCAAACACGGTGGGCACGTACTCCTCTGGGAAGGCATCGTTGGCATAGCTCATCAGCAAACAGGTTTTCCCAACCGCGCCATCCCCAACCACCACGCATTTTAACATCTTCTTGGGGTTATTGCTGCTCCCGTCAGTGCAGTTGTCATCTTCTTCCTTGCAGTTCATTCTTGCTGCTGCCGCCGCTGCTCTTGCTGCTCCCAGGACTTCCAAGTGCACATGAAGGAAAAATGAAGTGCGATTGTATTGACTTTTCCTGAGTTTGGAGTAGTGGTGGTGGTGGTGGTGGGGGGGGGGGGGGGAGGAATCTCAAACTCAGGAAATCATACTAATGTTTCCAGGCTGTCACAGCCGCTTCTAACAATTACCAGAGCAGTCAAGAGAATCATCGAGGTGAATAAATTAAATACAAGGAGAGGAATATTGCGAAAATCTGTCCTTTCTTGTTCGTCCGAGTCAGGAAATCCTCATCCTGTCCCAGAGTTCTCGGTATTTATTGCGACTTAAAAAATATCAGCAGCCTGCGGCTTTGAGTCGCGTCTCCCTTCCTCCAGCCTGGCCGCAGGAATCAGGGATTCCTGTTAAATCCACTCCATTTTCCATTTCATTTCTAACATGGAGGAGTGTCTGGAGGGTTTTAATGGAGTTTTTCCTTTCTTTCTCCAGCTTGCTGTGTGTCAGGAAATCATGGGTTTCCTGCTGAATTCCATATTAGGATCAGTGGGCTTGTGAAGGGCTGCAAACAATGGGAGCTCTGTGTGTATTTGTACTTTGGAGGAACTCTGCCAGGACATGGAGAAAGAAAAACACTAGAGGTCTCTCTGCAGACCGAAGTTTTTAGGCTTCCTGCTCCATCCCGCGCTCGGGCTGCTCTCCGGGCTGCCAGCACCGATTTGGATGAGGAGGATGTCAGAGAGGCATTGGACCTCCGTGGCCGTGCAGGGTACGGCGAGGCTGGGAGCCCTACTGCTGCCTCGGTGGTGTCAGCTCTGCTCTTCCCGGGAGTGATCCCTGCTGATTGCGGGGTCGGTATTTTCTTACATTTGGAAGGAAGAAGGGGGGGAGGCGGAAAAGCAGGCAGGAGGTATAGAGGGTAGGTAGAGTTGAATGTGAAAGTGCTCTGTGTCTATAGCTCTTAAAAAAACTTAGTTTGGAATAATAATAATCGATTTTTTAAGTTGGGCACTCAGAAAGTACCCCTTATGCTCCCCCTCATTTACTCAAAAAAGAAAGAGGGATTCCTCCTCCCCCCCCCGCCCCAGTGTAGCTTTGTAAACTCAGATAGAGAGCTAAAAGAGAAATTAAGAGTTAGAGGAGTTAAAGTGTGTGTGTGTGTATACACACACACACACAGATATATATATATATATATATATATGCAAACTCCCCATAGCAGTCTGTGGAAAAACAGCTTTGAAATGTGTGATCCCTGCCCCCCCCCCATCTCAGTTTTGTTCTGGCACTTCACATGCCTCCTGTCTTCTCTCAATTTAAATATATAGCAGTCTATATGTGGGCAACGTGAAGGGCCAAACTCCCTGCTCCTTCCACAGGAAAGATTTTACAGTTTCCAGCAGAAACGAGCCAGACATTGACATAAAGCCTAGTCCAGCGGCTCGGCACATCCTGCTGGCCGTGTTTCCCTTCCATAAGATTAAAAGGTTTTGAAACGGGGAAACAAGCCCCCACTGGGGCTCCATGGGGAAGCGCACCAGCACTACAGGCTTCCCCTGCCTTGCTCATGCCTGCTGACACAGAAATGTCCTGAAGCTCACACAGCTGCTGAGCGACGCACACCTGGAAGTGTAAAGACCAGCACAATCCTTATAATGAACCTTCTTAGCCCCAGGCTGTGTGTTCTTCAACATCTGCAGTGATGGGGGCTCAGCAGTCCCACCCACAGTCTTGCCTGAACAGGCCCAGTCCCATCCCTGAGCTCTTCAGTGACCTGGCAGCATGATGGACCAGGCTATCAACACCTTCCCCAGGAGGTGCTCGATGGATAAAACAAGGGAATAAGGTTTGTTCCTTTACCTGGATAGCCCCAGGTCTCTGTTTGCATGCCTCTTAACAGGCATCTCTGTCATTCAGTAATTTATGCAACCTACCCCACATTCATTATCTTCTCCATGTCCTCCTCTCTGTTGACAACAGGGATCTTTGGAGGTACCGGTAGACCCAGCACCATACCCGTTGCCATAGTCATCACTGCAAGGTTCCGTCCAATTAGGAGTTTTGGGTCACATCCTTTTAACTTCAAAGCTAAACCCAAAAGCTGAGGTTTACCACAAAAGACTTGTGAGCTCTAGGCACCCAAAGCCCCATTGTCCAAGCAGTTACTCTATTGATCATTTCCCCCAGCAGCAGCACATCTGGGTCATCCCGGGGGGGAATCAGCTATTACAGGATTTTGTTCTTTAAACTTCTTGCTGCAGCTGGGGCAAACTCCAAGCTTGTGCCTCTGTTTAGTTATTACATGGCTGGGTTGGTGCACTGACACTCTCTGTGCCTTTGCTTACCAACTCACTGACCTTGTTGGATAAATTTGCAAAACCCATGAGTAAGTGTACGCTGTTGCAAGGTAACCACAGAGCCCGAGGAAGCAAAAAATAAAAAAATAAAAACCCAGTAATTCATGGTTCAGTTCCCCATTGCCTCTATCAGGTAGAAACAACAACTAACTCACTTCCCATTTTACACAGGCATAATTTATCTGCAAGCTTTTCCAACATCAGTCACAGTTCTAAGGCAAGCCTTAATGTTAGTTAGGCCAGATTTAGGCCTACGACAAAATCCACACAGTTCATTCCACCACACTCATCAGGGTTGTGTTGCTTTGATCATAAAGCTGGGCAGTCTCAGCAGGACTGTGTCCACTTCCATTTTTCTGTAAGAGGTTAAACAATGAAATTCCTTTGTGGTTTCTCTGGAGGCTTAAGACACTTCGTTCTTCTCCTCACCTTTCTTTAAATGGTCTTTTGAAATTGCTTAAAGGAATTAGCTTTTGTGGTACTTAAAATACTGAGGGGCTGAACTGGAGGGTCTTTGTAGACTCCTCCAATTCCAGCTTCTTATTTATAGGTACCTTGTGGAGTAAGATGAATCAATAAAAGAACTACATCCCTTAGCATGCTTAATGGAAACCCAGACACTCAGTAGACTCTACCTAATGACTTTCCTGGGAGAGGCAACAAAATTAATTTATCTTGAAGTTGAGGAAAGTTGACATCTTGCCCATAGGGCTCTCAAATTCAGTGCTACAATTTTGCCGTACCTATTAAGATGACATGTACAGCTCTAGTGGAGTTATGATGAAGTTATAAACGAAGGGACCAAAAGCATATGTTTTCTTTAACCTCATTACTTTAACTTGGTTTGGCACCATTCAGATCAGCTGGACCAAAACATCATAAGAGCTGGTTTAGTTGCAAGAACATATAATCACATTGGTTTATTGGCTTCTCTCTCAGGAGGCTGAGACAACATTAACCCCTCTGCAACCTGGGATTGTATCTTGCAAAGTTGGCACTGACTTTGCTGTGTGAATTAACAGCCCAGTCCTCTTGTCTATAAGTCTAGCAAAGTTTGAGGCAATCCTGCTATGTCTAACAAGAGATTTCCTAACCTGTAAATTGCAAGTTTCAGTGCTTTAGGTTAACTTGACCCTTGTGTAGTTGCAGTGCAATTTTCAGCTACCCTTAAACTGCTTCTGCAGAGCTGCTGACGAGCCCCAGCATGGAAGTCATAGGGTTATTTGTTATATCAGCAAAGTTATATCATAGTTATATCAACAAAGCTCAGGTCTTGTGATTTAATCTGGATCCAGGGCTTTTTTGCTCTTTCACTAATCAAGTTAGAAACGGCCAGCTTTTCTCACAAGATCTCAGTCCTTCCCGTCTTACAAATCCAATAAGAGCAGGCTGGTTTCAAGCCACGAAGCTTGACAAGATGTGCCTGAAGTAAAACAGTGAGCCCAACTATTCTGAATGCTTGGAAAGCTTGCTTTGCTCCGTGTTGTTCTTAGCTATCCAACCCAATTTTCTTCCCACTCATTTTAGAAGCCTCTAGCCAAGATCATCATGGCAAGAAGGGAGGCTAAAGGAGACCATAATAGATATAGGCAGATGTTACTAGCACTGGGGAGCGAAGCTGTCACCTGAGGCACTTGCTAGCAAAGATTCTCAAGCAAAGAGCTCTGCTCTAGTTGAAGCGCTTCTGACCTTTTGTTAATTAACAAATTAACTGTCTGCAGATCTATTCCTGGGACTGCATAGTATGTCCAATTCCCACACGTCTGTGTGGAAGCATCAGCTTCATCTTCATCAGCACACGTCTGACAGGACAGTCCCTGCAGCTGCTTCCTCAGGGATCAGGGAACTTTGGTGAGAAGATCTGTGGGAGGTGAAGGGCTTGCAAATTTGTTAATTAGCTCTGCAATGAGCAGTATGTTTGCCAATTAAATCCATTCTCTATTTCTCTGCAGGCTTTCAGAGTGAGGGAAAAAAAAAAAAAAAAAAGGCTGTATTGTGCTCTTCCAGCTCTCCTTCTCTAACCAAATCTGCCACTGCCACATTTCTCCCCAGTGCCTCCTGTCATCTTCCTTTATGCAATCTTATGAGCTTAAAGCTTGTAAGTCAGAGGAATTTATTAACTATTTTCCTCATCTCTTCTTTCATTAGGCCTTGCCCTCCTTATCCCTCCCCTGCTTCATCCCTTCTTGGCCTAAACTGAACAGATCTGTCCCTACATTCTCACCCATAGGAGGCAGCTCCGTGGGGTGGGGGGTTTTGAAGGTGACTGCACCGCCATGAAGCTTCTCTCCCCACCTCTTGTTGCTAGAAACAGTCTTGTCCATACTCTCTCCTTCCACCTACCTACGCTGATGTGGGAATGAAGTTTCTGGCACTGCTGCTGAACTGTAAATTGACTTCAGGTAAATCTTCTCACATTTTTTCTTATCCTTTGTCCAATCTGTTGGATTGTCAGAGTTTTTTTTTTTTTTTTTTTTTTTTTGAGTGGGGGCAGGTTAAGGGGGCAGGCATTGTATTGGTATAAGACTGAGCATAGCAGAACCATACTGAGCTTAATTATCACTGTGCAGTTCAAAGCCAGGTCAGATTCAGCACCTTTTCTGGACTGTGAGATGGTAAGAGCCAGACTCCTGCATTTAAATGAAATCAAGACTTTAAGCATCCCTATTGTCACCATGCTCTCAGGGGAGCCTCCTGGACCTCTAGTCCTAGGTAGAGTAGGCTTGGGGTGGTTCCTCTTTGTTCTTGGGTTGTCTGTATGTGCCTCCACAATGCGGTAAGAAAAATTGAAATGAAGGCATTTAATCTTTATTCCCTCCATCCTCTGTTCCCCTTTCTTGCTGGCAGCCCCATCCATCAGCCTCCCACCCTGGTGAAATGGTCGTTGAGACCTCAAGTGAATTGATATGTAGAAAAGCAGAAGCAGTAAAAAAGGGAGGAAAAAATAACAATTTAGCATTGACCACAGTGCGGATGGAAGCATTCTGCGTGAAGCATTTTTAGAGCAGTTTGCTGAATGGGTAGGTGCTGAGGTTCGGCGTTGAGGCTTGTTGAGTGAGAGCAGGCCTCTTTACAGCCCTCACACACCATCAGTCATGCTGCCACCATCACCACCACCGTGGTGGTCCACACCAGCAGCAGGGAGTCTCCTGTTTCATGCTGCTGCCATGGATATAATTAGTGTCATTGGGTTTCCCTTTGGAATGAGGAGCTTATAAAACAAATGACTTTTGGGAGATGAGGTCAAGCAAAGGATGATTCATGTCCTGCTCATCAGAGTACCCTCATCGGTGAACTTGTTTCCCAAAGACAGCTGCTATCTAATGAGACCTGCAACATGGTGTATTTGTGGGTTTATGAAGGGGGAGGGATGGAGGAACTATTTTCAGCTAGGAAAGATGATTATCAGCTTGTAAATTTACAGTTCTTTCTGCATCGCTGACTGTAGATAGTGCTATGTTAGCCATCCATGAAGCTGGTGGTACTTGTCCAGTGGTTGTATTTCCAACTTTTCTGTTTATAGGTATCTGCATTTGGACTTTGGGGGTCAGCTTTCCTTGGAGGTGTGGAAGTATCCTGTGGATGGTGGAATATGTGCATCCGGTAGTCTGGTGCATCCCTCCATTTGCATCAGCGTTCTCTCACTTTCTTCCAGAAAATTGTCGGCTGTCACCTCTGCCTTCTCTCCTTCTAGTTTCTGTCTTCCGTGACTGTTTTATATAGCTTTTTAAATTCCTCTCCTCAAGCTGACGTCTGAAAAAAATCAATTTACTCCTCTTCATATGACAGTGGGGAGAACTGGACTTAGTGTCCAACCTGTGATTAACAGAGAAAGAAAAATACCACGTTAGGCATTTTCTTCCTACCTACCTATGGTGTTTCCTGTAGAGGATCCTTTTCTAAATTACATTTATTTTAAGTTGAGCAATACAGCAGGAGGTTAAACAAGGAGGAACCTCATCTATGCCTCTTCTGTATCTTAAAATATAATTTGCAACTGCAGATGGTGGACTGCCGAGAATGTAAAAGGGCTGCAATCAGGAAATCAAACTGCACCAAGGGCACCAAAATTGTGACCAATTATCAAAGTGCATATGTGTACTCAGTGAAGTCATTAAAGGGACAAATCTATTTTGTTCACTTGTGAGTAATGCTTGGGACATAATCCGCAATTTCTTTAGAAGCAGAGAAACTTCCCCAAGTTAGATGTGACTGAAAGTTATGTCTCCAATGGGGAGAAAAACGTTCATGTCTAAAAACATGCCAGTTGGAATCTGAAGGTTTTCAGCTTCCCCCTTTCAGGCCAGATTGCCAAGCTGGCTTTATCATTGGAATGAGCACGCAGCTGATTCATAAAACATTCATGCAAAGTTTTTACTCTCTTGGAAAGAAGGGAGCAGGCTGCTTCCAGGGAGGGGATGTGCTTTTGTGCTTCATGGGATCTCTCTGCCTCCACTCAAAAATTAGCAGAAGGTTGGCGCTTCCTCCACATTTCAGGAGCACACAGATGGGACAAGGACCAAGGTGGAAAACAAAGGACTAGCAAGATTGTGATGGGCCTTTTCTCTGCTGTGTCTCCTTGCTGAGCCTATCCTGAGCAGAGGATTGTGGCAAAGGCACTTCAATGAGACCCAGGGACACCCCATGTCCAAACCCACTGCTCAGACATGCATAAGTGGAGTAGATCATTTTTATTTATTTCTTTATTTATTTTTTACTGCTAACCTTCAGGGCAGAGACCAACTCCTGCAGCATGTGAGGGGTGTGTGTCTGTCACAGAGCTAAACTGACCTATTTGCTGGCTGTCACCAAGAAAGCATTTGGTCAGACCTCACAGTGAGCTTGTTAAAGGCAAAAACTGTTCCAGGTATATATTGTTTTCCTTCATGTTGTATTTCTGTGGGCTGAACTTCTCTAACTCTCTGTCAGGACAACCCAGCTTTCCAGCAGTGGCAGAGTGATGGGAAGAGTGCTGGCAGCAGCAGGGGACTTTTTTTCCCCTTTCATAACAATCACTTTTGTTTGTATCACCCAATTGTACTCTTGCTCCAGAGGCATTAACGTGTGGTGGTAAAAAAAGTGAGGAACATGTGCACCCTACCCAGGCTGCAGAAACTTGTGCCTGAAATTGCACGAGGCCTAAGGTCTGAGCATTAAAGCAAGGTCTTGGGACCCAGAAGTACCTGAAGGTATACTGGAAAGTGAAGAGAGAAACATCTTAATTTGCTGTGTCCGCTGACTACTCCTAGGCAATTTTTGCAGCCACAGCAAATGCAGGAGCTGCATTTGGTAGCTCACCACTTGGGGAAAGAGGTGTCAAAATATCTGGGGGAAGGGATGGCTGAAAGTTCTGCTCAGTAGCTGGTAACTTTTCTGCCCTAATGGACTGTACACCAAGATCTTCTTGTGTCCAAAGGCCATTAGACACGTATCACGTACCTTGGGGTGTTTGGGAGGGGTAAATGAGAGCTCCATGGAGCAGCTGGAGTGACTCCCCAGAGCTCACTGCAGAGTGGGCCACCAGCTGCTGCCACCGTCAGCAGGCCCTGGTAGCTCAGTCCCTCTCCACCATGGAGGTCCCCCTTATGGTGAATGAATTGTACCTAGCTCGAGAGACAGTCTGGGCTCTCTGAGCTCATGCCATGGCAATGTGTCCCTGTGCTCTCTAAAGTGTATGTCCCAAGTGCTTCCACAGAGGTCTATGCAGGCTTTGTTGTGCTTGGCAGAGTTTTTGCTGCAGGTGATACAGCTGTTAATGTACCTGTGATAACATATTTGGCTTGTGTGTGACCTTCAGTCACAGCTATGGCTTTCACAGCAGACATGCCATGGTAGATGTTCCTGGCTCTTTCAGGCTGATTTAGAAACTTTTTCACTCATCTGTTCCACCTCTTTCTCACTCTTGTGTGGCTTATTCCTTTACCAAGAGGGCACTGAGATTTCTCATTAGGAAGCACTGCTTATTCCATGATGGCCATTTGTGAAATTTAGGCATAGTGTATCATTGGTGAACTGTGACTGCTAAATTCTGCAATATGGTACTGAGTTCCTAAGGGCCAGAGTTTCCTTTCCCTGCTCCCCGTGTTCCCACTGTGGCACATTTGTGTAAAATGAGCCTGGCTTCACATTTGCCACCATCTCAGAGCTGTCTGGGTTTGCTTTTGGTGTCTGCTATTAAGTGGCAGGAATCCCTGTGGGTTGTTTTCCTCGGTTCAGCAGCATTTGAAGCCATGCTGTCTTCATGAAAATGTATTCTGTAATGGTGATTTAGTAGGGAAAGATGACTCATGAGAATTTCAAATTTGATTTGACTTTATTGCAGCCAAAGGTCCTGTAATGCACCCGAGAGGTTATGGAGTCTCCATCTTTGGAGATATTCAAAAACAGTCTGGACATAGGCCTGGACAACTGGCTTTAGGTGACCCTGCTTGAGGAGAGGGGTTGAACAAGATGACATTCACAGGTCCCTTCTAACCTCAACCAGTCTATGATTCTGTGATCTGATCTACCATGTAGCTTGTGCTCCTCTCTGTTGCAATCCAAAATGAAGTACATGCTTATATTTTTTATGCCTCTCTCCACATGTATCTCCAAGGACTGGAACTATAGCATATTTCAAGAACTAATACAGAATCCTCTAGTCACACAAGAAATCATGACTTTAGGTTCTTGCATTTATCATCATTTCTTTCAAAACAAATATGCTGTAAACTGCAGCTTTCGTGAGTAATATGAGGATTGGTTCCCAGTGAACTGTTATTGACTGAGTTTGACTTCAACATTATTTTTTTTGCTGTCTTCATGACATATTTTGTAATAGTTAAATACAGGTTGCTGGTTGTTACAACAGTGAGTAATGTCTAGGAGGTGGTGAGGGGAATCCATCCTCTTTTTTGTTTTGTCTCTCTGATTTGTGAACGGCAAGCATCTGACCTATCTCTTTGGCTTACATTGGGGATGTACTCTATATTTTGCAGATGTTCTGGGAAACATGTAGCTTCTCCTCCTTGTCTGTGGAAGCAGCTTTTGGGCAGAGGCCTCTGCATCCTTTCTCCAGAGGGCTGTGATCAGTGCTGTATGGAGATGAACAGACGCCTTGAAACAAATGGGTTTATTTAACATGTGAAGCAAAACGTTAGAGGAACTAACTTAAAAACAGCAAGCAGCTGATAAGCATCTGTAATTTAAGCTTCAGACTTCTTTGATGGACTTTGCTCATCATCGACAGGAGGAGAACAACTCCAGATTACGTGCTTTAACTAATGCAGGCAATCTGAAGACATAGCCTGCTCTCAGTAGGCATCACCCAGTAGGATTTTTTTCCTGGAAATGCTTTTCCCGAAGCCCTGGGCCTGCTGTGCTCATCTGAGCCCTGTGACCATATGGTGCACTGGCTTTTGTCAGGGGACCCAGCTGTGAAGCCTTCCTTTTTCTTTTTCAGCTCAAGCATCAAAGCAGCCCAAGAGCCCAGTGTTGCAGGAACCATTCTGTAATCATGCCCTCCAGACCAATCCATCTTTAATGCCTTGGCCATAGAGCTTGTGACGACTCTGAAGTACAGTCACACTCCCATGTTCAGTCCCGAGCCCACCAACCTTCATTGCAGTCACCAGCTGACCTGAGAGCCCCACAGGGCACGTGCTGTTTAGGTACATGATTGCAAATAAACCTGATGGCCTCACAGAACATTTCAAACCTTCCTGTCCTCTCTATTTCTGCCATACACCTATACCTGAGAAGGGAAAGCTCCTGATTACTGGAAAATGTCATGTCTTTGTCACAGGTGAGAGCCCTCTCCTTTGGTGGCAAATGAACATCAGCAATAAGATTCTTCATTTCAGCTTGTTACTATTACACAATTTGAAATGCTCCCGTGATTTTTAATCTTTCCTCTATATGATCTTCAGAGATTCATCTGCTTTCAAAATGGTCACTGAGAACAATTTTGCTGTGTTAGCTATTGGGTAAATAATAAGTCCCACTTAAACCTGTTCACTAAGTGTCTGAATAATGGCACGGTACTTACACATCTCTCCTTATTCTCCAGTGTCTTGAGCATTATTAATTTTTAACAGATTGGAAGTGCAGCTCAGATTGCCACCAGACAGTTCTCGCCTCTCTCAATTTCATCTAGACCATCTTGGGCCGTATTTTAATTATTGGCAAAAACAAAAGCCAAAACCAAAAACCTTACTTTGTAGGTTTTCCCACAGAAGGAGCTGCCAAGCTCCTCAGCAAATCTGTCCCCGTGAGACTTCCCAACTTTTTTGACCAGGTTCAGTTCTCAGTTCTTTTCCATATTTGCACTGAGGTAACAGGCATTGGAAAACAGTCCACTGGGAAATTGTGTGAGAGTGGGTTCATGTGACAGATCTTTCTGCAGCTTGTCATGCCATGAATAGCAGAGCAACAGCCTTTCAGCACTCAACCATGTCACTGTCTGTGTTACTTTTGATGGAACTGGGGTGAGTGCCTGCTTGTGGAAATAAGGAAAAAGTTAGCTAGCTGTTTTTATCTCAGGGAAAGGGTTGGTTTGTGCTTTCCTTGAAAGTTTGCATAGTATCTTAATTTAATTGTCCTCCTGTTACTGTCCCTGCTGTGGTTGCTTTGTGCTGGCAAGTAGGATTTGCATTCAGCAGTGCTTAGAAGACCATGGTGGTTACATTAAGCACTGTAAAAACATACAGGGAAACTCAGCACCCCCAGCCCCATGGCGTTTGCAGTCTAAGGGTGCAAATGACAGGAGGGAAGCAGAAAGGAAAGGGCTGTCCATCTCATGTGTTTTGTAGTGGTATTGCTAGAAATAGCAGCCCATGCCCTTGACTCATGAATCAGTGGTTATCTTCTGAGTTAAATGCCTTTGAGTCATGTGCTGTGCCTACAGCACATTGCTCTAAGTGCAAGACCAGGGCCAGGCGAGCTGTTTGTTTGCAGGATTTTCCTGCTGTGGGATCTGTCACTCTTCAGTATTTGAGGAGGACTGAGCCTGAGGTGCCAAAACTGTCCTCTGGACGCTACTCAGCTGTAGTGCAGATGACCTGTGGGCTCAAGATGGAAATCCTCTGACTCTCTCCATAGCAGAAGATAATTAGTGGAGATGTGACTTGGAAAAGTACATTCATTTTCCCTACTCAGCTGTGTTAAAGACTGTATGGACATAGACATAGAAAATCTGATGACACAGGGGCATCTCCTTTGTTTAGCTCTTCCATCCTGTCCATGTTTAGACCATCCTCATTGACCAGGCTTGAATTTGGATTTGAACTTGCTGCATCACACAGCTCACACCAGCTGCAGCCGTTCTGCCCCAAGGGGCAAAGTGCAAACCTGGACACTTGCCTGTGGCTGGATTTCCTTGGCTGGCAAGTCCCCTGGCTCCTGGCTGACACAAGTCAGTTCGGGAGCCAAGAAGTTGTCAAGTTTATGGTTTTGAGAAGAGCAGAATCAACATGGGCTTGAAACTTCTGAGAAGGTCTTCTCTCTGCCTTCCAGAGCACAGAACCATGCCCGAGCAGACCAGAGCTGATCGAGCCAGCAGCTTCGCATAGCCATGAGCTGACCCCTCACAGTATGCAGCTGCTCACAGCTGTCCCACTGTGGATGCACACAGCTTCATTTTTATGGTGTAGGGGGAAAATTTGGGCTTTCAAACACTAGCAAGCTATTTGCTTCTCTTTCTCTGTCTCTTTCCACAGCTGACCTCAATGTCCAGCTGTAAAGGCATTTTCTGGTTTGAGTGCCGCTGAGCAGAGTGACATCCCGGCCTCTCCTGCCACTCTGTAATTAACAGCCCCAAACATGGAGCAGTGTCTGAGCCTCTGACATTTTTTTGCCAGGACTTTTATTAATTTGACACTAGTTTTCATAGCAACTCACCATGGAGCTGTAGCAAACACTCAGCTGTACCTGACAGAAAATGGTGGTTTTATGTGCTGTGGATGTTGTTACTGAGCCTCAGAGACGAACTGCAGTTTGAATCCTCCAACTCTTTGTTAAGAAAAAATAAATAAAGGATTGAAGTGGGAACAGAACAATTGAAAATTAGTATTTATATCGCCTTGGTCTGCCAAAATCTGTTATCATGTCTATCAAAACTCCCACCCTCTGGGGATCAGGCATTTAGACTTGTAACACCCCTGTGCTCAGTTACACTAATGTTCCTGTTCCTGAGGGGACGCTGCCTTGTACCTGGGAAGTAACTTAAAATGAAGGGATGTTTCATTCATTACCTGATGGAGAATTCTTTCATCTTCTGAAGTGAGCTTTTCTGTTGTTTCAATGAACAACTCTTCTAAGTGCTCTTGTGATCCCTTCACTCCTGCTATACCCGCTTCTAACATGAGCAGACTCTTACATAGTAATGTTTGGACAGCTCAATATTTTATTTTATTTTATTTTATTTTATTTTATTTTATTTTATTTTATTTTATTTTATTTTATTTTATTTTATTTTATTATTACTATTTTTTTCTTGGGCCAAACATGGTGATGGTGGCCACAACATATGCAGGTTTGTTATTGCGTTTTTTGTGGACTTATACTCTTGTTTGCATATGGCCTTTTGCTTCAGGGTTCCTTATCCTCATGCAATTTGGTGGCAGTGGGGAAAATCCTTTTTTTTTTTTTTTTTTTTTTTTTTTTTTTATCTTTAAGAAAAAAGTTTAAATGTTCTGTTTAAGATAGTTCTGCATTTACAGATAGTCTCTTTACTTAACCTTAAATTCCAGACATGATCTGGTTGCTGTAAGTAGGGACTCAGTCCTTCCCAGATTGCTTTTCACCCTTAGGTAATTTACAGCCTCTTCTATCTTTTCTCTTTGTTGCCCATTTTGCAAGCACCTCCCTCATCTGTTTCCCCTTCCGTGTGCAATGCAGTGCTCTGTAAAGGCCCATCTATTGTCTTCATGTTTTATTGTTAGTCAACTTTGTCTGACGTAACTGGAAAACATTACCAACGTCACCTTTCCTGGCAGAAATCAGGCTGCTTCCTACCTGTCTTCCTTTTGAGTGGGCAACCTTGCCTACCAAAAGAAATGCTTTTTACATCTCTTCCAGTTGTTGGTTTTCTGGGAATTATCACTTCAGAGGGGGGGGCTTTTAGCATCTCCAGGGTTCTCCTCCAGACGGCTCCTGACAGACCCCCTCAGACAGTCGATACTATGTCTTGTTGTGCTATTATTTAACACCAAGGCATCCTTCAGTGCTGTCTGGAGGCTCAGCCTTGTGTAGAGCATGAGACTCTGTCCAACAGTAGATCTTGTGTAACAGTAAACAGTTTATTCCATGCATGGCTTATTTCTCCCACCTACCTGCTGAAGTTGGCTTTATGGTACCCGTCACAGTATCCATGTTTTTGCCTATCCCTTTAGCCTCAGGCCATTGCTCCATGGTGTTTATCCTCTGAGTCTTGAATAAAACCTTTCTAAAAATCCTTGCTTGCAAGTGACATACCATGGCAGTGTGTGTTTAAGAAGTATTGTAGCTCTTAACGCTACATCCCCCCTATGCCAATTTAACAGTAGCGGCTCAATATCTGCCCGTCCTGTATTTTTACTATTCCTTAACACATCTCCTGTTTAAATTCTCTTAAAACTCTTTAATTTCTATCTCAGGTCCACTTAACATCTCAGTGAAGCTTCTATAAAATAGCTTGCAGTTGAGACAGAAGTTCCTTTCTCTCCCACACCCTGTTCCTGATGGGGACAATATATGATCGTTTGCGCCTGTCAACTGCAAGTGCTGTGGTCCCACTGTGGTCTTCAGCTCATGCTTTGACACCTGCTGCTAATTCTGGTGAGTAGGTGAACAGGCTCATGATGCTATTTGTCCCTGGTTGCTTCCATTTGTAGTGAGATGTAATTTGAGGGACTGCACCTTGCATTCAGTTACAAAGAAAAAAAACAAAAACAAACAAACAAAAAACAACCTTAGGTATAGGCAAATTTGGGATGAAGGAAAGGGCGAAGAACATCCAGACACCGTAAAGCTGCAATCTGTGTCCAAAGCATGCCCCAATGCAGTTTCACAGCTGCCAGCAGAGAGAGGTAGTCAGCCGTGTAGACAACAGCTGCATTGCCAAGGAACAAAATTACAGAGCCAGATGTTCTTCTTGGAAGTACATTACACCGAACTTGGCAGATGAGTGCTGTAGCTGCCAAGTGCATCTTTTATTTGGTCATAGGTAATGATCCCTCTATCAGGGCATGCAGAAGGAAAAAAAAAAAAAAAAAAGACCACAGAAAATCCTCATCAAAATGTTGTACTTGAAACATTAACTTTTCCTTGATCAAAAAGATGCAGGAGCTCCATGGCAACCTTCACATCTTGTTTGACGGATGATGTTGTTTACTACCAGGCATGAAGTGAGAAACTTGCAGTAACCGATGCCAAGCACTTTCAAGGTATTTGCTACTGAAAGGTGACTAAGAGGCTGAGATAATTTTTATAGCACCCACAGTTGTTTGTGGGTGCTGTTGTAATTCTCAGCTAGGGCTGCAAGTGAGAAGGAGAACTTCTGGTCCTGTCTCTAAAGTAAATACCAGCAGTTCGGGTTTCTGAGGATATGTTTGTGCTGCAGCCACGTCTGTGACTACTGAGGGGTAGAGACAGACCCAGCCTAGCCGTGGAACAGTCAGCTGGGTGTGAGTAGAGACTAGCTGCTGTACAGAGCACCTTCCGCAGCTCACTGCCTGGGTATCTGTTTTCACTGGAAAATGTCTGATGTTGCCTGTATTGCTATCTAGAGCTAACATTGCTGTGGTCTACAGTACTCAGCAATGGCAGCATGGAGAGATATGGGCCCAAATTTGTGCCAATTAGTGGGACACAGTACATATAGGTGCCTGAGTTGGGGGTATGGTTGTGTTGTTGCTGGTAGAGGATGAAGAGATCCACCCCTCCAAAGACCCCAAACACCTCCAAATGTACTTATCTAGTGAGAGCTTAGATGACTGGGTCTTTAGAAATGGCTAATACCAGCATCTCTGAGATACCTGGAGAAAGAATTCATTTCTTATACATCTTTAGTCATCTTTCATAAACTTTTTGCATTTGATCTGTCTCCCCTGAGACTCTCAAGTTGCAAACCCAATGTCTTTAAAAAACAAAGAAACTAACAGCGGCCCAAAACCCTCTGAAAAATAAATCTCTCAATAAGGAACTTACCCCTAAGAATTGCTTTGGCCCAGCATTTCCTATGTGTGATACTAAACTCACTCCTGCACCATCAGGAAATTTAAGATTCGGTATCTCAGGGATTGCAGCGGAGCTCAGAAAATCTGCAGGTCTCAAACAAGACTTGCAGATTACACAGGACGATTTCTTTGTCTCTGGTCACAGAGACAAAAAATGGAAAAGAGGGGTTTGGAGTGAGAAGGACCCTGCTGCTTACAACATCTTCCTGGGACTGGGGGACAATAAGTGTCTCTCCCCACCTAGTGGTCATCGAGAGATTTCTAATAGAGCAGTAGCCTGAAACAGAGGGGTTAGCAGCCTCCTAAAAGTGATGCATTTTGATTTTTTTTCCCCATGCCAGCACCAGCAGGGGGTGGTTGCTGTCTGTTGTACCCAGCTGAGATGAAAGCAGGGAGAAGGATTTGGTTTCCAATACACTCTTCCTCAAAGTATAGGGAGGGTAAGAAACTGGACTGATGGTAGGAAATGATTTTAAGAAACGATCAGGTGGTGGACGCTTACGTTTTTTTTTTTTTTTTTTTTTTTTTTCTCTCCATAATTCACCTGCTGTTGGTTCTGTGGTGAGTGAGAGCAAATTTTAAATGTGACAGGAGCAGAAATATCTTCATTGCTTGATGGCTTGTTTGGCCTGGCTGTGGGTAATTCTTTCTGCAAACAAGGCGGTGTCGGGCAACGGGAGAGGTACGTGAAATTAAAATGCATGTGGATGTTAAGCAAAGCTCATGCTTGTCTAAATTTGAATAAGGGAGCAAAGAGAGTAAGTAGTGAAAACAAACAGAGTTGTTTGAATTCTTCCCATTCCAGTGCCCTAAGGTGTTACCAGTAACATGGAAAAAATATATATGAGGCAAAAAAGTGACTGCAGTGTTAACACAATGCATTCCACTCCCTTTCCTAAGACTATTCATACAGAGCCTGCATGGCTGTTAAATCATACTCTTTGGGAAAGCAGTGGGTTTTTTGCTACTCCCCTTTTAAAACAGGCCATGAAACAGAGCAAATAGAGTAGCCAGGTGTACCTGCATCCCCAAAAGTACCTTGCTGTGACTTTGGGCTACTCACGTATGGCTCTCTGCCCCACGGCTAGATGATCTTTCATCATCTTTTCCAGTGTAGTGTTATTATTCTGTAACTGTGAAATAAGGATAATTATATTTATGTAAATAAAACTTGGAAAATCAAAGATGAAATGTGTAATTAAAGACTTCAATTTCATCACAAGTGCTGGCTGAGGTCAATTCTCTGCAGGGCCACTCGGTCACCCTTCCCTCTGGCTAGATGAAACCCCATGGCTATGTCCTCCTGTTCTGCACATGGACAGGAGCAGGGGTCCCAGCTCATGCAGCTGATCTTTCCCCCAGTGGACTAATTTCCCAGAAAACTCCTATAGAAAATCCCTAGAGCTTAAGCCTGTGCTGAGTGTTATTTTTTCCTTTCCTCTGAATGCAGAGACTTCATATGAGCCAAAGAGAGCTGCTTTCCCTGGAGGCAGGTGGGGGCTCAGGAGGGGACAGCAATTCCAGGAGGGCTGTGTGCAGGGGGCTTAGCTGCATCCTGCATCCCATCATGTCAGCCAGCCCCAGCTCAGGAGGCCATGCTCATCCCATTCACCTTCCTCCTCCTCGGGGAAAGGACATAGAGAGCCTACATATTTCACATCACAGAGATCAGATGCAGGGGAAGGGCTTGCATTTGGATTTATTTTGGCTTTATGTGGCTTGGCCTATAAATACTTGAGGCTCCTATATGAACATAGCACCCAGGATAAACTGTGTTTCCCAGTTTCACAGGAGGAGGTTTGTGGTGTGTCCTCAGGTGAGCTGCAGGGCCACCAGCTGGGTAGGGACCAAGGGGCAGCTTCAGTTGCAGATCCACCAACTCAACCCAGATACCTGCTTCAGCCCTCACTGATGGACCTTCTCCTCCTGCACACCCCAGTGAGTGTGGGACAGCCGCTGTCCTCTGAGATTTCTTGTAATTCCCCCAAAGAGACAGTATGAGCAAGAAGCTGATATAAATCCTCTTGACTAAGAACTGAACTACTCTGAGCTTTACCACGTTGGTAAAAGCTTCCCTAGAGAGGAGCTGGACATTTCCCCTGGTAGAAATAGGGTTCCCATGGACTGCCTTGTCTATCTGACTGAGTTTGTTTGTTTTTAATAAAATCCTAAAATAGGAAGGTCATGTGAAAGCCCTAAAGAACCATTTTAAGGGGTCAAATTGTCCTGTGGCTCAGGTGATGAGGTGAGAGAAGTCTGGCAGAGGATCTCCATGTGCCACTCAGTGCTATCTTTCTGAAAGGTACATTGGCACAAATCTGGAATGGAAGAAGATCAAGGTGAATTTCTTCCTTGTCTCAACCATAATTATTATTTTCTCCACTTGATTCTACAGAGACCTTTCATGTTACAGTGGTACAATAAAGTAGGTGGAAAGAAATGTGCATCATCCCTCCAGCTCTGTTATCAATACCTTTGTACAACAATAAATAACAGGAAAGCAGAGCTGCTTGTCAGTGTTACCAGCTACCATTGCTTTCTTTAAACATACAGTCATATATATTTCAGTCTTCTTTATTGCTGACTTTTCTGAAATAAATAATAACATGAAGTGGGGCTGTGGACACATTGTCTTACCTAAGACAAGATCTTAAATAAAGACTGCTAAATAAGGTGTTACTAACAGTCAGTTGTTAGATATCTTGCTTTTTTATTCTTATTTTCAGTAGTTGTTTTATTTTCAGGGTGTGGCAGAGAAACTAGTCAACAGCAAACTAGATTGCTAATTAGTCTCAAATTAGGTTATATCGACAGCTAACCCTAATTTACACTTCCACACATAGAAGGGTGGGTGTACTTGTTGACACCTCATTGGTCTGGCACAGCCCTATAAGCACAGTAGGGGAGAGCATCCCCTTCCCCATCAGCATCCCATTTTCTGCCCCCTGCCTGGTCACAATTGGTTCTGGCTCATCTGTGGCCTCTCCTTGACCAGACACCACACTCATGTCCTGCTGTCCCCAGCGGGTCCAGATGTCTTGTCTGAGGCCATGTGCATGTTCCTGGAGTTTTACTTCCCACTGTTAACGTGAGTAACGTGACAACAGTGAGTGCAATTGAGCAGCGTGGACACTTCAAACTTGTTGGGATGTGCTTTTGCAGACAGGTGCCCATGGAAACCATGTTTTCCTAGCTTGTCATGACTGAAATCAAGATACCCAACATCTGCTACCTCCCCCTTTTACAGTCATACCATCAACGAAGGAAATGAGTTTGGGTTTGGTACAATGTGTTCCTGACGTATCCACTCTGGCTTTTTTTAGTCTCTTTATTTTCCTCCTGGTGTTTATAACAAGATTGTTTAATAATTTGCTCTAGTCTCTTTCCAAACTGACAGTTTTATGGTTCCCCAGCTTCTCATTTTCCACCTTTAAAAGGGAGAAGCACTCTGTTTACCCTCCTGGTATGCAGCACAAGCGATTTCACACGAAGGAGCAGCAAAACGATATTGCATTAAGACAACGACTCTGAGTCATTGTGAGGATTAACCAGGAACCACGGCAGTGAGGGGACAGTAGCAATGTGGCAGGTAGCACTGCCCCACCTTTGCAGAGGGTGCATGCAGCTGGGCAGAGCCACACTGTGGTGGTGGGGTCAGGATGGCTGCAGAGAGAAAAGAGAATGGCAAGGACAAGCGCTGCAGATACTGGGTTACCAGTGGTATCCAACAGTGTGGGTGCTTGGCTTCGGGTATTCTGGTGTTTCAGAAGCGTAATGTTGACTTGGTGTGTGGCTCTCCATCTCCCAGTGTGGAAAAGCTAAACATTGCTTTTCCAGCATGCACTGTTGGTCTGAAAGAACTAAAAGGCCAATAGATGACATGTAGCTTTGACCATATTCATGTTACCTCTGGTGTTAGAAAGAAAGAAAGAAGGAAAGAGAGAAGGAAAGAAGGAAAGAAAGAACACCCTAGTTTAATAAAAAATGAATTAACTTCCCACACATCTTATTTCAAAGATTTTTTTTTCCTGACATTACTTTGTTGATCTGTTTGGGGGGATTAAGTACTGGGACATGATGTTTGTACAGACTTTCTCAATAAGCTAAGTTAGGCACAAATATCCCTTAAGAAAACTATTCAGTTCTTGCTGTTGATAACTGTATCCTCTTTTATAATTCAGAACATGAAAACACAAGACAAAAGAACAGAGAATCCAGAAGATGCCTGGCTTGTAAATAACTTTATAATTTGCCCTTTTTCTGTTAAAGCGTATAAACCTATCCTGAGAGGTAAGCAAGATTGCCTAATCAAAACCCTCATTTAATTCTGCCATCTCCATCTTTTCTTCATACCACGAGTTTTAGATAACCTTCACTGATGGCATTTAGCTTCCTTTTTCGCTGCATTTCTGCAATGTTTTTCCATGCTACAGACAAAAGCATTTAAAAATAGTTATTTTTTCTCAGTACTAAAGCAGCTGCATCATGTTCCCAAGTCAAATATCCTGATTATTTAAAGCAGATCTCTTCTTCATTCCTTCAGTATTTTGTCAGCAGAAATTAAGTCGACGGAGAAATGTGATGGCTGCAAAGTTCAGTTTCCATATTTCCATTGCAGAGAGCTCTCAGTCAAGTGTCTGCAGTCAAACACTAACTGCAGCCAAGTTCGTAGATTATTGGAGACACCATAAGGGAGTCTCACAGGACAGACTGAAGCTCAGTCATGGAGGTACCCCCTTTTCACTTAAAAAGCAGTTAAAAGAGGAAGATTTGTCTGCCAAGTCACTGGTAGTATGCAGAAAGAGAAGTCCTTTGGAAAAACCTGTCTGTGTGCTGGTGTGCAGTACATAAATGGATGGAGACCATCTGCAAAATTCACACACCTTGGTTCATGGGGAGGTGGCATAAGGGTAAACTAGAAAAATTCATCCCCTGCTTTGCACATACACAAAGGGTTCAGATCTCTCTATTGCCAGGGGATGGGAGTCCATTAACAGCTCCCAAAGGCAAGCAACAAGCTCCTTGCTGGGGCTAAGAAGCCTTTACTTCATTTTTGCTCATTTGAAGGGGTTGGTATGACTTGAAGACTAAGAGGCAGCACTGGGTGGAAAAAATTTAAAAGGAAATTCCAGGATATATTCAAGTGCTAACAGGGTGGTGTCTGGGAAAGTGTTTAAAAAGGGGAAATGAGCAACACATCTAAGAAAACAAATGAACATTGAGAGAAGATTTGAGAGAGAGGACTAAACTGACTGAGGGTGTTGTCTCACTGGCTTTTGTGTTCGCTGGGATGAATTTGGCTCGAATTATATAAATGACAAAAGCAGGTCAAAAGATAATTGTCTGTTTTATTTGTACAGAGCCTTGCTCTTGGTGGTTGCTGTTCACAACTAAGGCTCAGGAATGGTTTTGTAATACAACTAATGAAGACTAATAGTGCAGGTGAATTGTTTTGCATCTGATGTGCAGGAATAGTTTAAAAATTGTGATGATGTAACTGGGAAATCTGTGCTCATTTTAAAGTTCCAGATGGTTTTGGAATTAACTCTGATTTTCTGAATAAAAATACCTGATGCAGCATCTTCAGAACATCTGTACTTGAATCGTGGCTGTCTTGTCACTTATGATGACCAAGGTATATAGTTTCTTCTGCTCTTCCAGGAAATGTGATTTACAGTTTTGTACGGTGCACCAAGAGTAGCAAAATGAGAATTAAGTCAGGAAGAGGCAATCTCGAGTGCTATGCAAGGACTGGGCCTGGATTTGGTTAATTGCTTTACACAGAAATATGCTCTCACTTTAGTAATGAAATCACTGGGTTGCCTGTTATCTGGCAAGTCTCCTAACAGTTCACACAAAGGAACTGAACTCTTGACACCACCTGTCCACTGATGACTGTAGAGTGGGATTTTTCCTTCTCAGTCCCTGTTTTCTACATGCATATTGTTTCTTGGCTGATGCCTGCGGTCTTGGTAAGATTCAGGCTGAACTTCCGTTCAGCTTACTGAGTTTTGGTAGATAGGTCCTCTGGGAAGGGGCAGGGGTGAGCTGAAAAGATGAGAATGCAGGGCAGCACACCCTCATCTTCCTTCCTTTCTTAGGGATTCTGGACTGGGATAGGGAACCTTCTCATGTTGCCTTTCAAGAACAGGTTTTTATTTATCACTTTTTATATGCAGATTCATATATATATATATATATAAAATTTATTTATTTATTTTCTGTGAAAGTAAATTTAAATGCATTAATTATATCCTTTTTCTCTTTGTTACCATTTGTGACCCTGTAAAAATTAATCTGTGGGCCCTCAAACTGGAGCATATCCCACAGCAAATTGCTTGAAGCAGCCAGCCAAAATGCAGCATCTGCAAACACAGTGAATCCTTCTCTTCTTCTCTGAGCACCTTGCAGTGTGTGTGTGTGTGTGTGTCTGTGTGTGTTACCCACAGCCAGGAAAGGACTTGGAACAGATTTCCTGGTGCTCTCATTCACGGACCCCAAGTGCACTTTCCATGAAATAAAGGTTTGGTGGAAACTCTGCTTCGCAAAATTCTTGGATGCCTTTTTGCCTTCCTGCTGTCAATTTACAGGAAAGGTTGGTGTAGCCCTTTGTAACATTCGGAAGCAATGCTGATTAATGTGAGCTACCTGTGTATTATGTTTAGTCTTTTTTCTAAGCCCAGCTGAAAAATAGAACAAATTATTGCAATGAGACTGGTAAACTCCTATGGTCTAGGAGAACTGCAAGAGGTTTTAAACCCCAAGAGGTAATGATCAGAAGGTAAAATCTCAGGTGGAAAAAGAAGAAAAATTTCCAATGATATGTATGTTGTACCAAGCTTTCTAACAATGTGTGTGAGGCACCAAAAGCCCAGTATAGAGGGTGATTTGAGCCTGGGCTAGAGGAACCTCAGTGAGCAGGTGCCAGTGGCCAGCCTGGTACATAGGTACGTGGCTCATGCCAATTCCAAGTGCATCTGATTTTCTGCTTGAGCAATGACTGCTGAACATCTTAATCTTTTCTTAATTCTGGTTATTGTTGAATGATTTCTTCTCTGTCTTTTCTCCAGGGAAATGGAAATGTTAAATTCTTCTTTTTTTTTTTTTCTGTCTGTCTACCCGTGTTTATCCCTCCCTGGAAGAAATCCAAGTTTTGTAATTAAGGCACTGGGAACAGTATGAGGTTTGATCAGTAGATAAAACATAATTATAGCAGACCTGTGAGTCTCTCTGCAGTAAATATTTTAGCACCTTGGGCCAAATCCTCCATTAACAGAAGAAGTTATTGGACATCACACTGCCTTACACCAACTGGGAATCTGTGCAAAACTGTACAGACAACTCCAGTGTGGTTGTGTGGGAAAACATCCCCCTCATCCCTTCCCCCCCCAAAAAAAACAAAAAAATAACCTTATTAAGATGATGTGCAATTTCTGTGCCCAACAGGCAGTTCAGATGAAATTTGTTGTTGCTGTTGTTTATTTTTTTATATATTTTTTTTAACATTCTGTGGCACACACTTGCTTATCTTTTTTCCCCTGGCTGTTTTTGAACATCCTGAAATATAATTATATCTGTATAGATAAAATTTTCAAAACTAATCTCTTTAGTCGCAGTGTTGAGTACACTGTTTTGTAGTTGGCTTGCATATTAATCAGTCAAGCACTGTAACTTATACCTTAATTGGGGCACTTAGGTGGGGGTATGTGGTAGAAGCATTTTGCAGACAAAAATCTCAGAGTAGATTGGTTTGGAGAACAGCACCAAACTGGCTGAATATTCCCCAAATACCGCTGTTTCTGGGTAATTTTCTTTACCTCCCTGCTGAGGTCCTGAGCCTATTTCCATGCCATAGCTAGTGGCAATTGCTGTTTGTGGCCTTCCTGACCAGTGAAAATGCTGTAATGGGAGGTCAGCCATGTCCCCCAAGGTCTTCCCCAGCTGTGAGCCTTGGGGAAGCCTCACATAAAGTATTAATCACTGAACCAGCAAAGTACCAGATGTTGTCCTGCTGACTCCTCACCCCTCCGGGATGGATCGAAGGCTGTAGAGGGACATAGAGGAAAATCGTCTGCCACAGACATGGAAAGAGAAGGACTTCTGGGAAGAACAACCCCCCTGCATGTGATGGAAAAGTCTCCAAGGAGACCAAATGGATGAACCATAACACAGTTTGAGAAGCTGTCCCCTCCCCAGGCTGTGTTGACAGTCCTTTCAGCTAGTCAAGACCTATTTCCTAAAGGATCTAAAGATTTAACTGCTGAACAAATAAAGTGACCTGGTGAGGAGGATGAGCCACACTGCCAGGTCTCTCCCAAGAGCAGAGCTTTTTGTCCTGCTGCTGCCAGATAGAGAGGCTAAATTGTTTCCAAAGGGAGACCTTTGCTGAAGTAAGAGAGCTGAACAACCAGTTTTCTGCCTTGTCACAGACTGCATTAAGTAGGATCTTATATAAAAATGAGCATTTAACCCATTGGGGAACCAACTTCCTCATGTCCATCTTCATGCAGTTACTTGCAGAGATGACCTGCTTAATATTTTGGAAGGTGGTCTCCAACTGATTGTATCTCACTCTGCAGGGGTTGTTCAGAAACTAGAAGGCATAGAAATCAAGACAAAAGGAAACAAAGATGAAAATAAAAAAGAAAATGAGTTTAAAACCATGAAAGTCCTATGGCAATTGCTGCTTGCTTTAAGTTTGTGGCACAACTCCTGCAAGAAGGGTTCTGCAGCAAAGGCAACAGTTGGTAATAGAGAGTTTACAGCATAATAGAGGTAACGAATCCCTTGATATGTCTTGCTTCAAAGGCAGGACCGATAACCTAGTGTATTCCAAGCAAGGGCGCTGCGACTAACACACTAGAGAGTTTAAAGAAAGCATTGAATAACAATGCAATATTATTAAAATAGGAAGAAAAATAGTTCATTAAAATGGTTTGTCCTAGCCTGATCCTTTATGAAGCAAAGGTTCCAAGGAGCTGAGGGTGAAAGGTGAGTCTATAACCCTTCATGTATTAAGATATAATATAAAGTAATTGATATAATACAGTATGAAAGGGTTTTCTTTTGTTCTCTAAAAACAAGGTCCAGGGCTCAGCTGGCCCTTCTGGGTGGCCCCTATTCTTATGTGGGGTTGATACAAAAACTCTTACCTCAAGTTTATGTCTGCACTGTGTGCATGATCAAAGAGTGAACTGCAACGATATTTAAAGTCATCGGAAAGCCGCATGTCTATAAAAGAAGTATTTCATTATGATGCAGAGATGCCAAAAGCATCATTTCCCTTCAAGGTTTGCCAACTCATTTGAAATAAGATGTAAAGGATGCATCTGTGCAAAGGCTTGCAGTTATACAGCTGCAAGAGAGGGAAACCAGTTGTTTATTCCTTCAGAAGTCTTGCATTTACAAAAGTAAACAATGCACAGATTGAAAAGGATGTATCCCATACCATACGCAAAGGCTGTCTACATCTTACTGTGAGCACTCATACAGGAAAGCTGTGGTTGGCTCTGACCAGAAGATTTTGGAAGCAATAATGAGAAAAGATTGTGGCAGCACCAATGCATCTATAAAACAGAGTGATGTTCCCATAGAAATATGCTACTGTGGTTAAATACAGACCAAGAAAAAATATACCCCATGCAGATTTCTTGATCAGATGGTTTTTGGCAGCGGGTAACAATTAGGAGATATTTTCAGGCGTAAATTAACTTTGTTTGGACTAAGTGGCATTTGTGAGCTAAGAAATGTAAAGCTCAGCCATGCCAAATGCTCAGTTGTCCTCAATCATTTCATTGCATTTCAGTGGTACAGTGGCTGTCCAAGGAAGATTTGACAGTTGTGGGTTATGCTGGGGATCCACACTCACACAGACAAAAATTGTCCATTTTGGCAACAGAAGTTTCACAAACAGCAAAGAAAGGCCAAGAAATAAGAAGTGACACTATATCTCTGACAACCTTCATTTTTATGGGATATTTTTGTCCTCTGAGACAGAGCTTGGTAGTTCTGATTGAAATGAGATGCTTACTTTCTTGAAACTAAAAAAAGATCAAACTGTCTGCAATTAGAGTTGTCAGTTGTGGGTTTATTATTATTTTATTATTTTTATTTTTTCATTTAGCTCAAGGTCTATTTTTGGAAACTGCCAGTAGGAGCTACAGAAAAGACTTGCTACTTCCACGTTGTTATTTATATGTATAAGAGTTACCTCTTGCAGAAATACTTATTGTTTGGCATAGTTCATTTTTGTTTTGTTTTCCTGGAAGCCAAGTGTATCAATAATGAGATTTATTATATTTTTTTTTCTTTTTTTTTTTTTTTTTTTTCTTCTTTTAATCAGTCTTGATAGCAGCTGCTATCCTCAGATTAGTTATTGCAAACAAACAAAGCTTTCAGTTCATATATTTGGCTCAGGGTTCAAAGAGCAACTAGACAAAGTAATGGAGGAAGAACCCGTCAATGGGTGCTAAGTGCAAAGAAACCACTTCTGTTTTAGGAAGCTCCTATACTGCAAAGTATAACAGCTTTGGAGGACAACCTGACACTGTATATTCATATACCTGCTAAGTTCTTGTATTCCTTCTCATATTTCTGTTCTTGGCCAGTATTGGAAAGAGGACAATGAGTCTTTCAACTGAGGTAGTATTTCAGTTTTTTGTTCTCAGGTTCTTATTCCATGTCATAAAAACACAATGGCTTTTCTGCTTCTAACACCTTTCTCAGCAGCCACACATCTGATTTGTGGAGCTACATTGGCTCTACATCACAAGAGAAAATAAAACCGCCTCCCTAGCTTGTTGATATGGTAATCTGCTTGCCAAAGGTTGCATGTGAAATGCAAAATGAACAGGATGTATTGAAATGAAAAGAGACAGTGCAGTTAGGGACATCCCCCTTATCCCCTGCTGCCCTCCCCCCACAGCTGTTTGAAAACTGTCACATTTTGAAAGTAACCATTAAAAATCAAAAAGACATGTCATAAAACCTCATGAAAATCACTTTAAAAGCCTAATACTGGTTCACATATTTCATTAAATAACAACCAGAGCAGCGAACCATTTGTGGCTGGCTTGGGTCACGTGAGCTCATTTGTGGCTTGACTTTCTCTTGATGAAATTCCTTGTGAGAGTTGTTCTCAAAGAGAGAAAAAATAAGTTAGTTTCACATATCTGGCTCAATCAGGTTGCCCAAATTATCATTTTTCACTGCTGTCAGGGAATCAGAAACAAGAGGTCAGTGCTACTCCTGCTTGGTACAATCAGGTTGCTGTGGTACAGCAACGGGCAGGACCAACACCTCCTCCACAGGCAAAGGGGTTTGATTTGGCTGAAGAAATACCCAGCTGTTGGTTAGGATGGAAAAGACCTATCCAGAGATGGCTAAATAATCCTGCACTGAGAGGCTCCTACCCTTATGTGATGCTATTTGGATTAGCCCTGTTCATGTCAGTGGAACTGCAGTGGTGTACATTTGTGTTAGTCTACCTGGAAAATATTCAAGATTTCTAGATAAAATTAGTATTTTTCTTCTTCCCAATTTTGCACTCAGAAATGGAAGTTTGATAACTGAGAAAAACAATTAATCAAAGAACCTTTTAAAAAGGGAAACTGTAACTTAAGATTTGTTGCCTTAACAGATGTCTTAAGTTAGTTAGAACAGCTCATCCACGTGAGGAATCCCAGAAGGATGTAAGTAAGGCTCCTCCTATTTTATACTAGCACTCTTCAAGCAAGTCCACCAATTTCTCTATTATTTAAGGTCTTCTATGTTCTTTTATAGACATCCGCTCAGCAGGAAGAAGTACTCAGCCTCTGCCTTTGACGGCCCAGGCAGGATTGCGTGCCATCTTTGACACGCTGCTCCCTCAGAGCCTGGGAAAGCAGTAAGAAATATGAGATGTCCTGCAAGAATGTGGAAGACATCATCTGTCTTGGAGCTTGGTGAGTTTCCGGCAAAATTTACTTATGGTCCAGATTCATATTAATTCCTCAAAATCTGCTATTTGAGAGGCTCCAAGCTAAGAAAACTGGAGGAAATTGAAAATCAGCATAGACCGGTGTCACCCTTGCACACAGGTTCTGAGTTATTTGGGGCCTCCTAGCTGAAGGGGAAAGCTTAAGATATCCCTGTGAACCTAGTGAAAACGTCTCCTCAATGCAAAGCAGCTGTCAAAAGCTAACAACAGTAAGCAAGCTGTGTTAGCAAGGGAATAGGGAGTAATACAGAAAATCTGGGGGCTTGACAAGTTAATCAAAGCTGGGCAGCAGTTTAAGAAACCTCAGAAGGATATAAAACAGAGCTGCTCAAATGATTTCTACTGAGAGCTGCTGGATGGATTTGAGTGCTGGAGGCAGTTGGGTCATTTCATCTCCAGAAGGATGGCAGGTTATACGTGAGTGCTGGGGAGAGGGAATGGAAGTTGCTTTGCGGCACTGAAGTGGGACAGGGTTCTGGTCCTCTGCAAGAGGGGGAGATCCTGTTTCGCCTGGGGAGATTCATGGGGCTGAAATGGGGTTTGGCAAAATGAAGAGAAGGAGGTGTAGGGATAGCTTCTTAAAGAGGGGATAAGAGAAACATGATGAAGGAAAATTTCTGGAGCCAAGGGGGAGCACACAGGGGTCTGTGTGATAATAGGCTGGTGGAGGAGCGGGCCTATAGTTGAGTTTGGAGATGGAGAAAACAGAGAATATGTTTTGCAGCTGGTCCTTCTTTAATAGCAAATAACTTTATTAGACCTTGCTCCCATCTTGGCAGCAGGGGAAGGAAAATAAGGGAGTGTTGTACTTGAATACCTAGCACAGCCCACCAGCAAAAAAAAAAAAAAAAAAAAAAAAAAAAAAAGGCATTTTCAGCATTGTGAAAGGTGCAGAGAACAGGAATAGAGCAGGAATGACAGGTGAGCAGGCATGGGGGTTGGCAAAGAACCAGATTGTGAAGCCATTGTGACAAACTCCCAGAGAACTGGGAATGCATCAGAGCTGGGATGTTGCAATGCGTTAATTCAGTGTTAACGCCTAAGGAAATTATGGAGGTTATTGCCCTGAACAGGGCTCCAGAACATAAGGATGACTTGGAGCTTCAGGATATGTGTGTGTTAGTAGGTGGAGTAAAGGGAAACAGAGAAGAAGCTTTGAAGAAAAAAAAAAATGAACTAATGCTTTCTACATTGAGTCTCTGTACTGCACAGGGTGGGATTAGTAAATCTTACTCATTAAAAGCAGAGCTGCTCTCTTTACTTTTCAACAACAGGTGAAATTCATCCTTACAAACAAAGGGAGAGGACTAACTGGAGACACACCTGCTCTTACTGTGGTTAAAGTTGCTCTGATCTCTGAAAGAGAGGGTGTTCCTCACCGATGTGCCTCTTCACTGATCTGATTATGCCAGCTCATGAATCACAGTGGTATATTTATATTTCTGAAACACATAATGTTTTGCCTAAGATTTTCCTAGAATTGGTGATAGGTATTACTCATTGTATAAAACATGAAAGAGGGAAATGCTTCCTCCTTTGGAAAAACATCATACCCTTCAGTGAGTTTGCTGGTTCATTCAAGTGTAGTGCAGTTTTCAGAATCCATTGTGCTTCTCTATTTACTTGAAAAATAGACATAAAACTAAGACAAAAAGAAGTGAGAAAACAACTATGTAAGAAAACACCAACATATTCAAAACCAGTCTGTAAACTTAATTATCTGTTTACAGTGATATAAATGCCCTTCTGGCTCTCTGATATTGACTTGCATTGGTTATACTAATGCTTAAAATGAAGTCTATGATTCTTCATTATTTGTATTGAATGCCCAGGAGAAGATATCCTGTGGAAAAAAATGATGTTCATTACACTTTGAAGAAGGAGTGTGTTGTTAGGACAGGTAATGTATTTTACTATTGATTCAAGCCATATGCCAGACTGAAGACTTGACCCACCTAAAAGCTTTCTTGGCCATTCTGGCTGCACATTCAGAGGTGGCTGAGCAAGAAGCCAAACACATTCCCTCCTTGTGTGTGTGTTACTGACTATGAAGCTGTGGTGTTTCTACCATGCCATGATAGATCTAAATGTGGGCACTGCTGAATCTGTTTTAAGAAAGGTGCGTTGTTATTCTGACATGCTGCTCACACCTTTGCAAATGTGGTTCTTTAAACGCATGTCAAAGTCAACACAAAGCTTCCAGAAATAAAATGAAGAAGGGATAGCAAAAAAAGAAATATAAATAGGTCTTCAGAGGATGACCTCTGCTTGGATTGGGTATGTTAATTTGAAGTTTGAAGGGCTCAGCTGACTCTGGAAGATTTTTTTTAAACATGAATTTCTTGTACTCAACAAGAAATAGGGCTGTGATAGCCCATGTGAGAAGAGACTGCAGCATAGGGGAATTGCTCACTTTGGGGTCTGTTAGGGTGAAATTGCAGCTCTTGACAGGCAGAATTATAGGGAGGACCAAGATGAAGAATTGAGCTCAGGGTCACAGGTGATCCCAAAATAACTGCCAGAAGAGGTAGGTGGAGATTGTTACATCTAAAAAGAAAGGCTTAAGAGGCAACAGATCAGGAGTTTAAGTGATGAATGGGAGGAAAGCGGAAGGAGAGTGGCGTGAGTAGTACCGTGAGGTGGAGGAATAAAGAAAAGACTGAAAAAGAAAGCAGAGGCAAATTTATCCTGTGGGAGCCAGGAGGGTGCAGGGGCTGTTGGAGTCTGGCAGGGGGAGCACTGGTCTCAGGTGAGGGCCAGGAACATGAAACACAGGGCTCAGGGAAACAACAGAGCTTGGTGATGCTAACCACCTATATTTGCTCTCTTCTGCTCCATTTGTGAGACTGGGCTTGGGAGTGAACCAGAAGGCAGCTGAAATAATGGAAAAAAATGTTGGGAGCTGATGTAGTCAGAACTAGAGTGGTTTATAAGAGGCAGACAATTCTGCTTTCCAGCATGCAGCATTCTGATCGTTCTATGTTTTCTTGTCTTGTTGGCAAAAATCTGCCAGCAGGAGACAACAAATGGCTTTTAGTTTATTGTTTTCCATAAGGAAAGCATTACATTTTAAAGATCTCTCCATTAAATCTGCATATTCTTAGATCCTGAAGAAAACAATGTGACTGAGAGTGTGGGAGGGAATTGAACAGCTGAAAACCTCTTTGCGAGGTCCTGCAATGGAGAATATATATTTTAATGTGAAACAGCAATGACAGGAGAGGCTTTAGAGAGCTTCAAAGCAAAAGCATCCAGGCAGTCAGTCCTGCAGGACTTCAAAACCTTTCATTGAGACAAAGCTTTTTGTACATCAGAGCTTGAAATTCAAATCAAGTGGAGAGTAAGGCAAGCCAACTCTGAGCATTCTGTGTTTCAGTTGAAGTCCTTAAAGGCTACAGAAGTTTCTCCATCGCTTGCTTGCATTACACACAATTTTCAGTGCTGCTTTGCAGGTGTTTCTTTGCTCTCTTTCTTCCAATTTTGTTAAGCGGTCACATAGACTTGTAGTGTATCACATGCGCTTTTTAAGCTCTTGTTTGGCTGGGTTCTCTTTCTCTCCTTCCAGTCTCAAAGGAGGATTTGTGTGAATCTTTGAGATGTAACCCTGCATTATTTTAAAAGCTTTGCTCTTCCTATCTTCACAGTCCTAGGGGTCACAAAGGGCTACTTATAAGGGTTAACATCAGGCTCACCAGCACAGAATAAAGTCACTCTGGATTATGTGAAACATTTAAATTCAGTTGCTCTTCTCAAGGTCTCTCCTTTCTTCTACTCCTGATGAGTTTTCTTGAATTTATTTTAAAATAAAGAAGTTCTTTTGCATGTCGGTGCGGAACTTCCTGTGTTCTATCTTGTGGCCATTGCCCCTTGTCCTATCCCCACAAACGACGGAGAAGAGGTTAGCTACATCCTTCTGTCTCCCACCCCTCAGATATTTATTGATAAGATCCCCTCTCAGTCTTCTCTTCTCCAGGCTGAACAGACCCAGGTCTTTCAGCCTTTCCTCATAGGAAAGATGCTCCAGGCCCCGTATCATCTTTGTGGCCCTCCGCTGCACTCTTTCCAGGAGATCCCTGTCTTTTTTGTATCGGGGAGCCCAGAACTGGACACAGTACTCTAGGTGAGGCCTGACCAGGGCAGAGTAGAGGGGGAGGATCACCTTCCTTGACCTGCTGGTCACGCTCCTTGTAATGCATGCCAGGATCCCATTAGCCCTCTTGGCCATGAGGGCACACTGCTGGCGCATGGTCAACCTGTCATCCACCAGGACCTCCAGGTCCTTCTCCTCAGAGCTCCTCTCCAGCAGGTTGTCCCCCAAACTGTACTGATAATTCCAGTTGTTCCATCCCATGCGATGGCTGTTGTGGATGTGCAGAAAGCCATAGCTCAGAGACCTGGCATTCTCATGCATTTTAATGTTCTGTCATTTCATAAACAGATTATTTTGTCCCTCTGAGTTCTAATCCCAATGTTACTGGTACGCTTTGAACCTGAGGACAGAGGCAAGACTCCCCCAGTGAGAGGCAGTGGCTCCAGAAGCTAAGGTAAAGGAATGAAATGGGACTTATGCCTCCTGCTCCTGGCTCTACTGTGGCTTTACAGCATAACACACTAAGTCATCGAGACTCTGGGCAGTTTAGCCATCTGGATGGTGGAGACCACATATGTCTCCAGGAAAAGGCTGTCATTTGCTGATAACCAGCTCTGGGTCACCTTTCTGATAAAGCTGGAGTCTGTGGCATCAGAGGCTTGAAGAACAGATGTCACAGCACTCCACACAAATGCTTTAATTGCACAAAAATGCACAAATACTCCACACTTTAATGGCACCATTTGCAGCAAAATGTGGGAGGACAGCAATTCCTGCTGTGCTTCTCCAATTCTGATACTGTTTCCAGGTCAAGACAAGACAATGGTCTTTGTGTTTTACAAAATGGTCTTTGTGTTTTACAGCTCTGTAGGTGTAAGCTGTTTATCACTTACATACTGAGCAATACTTCCATACAGCCTTTCTGATGGACAGATGCTCAGCCAGCCACGCGGGATCAACCTGGCACTGTCCTCTGTTGACACATCTGCTATCTAGGAGGGAGAGGGAGAGTGCAGCTGTGGGCAGCTGGCAGGAATTCTTGCTGAAAGGCAAAGGTCCAGAGATGGGCACAAAGAACCTCCTGCTACCTGCAGAAGTGATTCCCACCTCTGCTACTGCTCCTGACCACAGGTAGCAGTCATCTCAGCATCTTGTGCTGTCCAGAGCTGGGCAAAGAGCTTCACCCCACCTTCAGTCAACAGAAAAAGTGCTATTGGACAATGTTTTTGTTTTGATGAAGAAGTTAATTTTATTTTGTTTGTTTATTCTTGTGGCTTTTTTTTTTTTTTTTTTTAATAAAGGGCAATTCCATACTTAGGATAAAGTGACTACAGAAAAGTTAGCCAGCTGAAGATGCTGTTAGTTTTCAGTTTGGGTGTCTTCACAGAAACTATCAGAAAGTGTTATAGAAAAGCTTAAGAAAATGACATTTTTGTTTGTTTGAAGTATCTGACCCCAAATTAACATTTTTTGCTTTCTCTAACAGGTAACACAGAGGGCCCAGGCCCTATGGCTTCTGTTTGCCACGTGTGAACAGGACACGTGCCTGTGCCTCAGGACAAGTTGTTACAAGGCTCTCCCATCACTGGGACAGACACAAAAGCTTCCCATGTAGGAGGACGGGGCACCTTACTCATAGAGGAGGTGAGAAATGCCTTCAGGTTAACCTGAAACATAACTGCTCTGCCAATGTAAGATTTAAAATGTTCTGTACAATGCTTTTGTTAGCACTAGGAGCTGGAGGAATCCCTATGTGTATATGCTATGTATCTAGCTATATATAACCAACAGGGGGCATTAGGTTTATGCTGATTGGATGTGCATTTCTGCTCCTAGCAGAGAGAAATCACAAACTTGCTTGATTGAAAACAGCAAGACTGGAATCCTGTATCCTGCAAATTAGTAAGATTAGGCCTTGTTTTTCCAGAAGATTTATAATTAGTAACTGTATAAGTCTATTATATTTTCTTTGTCTAGCTTATGTCTCACTTGAGATGAAGATATGTGGGATTGATATAATTAAGATCCAGATGATTTTTTCATGATCTGTAGCTCAAACAGCACTTGAAAAATTTAAGTGTTTCTGGTGCAAATTGGTTTATATTGATGACTTCCAGTTTTCTAACCATAAATTAAAGTAAGGCTGCAATTATATTTTTTCTGACAGAAATTAGATTCAGCAGTACAGAGTCAACTGCCGCTCTTCATTACGGACAAAACCTTGCCCCGAGCTGTTTGATTGCTGAATGCAAAAGGGTGTAGGAAGGAGCTACAATGCAAACACAAATTGTGGTCTCTGAAAATGTAAGTAGTATTTATTACAGAGATAATTATGATGGCTACAATCACTCATACTCCTGTATGTGGGACTCTTCGCACACTTTCTGAGGGAGGTGTGTTTTTTGATGCTTATAGCACTAGTTAAAGAAGCAACTTTTTCCTGTTCATACGTGGATTTAGCAAACTGTAGCCTTTGCTGTGCTCTTGTTACACTCAAGTAGTTAGATGGATGCTTTAGGTGAAGTGGTTTCTGCTGTCTATGGTTAACCCAAGCTGCATTTGAAAATAAATGTTACAAAATTAGGCAGTACAGCTGAGGAGAATTGCTTTCATAATGCAATATCAAAATGAATTTTTGGCTAAAAACGCACAGATGCTCTAAGTTTTGAGAAGTTGATTTAATTACCTTTGTTATGTTAAAATGGGTTTTAAATAACCTAATACCTTTTAATTTCTTCCAAAATGAAGTAGCAGTTCTGATTTTGAAATGAAGTAAACAAATGAGTACCTCTAGCAGTAGCAGAGCTTTTGCCTGCCAGTGCATCTTGGATGCTGTGAGCAATTTTGGTCCCCCATGGTCAGATAAGAGGAATTCTAATTGGATCAGTGGCACACAGCATCTTCCTTCCCCTGAGCTTCTTAATACCCCTATCATAAAAGAAAAGGCAAGAGGAGTCTGGTTCATTTTTATCTAGCAAGAACAAAGGTGGAAGGGATACAAGTGTGTATGGCCAGTCCTGTAGCAGAGGTAAGAATTTATGAAGTGAGCTTATAAAGTAAAGCATATTTTTTGCCTGAGGAATGGATGCAACTTTGCAATCCTGCAGGTGATAAGGAAAGGAATATTTCTGTGGCACCTCTCTTTAGATGGTGCCCGAAGCAAGGAGGGCAGATGCTTCCCAAGCATTTGCCCTGATGGTAAGTCCATTCACTCAGTGTGTTTCCTGGGGTTCCCAATCCAAGTCTTCTCTGTCAGTAGTGGGAAACTTGTAGTGGTGACATTTCTGAAGTGCCCAGGTTGCTCTGATGTTGTGTCACTGACCTTCAGGGGCTGTGCTGCTCTCCTACCTGATGCAACTCTTCTACATGAAGCTGATTTATTTCCACTGCGTGAGGGGAAGAAAAGCCTGTCCTGGTGCAGGGCTTTTCTCCATTTGTGTTCCCTGCCTGAGAGTATGGGTGAGTGCTGGTTACGGGGCATTCCCTGGCTGGAGGAAATCACGAGGAAGGTACAAACGCTTGGGTGACCAACTTGCTGCTGCTTGGGGGTTCTGACCTCTGCCTCCTTGTAGAGCTTGTTTTGGATCTTAGTAGACAGCTCCTGCATTGCTAAATGGGTCCTGGGGGACCACCAAGTGTTCCTTAAGTGCCATATCTGCATTAGAAGGCCAGGCTGGGCTCCCTTCAGCACACTCTAAGAAGCTGCTTAGTTTTAATTGCTGGTATCAGACTGTAGATTTGCCTTCATGAGTAAATGAAGTGCTTAAAGATGTCAGAGGTTAAGTTACTAAAAGGTAATTGCTCCAATAGCTTCTCCTTGAAATCTGCTCCTGTCTCCACATATATCTGTCTATCTGCTCAACATCAGCAGTGATATGGTTTGCTACTTTTAAAGTCTAAATGCTCAGGGGTGAGCCTCCCATTCAAGCCTTCAGCAAAGGAGGACCATGTAATTGAAAAAAGGAGAGCAGTTAGCTGAGGGGAGGGTTGGAGCAGATTCACTGACAGAAAGAAATCTGAGACTCCTCTCTTTCCTCACCTCTTCTGTTCCTTCAGTCTGTTTTTTAGCTAGTGCATTCCAAAGTTCTTGGTCGGGATTTCCAAAGCATGAGAGAGGGCTAATACACGGGTCTGACTTGAGCCCAGGAGTCAAGTAACAAAATTAAATCCCACTTTGATGCTTGCAGATCTCTTCCAAAGATGGTCTTGAGTTACTCTGGCCCAGGCCCAGGAACAGCTCCCTGTGCCTCTATGTATCTGTTGGTCTTGATGTCTCACTTTGTGCCAGGCCCAGAAGGAGACCCAGTTGTGGTACAGGCCTTTTGTTGCCCTTGTGCAGCTTTCAAAAGCAGTGAGAAGGTCTTGAGGAATGGTTAGAGCCTGACACCATCTGTAGCTGTAGATGTTTTGGAGCTCTGGTCTCCTGAGGGCTGGGATGGTTGTCCTGGTGCAGGAAGGGTCCCTGTTGTTGCTCCAGCTGTAGAGACTTGGTTGAAGTATGGTCCTACATCTTAGGACCTCTTCCATAGTCCAAAGGTGCTGCAGGCAGTATGAGCTCTGTAGGCTTCAGACTGGCCACTCAATATAAAAACAGAAGTGTTTTAGCTTCCATTGCCTTGGAACATCCTTTCTGTAAGGCAGAGTTCAGTGTCCTTCAATATATAACTTATTACGAGCTGCATTTTAAAATACATCTCATCTGTTGGACCTGCTCACGTTAGCGAAGAGTTGTTTTATTCTGTGTATCCAATAAAACAGCAAATTAGAGACACCTTTTCCATGCTAATCAATTAGTCTCGTAAGATGTTAGTGCCTTCCAAAGAAGTGCTGGAGTAGCAGCTGTGTCACTTGTTATGAAAGGTTTGTGTGTCAGCAGATTCTGCGTCCATGTTATGGTTTCTGCAGAGCCAGCAGCAAACCCAAATAAAACCTAATGCGAGAAAACATCACCAGTGGGGTGATGGGTTGAGATTAACTGAACTAAAAAGAGGCAATTCCATGCTAAGTTTTAAAAAATTTCCAAAGAGTCAATATTACAAACATACAAACTTAAGGACTTCTTTCTGCTTCTGTGAAAATCAATATGAAAATTTGCACAGAATTAATCTGAAGAAGAAAAAGGAGAACCATCTAGCACTCATCTTGGACAGCTAAACTGCATAAGCCATATTAGCTGTGGGCTCAGTGAAAAACCTACATAGTACAAGACTATGGAACTGAATTAGATATTTACTGGGGAATCTGTGTCATTATCCTGCAGATTTTTTGCCTTAGGAGTCAGGAAAAGGGATTCCCTAATCTGTTTTTTCTCTTATTGCAGTTAGAAATAAGTTGAGGACTAACATGTATGGTAAGGGCAACACTCAGCTGCCTTCCAGAAAGGCATGGGAGATCAGTTCCTCTGTTACGTGGTGCATCCATGGGTAATTGGTTTTGCTACCTATACACTGAAATTAAGGTTTCCATGTCCAACTGGTGTCTGCAAAGAGAGAGGGCAGGTAAGCAAGGGTGGGTGCAAACATGCATCTGGTGTCATCCTTCTCTTCATCTCAGAAGGACTTTGGGACAAGAACATGAAGTGTCAGGCTGGCAGTAAGAAGATTTGGGTCTGATTGTAGGCTGATTTTTATTTATTTACTTATTGGTAGCCTGACTGCTCTGTCTGAATTTTCCATCTATAGAAGAATGGTTTTTTGCCTGTCTCTTGTAAAGCTCAAACTGAACCATGTAGGAACATGTACCTAGAGTTACAGCACCTTCATTGCTGAAACTTTCTGGCTTTCCAACAATATAAATTTTAGCAAGTATGTTTAAATTCAAAATTTACCCCCATGCTGAGTTCTAATGACTATTTCTCCTGAAAGCCATAGCTGAGCTAAGCCTCAGTGTAAGTAATTTCCTTCTCAAAGTCAATTTTTTAAACAATTCTATATAAAAGGTTTAAAATTAAAAGACCCATTGTTCTTAACTGTGTCACTAATATTATAACATTTTTACCCAAAACATATAAAATGCTTAACTTAAGCTGCCAAATTAGAAGCACAAGCCGTGTTTAAAGCATTTCTGGTTTTTAAGTGTATAATTTTCAGGACAATTTAATGTCATCCATTTATGCTGATTCTTCAGCTGCCAAAAAAAATCTTGATTTTTTTTTTTTTTTTTTTTTTTTTTCCTAGGGTACTTGAGGCACAGCTCTTAAGCTCTTGGAGATATTCCTACAGAAGTAGAGTGTGATGAAAACAGTGGACTTCTACTTCTGGAGAAGGCTTTTATGTAGCTCCTGCCTGTTCCAGAAGAGGCTTCAGAATGTGATGTCCTTGCACAGAGACAAGGCCAAAGGAGGTGTTGAAGGTGAGAATAAATGTGGTGCCTCTCTGAAGGAGAATAAAGTAAAGGTCTGTCTCCAGCCATCCTGCTATGAGAAACACTGATGGCTCTTTGCTCTGTCCTTCCTCTGGCCAGCACAGCTTGCCTGATGGCTTTCCATGAGTGCATGCTGCTAAGTGTGTAAGGAGAAAAGATTCAACCAAATAAAAGAACTAAGATCAGACCTAGGGCCCAGCTCCTGGAGTCATAGGATTACATGTAATCCCAGCTTTAACTTCTTTAAACAAGAGAAGTATCTTCCCCTGGGAGTCTCCCCCCCTAAAAAGGCCTGGAAACACGGTCACATAGCTACAAAGATATCTACATCTGAGTGCAGGAAGCCTGAAAACCAGCTCTGATGCATCAAATGGGTCTATCATCTATCAGGCTGCTTGCTTGCCTCCTGTCCCTAGTGGGGGGCCCTGGGTGGAGAAGAGTGTGGTGTATTTGCAGCTATTCATTTAATAGCACCCCAGCTCCCTGTAGGTGGGATTGAGACCCATGGGAGTGCAAAAGGGGATATTATTTGGGGTCTCTGTTAGACTTAACCAAGACTTTCACCCCCTACTGCCTGAAAATTTCTCCATTTCTGCTATTAGGATAACATTTTTTTTGAGTTTCCCACTAATGAGGCCTCTGGGGTTTATTGCTAGTTCAAACAGTCCAACCCCTAACCCATGAGGTGTTTTTTAGCTGGACACTACTTTGAGTGTGAAAAATCTCTTTGGAGATACAACTGTGGATTGTTTCCCAACCTGAACCTTTTCTGTGATGATTCAGCTATTGGCAGAAATAACTCAGAGTATGATTTTTAAGGTAAAGGGATTTTCTGTAATCACATCTTCACAAGGTTGTTATTTCAGGCATTGCCCATTTGTGGAAATAAATATTTTCCCCCTAGAAATAAATAAATAAATAAGGCAAGTGGAGGACATCAGTCTGTTTTTCTTGGCCTTCTGTAATTTCGGTAATTAATCCGGTGATTTCTCTCTGCAAAGTCAGACAGTAAATTGATTCCAATCACCTTATGTCTCAGGAAGAAAGGCTGGAAGAGGAAATAGCATGGGCCCATAACAGTCCCCCATGATTAACCTCACTGCTGACACTTGCTGTCCTTACACTGGAGTAATGTTTCCTCCCCTTATTCCACGTGCCCTTTTGACCTACTGAGCCATTCACACCATTGACTTCTGTGACTGCATCCAATCTATTCAAACCTCACTTCAGGCAGCTGCAAGCTGCCATCCTGTGGTACTGGTCTTACTATTTTTTCTTTTTTTTTTTTTTTTTTTTTTTTTAGGTTACCTCAGAGGACTCTGTCCTCCTCACCTTTCCAAACAGAAGTTTGAGATTCCTACCTCTCTTCTCTTGAAGGTCTAAAGGAAATGAAAAGCTTCTACTCCTCTCACAGTACCCATTTCTCTAGCAGTGAATGTGCTGAAGCATCTGCAAAATTTTCCTTGCAGGGTTAGAAATATGAAATCTGTGCCCTTGAAGAGAAGGAAATTCCCTGCTTTTCTGTGAGAAACTCCACAGGCATCTTGGTTTGGACCTTGCAGAACTTGCCTGGTGCTGTGATAATGGACTTTGAAAGTTTTGGCATCATTAAATTAGAAGTTACTTGAGGTAGTTTCAGAAGCTCTAATGGCTCCCTGTGACTGCACAGCTGGTCTGATGATAACAGAAGCACAGGCTTTGCAGGTGAAGGAATATGAAAAACAGTGTTCATAAAATGAGACTATTCTTCAGGCTTTTCTTCCCAAGCCTCAGATTCTGGCTTAAGAAAAGGTCGTGGAAAAATAAAGTTGGGGTTTCTAAGTCATATAATCCAAAGAGAGGCTATACCTATATGATGGTTACTTCTTCCCTTATGTATGTTCATTGTGACACAGTTTCCAGTTACATTCCACACAAAGTTTTATATATTTGTGTGTATATACATCTTCCCTACTTGCTTGCAGTGTCTCTGCACCTTTGGCCTGTTACAACTTCAGTGTGCATGACAGTGAAAATGAAAGGTATGAAGCAATAAAGTGAGGTCCTTAAAAAGTCTCATGTTAAAAGTGAGACCTATAATGTTTGAATCTGTTACAAGGCTACAGGGCTCTTCCATTAAGCTGCTTGAGTCACTTGAGCCTTCTGTCTCCTGGTGCCCCCTCCTCTGGTCTTTTTCATAAGGTCATGGATGTCTCAGGTTGGATACTGGTTGATTTTGACCTTAGGTTGATTTTGACCTTAATCTGACTGTGCCCATTTCCTGTCTGATCCCTTTCTGACAAGGAAAAATACACAAGTTCACTGATGCCTACCAAGCACCAGGAGATTAGTGAAGAGCACCACGAAGAAATGAATCACTTTGTACTTGAGCAGAGTTTGGCTGGGATCCCAGCAAGATGGCACAGGGCCCTGCTGAATGAGAAATGTAAAGGGGAAATACTGAGTTACCCATTCACTAAGCACCATCTTGAGTGCATCCTAGATGCACAATACACAGGAAGCCTTAATTCTTCTGAATTCCTGTATGCTTGCCTCAGCTACCCAACCCTCTCTGAATGCTGTGTGCATCTCAGTTCTGCATCCCTTTGCCTTGGTCTGCCAAATATGTTAAGGGACAGGAGATCCATAACCTCTGGGTCAGGTTGCTGAGATTTAACTTGTATGACACAGCAGAGAAAGAAGAATTCTCACTGGTGCAAATCAGATACCAGTGGGTACTTTGGGTCTGAGTTTTCATCAATATTTTCTGTCAATTTTTATTTTTATATCAAAAGCAACACCTTTTGTCGGGCTTTTATTGATTTCCCGCCTGTCAAACCACTTTTTCAATTTTCTAAAGGGAAAAGAAACAAAAGAAAAGAAATAGGAAATAAACTAATGTATTCCCTCTTCCCACTTTTTTTTTTTTTTTTTCTTCCCCTCCAAAGTATTCTTGGTATTACCAGCTGTTACCCTGGTTATTGTCAGCTGTTTAAAACCTCTATGTGCTGAGTTTTTTCCTCCTTTCTGAAGTCTGTAGCCAAAAAGAAGAAGTAATCCCGTCACGCATTTAAAATGATCTTCTGGCACCCCCCTGGTGAGTTCAGAACTCAGATTTCACCTGAATGATGAAGGGACAGTGGGCTTAGAGGTGCTTGCTTCGTACAGATTACCAGTGAGTTCCATTAACATTTTTTTGGGCAGGTTTTTGAAACAAATAAAAGAAAATGACCTTATATTGCTCCCTGCTGAGAAGAAGAAAACTGCACAGTGGGCTCACTTGTTGTCTCACTCTAGTGTGTGAGAGCAGACATGCTTTAACCATGGGGAAAGATATTTTGAGGAACTCCTGCCTCATCGGATACCAAAAAATATTTTCTGTTGTGTTCTAATGTGCAGATTCTCTGAGCTTCAGTGAGCAAATTGTACCTGCTTTTCCTGCAGAGAGCATGCCTCAGACTTCTCCCGTTTCCCACTCTGTTTCAGCAATATACCCCTAAGTCATGAGACACAAATCCATCAGAAACCAGCCACTGCTAGTTTTGGAGTTCATAGACCGATGCATGTGAATCCCATTGTTTACAACTAAAGCTTGTGCTCACCGTGATTACTGTTTTCAGACCGGGAAGTTTTCTGCATGCACCTGGACTAGAACAGATCTCTGAGCATTGCCAAGGGCATCCCACCCTTCAGTCCTGCTCACAGGGCATTGAAACCTACATTGGTGGCTCCCGCTGGGTGCCCACACTGCTCCCAGGGAACCTGAGTCCTTGTGACGTACAAGCACCAGCAGCAACAGTGGAGGGGATTAGCAGCTTGTATGTTTTAATGGCTCAGGGCATCAGGGCGGCTCATCAGGGAACAGTGTCTGACCTGTGAGTGCCTGCCTATGGCTCCCTCCTCTCCTAGGAGCCCCCCCAAGTCCAAGTTGAGGAGTCTTCGTTCATACAGTTGTGGAAAATACATTCACAGTTCTGTGAAAAAAACATTTCTGAAATGGCTAGTACTTCCTGAGGTAAAATAAGGCTGTTTTGTAGGTTTAGATTCAAAGGGTCAGGTCTTCACCAGGTGTAGCTGAGCTTTGCAGCACATGCCGTCTCTGCTTGCTGTGCAAGTCGGTGTTTGCCCACTGTTCGGTGGGTACAGGGTATCGGGCTTCTTGTAGGAGTACAAGTAAAGATGTAAAACACACCAAACAGCTGTTTGAAATTGCAGAGGAAAAGAAATGGTGAAGAAGAAAAGGAATCAATCACGGTTGCTCTTTTACGCTGGTGCAGCAATGTGCTCATTTTGTTTTAGCACCATTTCGGAAAGGAAAGCTTGTTTCTGTGCTTAAAGAAATCAAGTTTGAAAGCTGGGGAGGAAGAGCTGATCTTCCATCAGGAGTGTGGTTACATTTAGGTCAGACTTGTAAAAATGTTTTAAAAACTTATTAATTCCCTAAATCTCTAACTGTGTTGACTTTAATAATCTGGGTTAAAAAAAAAAAAAAAAAAAAAAAAAAAAGGCATTTTGAACCACAGTGGGTTTTCTGCCATGTTTAAAAACAGCTGTTTGTGACTGGGGCATTTTTGGTTAAGAAACTGCTCAGCTGCTTCTTTCCTACTTACACTGACCTCAAATCTTTCCAACAGCTTCCTGCACGGTGGTGGCATAATGCTGTCTGCAAGCACAGTCTGAAGATCTGAACAAGTAGATGAGAATCTCTTTGCAGTTCCCACTTTCCTTATCAGACTCTTGTTTCCAAGGTTATCTTTAGCCTCCTCCAGAGTTTCAGGAAAAAAAAAAAAAAAGAAAAAAAAATAGGTGTCCTTTGGAGTTTGTTGCTGCCTGGATGGAAGTGATGGAGATGTTTAGTATAAAGGGTCAACAAGAATGGGGTCAATGCATTGATAAAATGGTGCATGTCTGGGGCAGGAAGGGAAATCTAGGTTTCAAAGCAAGGATGGGAAATGAGTAGAAGAACACAAATTGGGTGGAACAGCAGGAGCTGGTGAGCAGAGGTCTGAGCAACACTACCCAGACAGGTCAGTCACACAGTATTTGCCTGTGCACAGATGTCTTGACATGCCTCCTGCTTACTTGAAAGAAAGGAAGGTGCTGCTTCCACTCACCGGTTAGGAGGAGCTGAGTTTCCCAGGATCTGGGGCAGAGCTCAGCAGGAGCATCTTTCAAAACACAGCACTCTAAGGAAAGCCCTGAAGATTTCAGAGCTGGGGGGATGCAGTGTTTGACAAACAGGTTCTGGTTCACCTCGCAAACCGGTTTTAGATCAGCATTCGCAAGGTGATTGTAATAGAGCTGCCCCTGATTTGCACTGATTTAAATGGAAGTGGAACCAGAGCTCTGCTTTTCAGCAGCTGTCTGTGGGTGAGCTGGCAGCAGCAGCAGTCCCGGCTCTGCAACTTGTGCTTAACTTAGTAGGGGGGTGCAGGAGACCTCAGTGCAACTTTTTTTGGACCCAGTATGGGAAAGAGGGGTGCTGGAAGCAGGTGGGAGAGAGCAGAATACCGGGTCACGCTGTGCAGGGACTGCCTAGGCAAGCTCATAGCCGGTTTCCATCTCTCGCTGCCTTCCACGATCCTTGCTAGCCTGTAGCTGCATGCAAAATGAGCAGCGGCAGAAGCAAGAGGTGGAGAATTTCCTTCCAGGATTTTCCTGTCCATATCATGAAAAGATGAGTGTGAGGAATGAAAAGGCTAGAGGGAGAAATGCGGCGGGGTCAAGAGTGGGGAAGAGCTTACGCAGCAGTTAGCGTGCGGTGTCTGCGCTGAGCTCCTTCGGGGCTTCGGCACTGGAGCTGTACGTCTCCCTGGATAAAATGACAGAAAAGAGGGCTCCAGCCCCAGATCCACCTCCTGTTGCCTCCCCCTCACACCCGCTCTCCATGGAACAGGGACCAATCCTCCCCAAACGGTTGCCGCCTTCACGCAAGGCTGGCGTTTTAACACGTTTCAGTGCACTTTAACCGTAATTATTTGCGCACAAATTATGCGATGTGGCACTTTGTGATCCCTTTTCCCCAAAACACACGGGAAAGCCGTCTGAATAAATATGTGAGAGAAGAAAAATCGGGGATTTAGTGTTGGGTTTGCTTAATTTGGGGGGTTTGGCTCAGGGGAAAAACTTAGACGGGGGGATTTTGGAGAGCCACCCAGCGCGCAAAGGAGGAGGTCACCCCACGGGGGGCATCCCGGGGCGGCTCAGCCCGGCTCGGCTCGGCGCAGCTCCTCCCATCCATACCGGGCCCGGGGCGGCCCGGGCGGGCGGCGCAGGCGCGGGTGGGGGGGGGGG
>CM021769.1:6570013-6740273 GCA_011076525.1 Nettapus auritus | reverse complement strand
GGGCAAGAGAGGGCTGGTGGCACCGCAGAACACCTTCCTGGAGAACATCGTCCGGAGATCCAGCGGTGAGAAGGAACATCTCTGCTTTTATCCGGCCGTCCGTTCTTCCATCCGTCCATCCATCCATCCCTCCGTCCATCCTTCCCTGAAGCTCCCTGCCCCAGCCTTTCCCTGCCCTGTCCCCCCGCTCCCTTCTCGCCTCGCCGTCGGTGCTGCAGGCAGTGGGTCTCTACCAGGTGTTGGTGTGAGCCCCTTCTGGGAGTCCGGGTTCCCCCTTTTCATTTCTCTCCACTTGCCGTGTGATTTTTTTCCCCTCTTTCTCCTTCGTTGGTTCCCCACTGTTCGGATTTGTGTTGTCTCATTCGGCGTTTCGAAGTCTTTGCAATTCTATCTCACTTCAAAGCGTGTGGCGACGGTACCGGGAGAGAGGACGAGGCAGTGCCTGTGGCTGGGGCGATTGTAAAATCCTGAGCCTGGAGAGAGCTGTAAGAAGTGCCTGCAGTCACTGCTGTGCCGCTTATCTGCTGGGTGAGCGGTTACGGGACTGGTTCAGAACCACAGGGGCAGAAAATGATTCCCTGCTCCTGGGGCTCGCTTTCCCCTTCCAGTTCCTTGCAAAGCACTGGCCAAGAGTGCTTCACGCAGCTCCATCAAAGTTACGGTGTAGCTGCAGGCGTCTCTAGAGGTGTGTGAATGTAGACGCTGCTTTAGGCAAGTCTTGTGCTGCTTACCTTCTGGTTTTACCTAGTTTTTGCACTGGCATGGAACTACTGAAACATGAGTGCTTGTGCGAGTGAAGTCTGGTAAAAGACCTCAACTTTGCCTCTGCTGAAAGGTTTCTTCTTGGGCAGCCCGACCCTGCCATGCATGGGAGTGGGAATGGGAAAGGTGGGCAGAACAGAGCGTGGAAAGAAGTTTCCATATGCATTATTAATCAAGACACTAATGTGATGTGAAATGCTGCCAAAAAGTGTTTCCTTCCACCTTTCCACTGCACCGGTCTGGATTTACCTCCCGTTTGTACTAGCACAGTCTGGTGTGCTGGCTTGGGTTGGTTTTGACAGCAAGTAGTGAATTCGTGAGCCACTGACTTGCACGGAAGCAGCAGTGGGCTGAGGACCTGGAATTTAAAACGTTGCATTAAGGCATCAACTTCTGATTGACCCCATCAGCCCTGTCAAGCTCTGTAGCTGCACAATCACCAGAAGCTAATTTCCTGCAATACTGTATTTATTTACCAGAATATTGAATGCAAGCTTAATTAATAGGTTTTAAATAGCACTTTCCCTCTGATAATTTCAAAGTGGAACTTAATTACACTTCGCAGCGCCTTGTGGAAGAGGACACACAAAGGTGTTGCCAACCCCTTCTTAAAACTGGTGTAACAGGAGCTTAGGGCATTGCAGTTGTTCGCTGAGGGTCTTGTGGCAAGTTGGGGGCAGCGCTGGGACCATGGTGTGAGAGCGCCGTGCTTTTGTATCATGCCCTGATTGAACCACATGTCCTCCCCGGCGAAAGCTCAGTAAAGCTTTGAGATGTCAAAACCCAGAAAACCTCAGCAGGCTTTTGAGCATTATACTTTAAAAACACATTAGCCCCCCTCAGGTTTTAACCTGGCCTAATTTGGGTGCATAAGTGGTGCTGATCTGGTCACTCATTCTGCTTTTTCTCTGCTAAAGTGTGAGGTTATGGAGGCAAATCTATCCCATTGGACAATGAAGCAAAAGGTAGATTGGGAATCTGTTTTAAACTCATGTTAGTGGTCAGTGTTGTGCCCTGGAACATGATTTAGTTCTTATTTTTGTCATCCAGGTCATAGCCTTATTTGTCCTTTATAGAAATAGTAATTTTCATTGGATTCTGCACTGTTTAATCCCAACTTAATGGTATCCACTAGAGCAAATCTGGTTCAAGTATCTCCTGCCAGTGCTTGGTAGAAGGCAAGGATTTGGTCTGCTGACGGTGTGCTGGGTTTTGTTTTTATACTTGGATTCACCAGTTTCAGAGAGATTTTTCATCATCAAGTTGAGGAACAGGATAAAGTAAAGAAGCATGATAGTTTTTTAAAATACATCTTCAGCATCCTTAAAAAAAGCCTTTCCATCATCTGTCCTGGTTAAAGAACGCTCTCTTTTGAGATTGCTCACACTTACACAATCCCATCACACTTCTTGTCCATAAATCTTTTCTCAACAACCAGGAGAAGGCTTGTAGATAGAGGTAATATCTTCTGTTAGGCTAACATGTACAGCTGGAAAAATTAGGTGTTTTGGCAGACAGGCTCTTCAGGTGCAGACAAATTATTCAGGGTTGGCAGAGGTGGATCCGAACAACAAAGCATTTATAGACAAAGTTGCAGTATTTTTAAAGTGTATAAAGTCGGAGTGGACCTAGCAGGAACTGTGTGCGCAGTGAGTTTGGTGTTAAAAGCAGCTCTGTGTTTGATTTTTAGCATTATTTAGGGATTTGCTGTTTAGGAATGTCATGAACATTTCCTTTTTGCCCCAGCTTTGGCTATGGAGGAGGTTAAAATCACAAGGGTAATGCTCCATGTGGGTCAGCCGTGAACAGAACATCGAGGAGCGGTGCAGAAGGAACTGGGGTGGCTGTGGTGTGGGGTGGGATGTCTGGGCACCAGGCTGGGGGGACCTCTTCTGGAGACGACTTCAAACCTTGGAGCTTATCAAGTGCTGTAGAGCAGTGGCTGACATTGCTTTACGGACAGCAGCACCTTGCAGGTGGCTTCCAAATAATTTTGGTATGGACAGTAACATCCGAGCTGCTTTGCGGGTTATCCAGCCACCCTGCAACTGTGCTCTACTCCCAGCAGACAGAATCTTCAGGAAGGATCAGGGTCCCTCCTTAGCCCCACTGCTGCCCTTGGACTACAGGGACAATCCCTCTGGGCACACAGGTGTTATCAGTGCACTCTGTGCAATTACGTGGTTTTTTTTTTTTTTTTTTTTTTTTTTTTAAGCACGGTGAAAATGCATGGAGTAAAGTCCTTCTTGCTGGGAGCCGCAGGTTGATACGATCTCTCTCCAGCCTCGGCCGTGCACTGATCTTGAGAACACCAGGTGTTTTGCTAAGCTGAAAGAAAAAGGGTTTTGTGGGAGCGGTGGGTTAAATTTCCTTAAGGTGACTGCTTTCTACTGCCATTAGTACTTTGGGCTTTTAATAAGGCCCTTCCTTAGGGCAATGTTCTCTCCTAAGATGTTCTCATCAGTCTGTGCCTGTTATTATTATTATTATTATGGGTTGCTCCTTAGGTGTAGTCAGAGCTCCTGCTGGTACTGACCTCGGCTCAGCATCACGGAGGTGGAATGGGAATTTGGGCAAATCCCTGGAGCAGGGCTGGGCTTTGTGGTCCTGCCCCGTCTGCAGAAGGGACCTGGCGAGTTGAGCCACAGATGCGGGACAGATAAATGTGTCTGTCTTGCCCATCTGCCTTCACCTTTCACGTCTTGTAGCAGCAAAAGCATGAAGCTTGCATTACCAGCATAATTTGCTTTGGGTGGAATTTGGTTGAGGATGGAAAAACGTTAACTCTGGGACTTTGCAGCAATATGCAATAAAAAGTGCTAACAGCATGGAAGCAGGGCATAATTTAGCGAAAGACAAACATGATAGCAGCCATCATTACTGGTTATTGTTTCTATTGCAATAACTCTTAGAAGCTTCCTTAGAATAAAGGCGTCTTTCAGGTCTTTCACAAATATATTTGACACTTGGGCTGAAATCTTGGCTCTGTAAGGAATTTTACCATAAGCTTTAATGAAGCTAGCATTTAATTCCAGGTCTTGCACAGCTTAACACCTTGTTCCTGCAAATCATCTCCTCCAGACAGAACTTTATGCCCTGTTGGGTTTGATGGGGAAAGGATCAGCCCAGTTCCCAGGTGACTGCATTGGCAAGGCAGGTCCCCCAGAAAGGAGGGGACGTGAACATCACACCTATAGCACTAACACACCACTTCGTTTTTATTAGACTGGTATTACTGACAAAATAGGTGTTTGCCCTCTTTCCTATCCTTCCTACTACCCCATGTAGCATACCTGATTTCTTACAGGCAGGGTGACAAAACGTTGTTCTCACTGGACAGGACACATGTAGGCTTCTCTCCCTCAAATTAAAACAATCTGCATTTTCATCTGCTTCAAGTTAAATTACACATGGCACAGAAAAAAAGCTCTTTAAAGCAAGTTACTTCAAGTTTACAGGGTGTCTGTCATTAGGGATCCTCAGCAAAAAATATCTGGACCTCAGCACATGCTTAAATCTCTCCTTAAAGATGCTACAAATCATGGGGCAGAAGTTTCCATCCTCCAGTTTTGTTGGCTGCAGGAAGTTAGTGAAGGGATGACTAAGGAGCTTAAATTATCAGGGCTTTCTTGGGTGCAAGGTTGATTTTGCAATTGCTGTGGCTGAAGGGGACCCGCTGATATGTAAATCAATGCAAAGTGGATTGTTCCACTAAGAAGCATTACTAGATGACATTTGTGAGTAGTTTTCAATCGCAAGGGCCTCGTTTTGTTTATTCCTTCAGTGAGCTTGGCCAAATCCTGAAAATTAGGCCTATCTCATGCCTACCAAAGTCGGGGGATATTTAGGTGGTTTAATTTTATTTTTTAAATTTTTAATTACAACAGCTCCATACCACCATGTCAATGTAGACACCCCCCTCCCGCCCCCCCCCAAATAAAGGAGAATCATTAGTTGAAGGAATAACTGGATCTTTACAAGCTGCTCCTCGATCCCCTTTCCAGCTTTGCAAAATTTGCGTGTTATCTTCTTGATATTTCTTCCTGTGCATCTCGTTGGGAGCGGGATGAGTTGGGCAGATGTTCCCTGGGATTTCTGGGCGCTGCCGAGCACTTGCCACAAGAGGTCAGTGTAGGTGTTGTGGCGTCCCCAGGTTAATGCTGAAATCTGATAGAGAAGAGCAAAATGAAATTATTGATTTTTAGAATAAACATCCAATTTTTTTTATTGCCGTTGGAAGGAGTACACAGCCAAAGACTAATGTCAGGAAGTTAAGTGAGCTGTGGAAGTACATTTAATTAGCCTGTTTAACAGCATACTGTGTGGTGATTAGCCTGGATTTTAAGTTATTCTCCTGGTGAGCTAAGAAAATAGTATTTTTTTTTTGGTTTGGCAAAATTAAGTAATAGAAGAAGATTTTGGAGTTGGTGTCCTAATAAGCTTCTTTGCAGAAAAAAGTCAGACTAAACTCCTTGTTTATTGACCACGTTCAGTGACTGGCAGTTTTGGTTGAGAAGCCCTGCCTAACCCCGACAGCCAGGACCCAATTCTGCACCTGCACTTGGTGCTGGTGGCATCTCACTGCTGCCTTGTGCATAGCCCCTTACAAGCCTGAAGCAGCACCTCACTGTGGGGCTGGGACCCGTTTTGCTGTCACATTTTGCTTCAGCCCCTTGCTGGACACTTGCACAAGCAGTGCTGCACGATTCTTTCAGAACAGGTTTGGGGAAATTCGGCCAAGTTCTGTGAAACCGCAGCCATGGCTAGCTGCAGGCTGTGCATTTGCAAGATGAGTCCCCATGTCCGAACATCTACCGTTGGCATGATTTTCTCATCTGGGAGTGTGAAGCAAGCACTCTTGTTTATCTATAGCTAGAAGTCTGTTTTTTGGTTGCTCCCCAAGGGTGCTGGTGTGCCTGCAGTGAAAGCTACAGCTCCAGTTTAAATTCAGTCTTGCTACATCTACGTTGTGCTCTGCATAATTTTAATAGAGAACAGCGGCAGCATTTAGAAGATAACCAGCATAAGGGGGGGTGGGGGGGGGGGGGTGGTTTAACGCTAGGATAAGGGAATGTGTGGGGGAGAACCTATGATCAGAACTGAACATTTCTCGGGCAGTTCACAGGGAGCCTCTCTTGTCCATACTGATCTGAAACTCTTCCTGAGGTCAGTGAAGTTGTGCCGCAGTAAAGGAGGAGGACCAGGGGTCTGTGGGATGTCACATTTGGAATGATTAAAGTTAAAGTTTTTTAAGATAAATTCCAGGCAGACTCTAATCTTTCTTATTGGGCTCACTTACTAAATTGCTGAAAGCTGCTGTGCTCCTAGCTAAGTGACTTACACGTGGATTTAATATCTCAGCCAGCATTGGATTACTTACATTTTGTTTTATTAGAGGAGAAGCGAATTGGGGCAGGAATTAGAACATTTTTGCATTGTTAGTATGGTATCTTGCCCTGGGTTTAGTCCTCCATGCATTTTCATAATACAAGTATTAAATAAAAACAACAGTGGTACAGAAAGGTGACGTAAAGAGTTTGTCCTTTGAGAGTTTTTTCAGGCAAGCAACACTTTAATGTGCTGGATAAATTGGATGACACCGATGTTTTGCATGCTTTAAAGACACCAGGGAAATAATAGCTGTGTTAGAAAACAGCAATGTGGTTTTGTAGTGAGGAGCACAAAGTGCTGGTGGAGGTTGCTGCTTCAAGCACAGTGATCTGCCTGCAGCTGACCCCAAAGCTGGAGGAATGTTGGTGCCTGCAGGGGCTGATTTTGGAGGGCAGTGCCCATGCAGGTCCACCTGAGGACTTAGGGTTTTGTCTTATTCTTACAGGGATGTCTTGAGCATGTAGCTGGATTCGCTGTATACAAATGTCATTGGAAATGCATATTATCAGGGCTTAGTAGAGCTAAAAGAAAGCAAAACACAAGAATGTTTTGTAGAACTCCCCTTTCCCAAAGCACCTACCCAAGAGCCATGAGTTTTCCAAGGTGGTCTGAACCAGATTGCAGCAGTATGCTGATCCTGTGCAACTACAGGATCTCTATAAGGAGAGCAGCCTGACAGCAGTTCAAGTGGTTTGGGGCTTTTAAAAGACAGCATTACCAAAAAAAAAAAAAAAAAAAAGGCAAATTCCAGGCTTTTCACAGAGCCTGTCTGGTCTGTGCTGCACTTGCTCCGCGTAGGAAGGGCAGTAATTCTGAAGGACAGCTCTGTGTGAAATTGCTTGAGTTAGGAATTTATTCTGAGATGGAAACACTGCTGCTGCTTATTATTATTTGTGTTCTGCTACTGCTTCATTTTTTTAAGCATGTTTTCAATGGTGACTTTTCTAAAATGATTAGTTGCATATTTTCTTGGGAAGGGATGGAATTCTGAAATGGTGATTTAAGCAATTTTGTTTACAAGTGGTACCCAAGCATTCTTGAGGAAAGATGATTAGAGACAACGTTTCTCACTTGGCTAAACATATCTCCTGGAATGATTTAGCTGTTCTTGCTCTCCTGTGATTATATAACATGAATTTTACACTGCTTTGGGCATTTCACTGGTTAAGAAAAAAATTGCTTGCACACAGTGGTCATTTTGTTTTAAAACAGCGAAACAAGACTCAGTGCTGTGTTGAGTATTAGCTAGCGCAAGATAGACTAAGATTAAAGGCTTGCACAGGCTGCCTTTATACAACAGTCTTTTTGCAATGTAGAAGCACAGGAATGGCAAATATAGTGCCTGTAACAATTGTTTACCTCAATTGTGTTTTCCAAATCTGAAATTCTGCTAATGGTATGACTTTAATATCTCAATTCTTTGCCATCTGTATCAAACTTTGTAAAAAGCAGAGTGATATTAGCTAACAAAAAGCCTGCTGACTTCCTAAGAGGAATCTAGCAACTCTGAGAAGCGTATGTCTGCTGTCTAAGCCCTGCTTCCCTGCTCTCTTTCAGACACTGGTGTTTAGATGGGTCTAGTAAAAGAATGCATGCACCCTACAGATTTGTAATGGGGGCTCTGTGTGATAGATCAGAAAGTGGGATGGGACAGAGAAAATGATGGATGGAGGCAGTGACATCAAGCCAAGCTTAGAAATAATTTTAAAAAATGAATTTTATCTCTAAGCAAATGGAAGGTAGGTACGCATTTTCAGTGTGCTGAAGAAATCCAAGAATGAATGCATTAATAGACACTTCAGGCTAATCCTTATTATGGAAGTTTTGAAGTTAGCCATGTGTTAATCTTTTCAGAGTGTGATACATTACCACACGATAATTTGGCTTACAGGTTCATACTGTTTCATACATTGAATCAAACTGTTGGTCTGTCAGATTCACTGTCCTGCTTTTGGCAATGGCCTGTACCTGGAGGACTGGGGAGAAGTTCCCAGCCTCCACCACGAAGTACTTGTGAGATCGGGTGCTACCGTACGTGGAAGGAGAAGCTTTTCCTTTCTGGGCTGCAGCACTGACACTGCACAAGTTTCAGTTGCTCATATCCTACTGGATGTGAAATGTGAGCTGCATTTATGCACTGCCATCTGTAACTTCTGTGTATGGGACAGTCCCTCTTGCGATACTAGTCTTTTAGTGAAGTCATGGTATACTTAAAGTGAGGAAATTCATCTCTTCAGGTGTAGACATACTGGCTTAATTCTCTGTTGTCTATTTACTAGTTAAACTCTGTACAGATTAACCTTGAGAATACCTCCAATATAATCTTTAAAAAAATGTAACATTCAGAATATAGCTCTTAAATATTGAATCTGTGGACATCCCAGTGTTGCTGTCCTTGCATCTGCAATTGTCAGACCTTTTATTGGCTCCTTTTTGTCTTTTCCTTCTGAAGAAGGTGCAGAACACCAGTCTTCTCCATGGAAACCCTGAGCGGGTTGACAACTTGCCTCTCCCATGGAGGGAGGCTGAGCCTGGGCCTACCTTGCAGAAGGCAGTCCTTGGAATGCTGCAATGAAGGGCTCATGCCCATGCCCTAGAAAAAACTGGTTATGGAGAAGTCTTTTGGCTCACTCCAAACAAGAGCTTTGGTGCCAACCAACCATTGTAGAGTGAGGGCCACTGGGGCAAGTGGAGGAATGGGAGCGAGCCTGGGGTTTGATGACGGAGGTGCACCCTGTGGGCAAATCCGATGGAGTGAAATTCACCATAGTTGAATCAATGGGAATCTTAATTTGAGACACAACTATAACTGAACTTTTTAAATGAAGAAACCATGTAAGTGGGTTACAGAAGTATGGAAGTTGGGCATGAAGACAGGTTTAGCCCAGGACTGGCTGTTAGGGCCCAACTCTAGAGGAAGTGACTGCAGAAATGGACTTCCACAAGTGCTAAGTGGTGATGATGTGCTACTATAAGGCAGTCTGTCCTCAAACTACCCAAAACTTATGGAAGCTCTGAAGTGGTATTCTCTCCTGTTGTTGACCAAAATTATACTCTAAAATGAGGACGTATTAGAGACACAAGGAGTCACAGCAGAGGATTCTGGATATAGACTGGCCACTGTGAAGTTAAGTTGTCTGGAGTTTTGATCTGGACAAATTTTAGAAATAGGGAGAAAATAGTACAAGTCGTGGGGAAAATAACATGACTACCAATACAATGTAGGGTAGGCACAGAGTCCTGCAGATGCTGAGACTCAGGCACACAATAAAACCCCAGGGTCAGACGCTGACCTGTTCATCCTTAAATTTTATCAAGCTGCTCACTGAACAGAGGCATTAATGAAACATGGATTCCTACAGCTTTGTGCCTGCAGTTAGATTCATCAGTCTCTAACAAGATGCAAACGTTGATTCAAGAGTTTTGTTCAGGTGGAACAGGATGCACGCATTTGTATTCACATGCTGAGCATGGATGAATAAGCCTTATTTGCTTAGAAGACAAGTGAAAAAAGAAGTCAAGTAACAGTATTCGTGGGGACACAGGAAAACATATTCTAATATTTGGTCAAGTTACTAGTACATATGCTATGTGTGTATATATACATTATCTTTTTTTCTTGCTTTATGACTTTTTTTTTTTTTTTTCTTGAATGATCAGTAGTTTGGCTTTGTTGTATTTTCTCCCAACATCTTGGATTTGATCAGCTTAATGAATGCCTTAGCAATTATTTTGAGACCCTTGGGTGTAAGGAAGTAGAAAGTCCGTAGATGATGACCAATAAATGCTGAATGTCTGCTGGTGGCTGCAACGTGTATCTTCTGCAGTGTACTCTGTCTGTGTCCTGAAACAGTTTTCTGAAATGGGGATACACAATCAAGATGATTAAGTTGGACAGAGAGGTTTCAAAACCTGCTTATGAACTGTGGTTCTCTGGGAGCACCCAGATGTGCACAGCATCCATGAGTGAGTTTGGATATCTGCTGCCTGTGATCACCCACCTTGTGCCCAGTGTATCTGGGTATGCAAGCAAAACTGTGGTGAAAGATAACCCTATAAAGAAGTCATTTTCCAAATCAAACCTCGGTTTGACCAGGGGACTAATAGTGGTTGTTTCCAGCAGATGCTGTAATCCATGTTTGCTGCTGGCTGTAGTGACTGAATCTCCCTTTGGGCAGAAAAACAAATTTTTAAAGCTGGCATGTAGGTTTAAGACTGTTTGTGATGAATTCAAATAAATTATTTGAGCTTAGAAGTATAAGACTTCACAAAATCTAAACTATATCTCACTTTGGGTGGCTTTAAAATATTTTTCAATCTGCTTTTCTGCAGAAAATCTATTACTTTACAGATTATTATTTTCAAATTCAGGCTTATAAAGAAAAAAGATAGAAAATACTTCTTTTTTTTCAGTACTTTTCTTGTTCAATAGGATAATGTTTGAGTAATATACATTGCAGTCATGGTTATAAATATCCTGCAAAGGGCACATACAGCTCATAGAAACCCAGTGTCACATTTATGTAAAAGTAATGCATGCATGTGAGTTTTGTCTCAAATAATTGACATAACCTAATAATTTTTCAGCTGTTATGCGGAGATTTGCAAAAATTCTCTCTTTTTTTTTTTTTTTTTTTACTCATGAAAACTGCTGAAGGGAACCTTTTCTATAATTTCTATACAGCAGTGATTTTTAATAGTATTTTATATAGTTGTGATGGCTTTTTGGCATTAAGTGTTACCAGTTAGCTCCACAGCTACCATTAAAATAAACTGAAAATTATAAGTAAAAATAAGCAATGCAATATAAAAAAGCTCTGAAGATCATCACAGACTACAGCTTGAGAACCTCTACTAAGCGATATACTAAGTGAGAATATTATTTTTGAAACAACATTAGGAATGTTCATAGTGTTGATGAAGATAAAATCCCACAACATGTTTGAGCAAAATTGGTATTTCCTTCCTCAGAAAAGCCTTGCTAAAATCAGGGATGGAAGAATCCTTCCAAACTAGTGAATAAAACTATTTTAGGACTGACTCGTAACGTGTTGGTGCCAGTCCGTGCATATAAACTGTAGGCACTGACTGAAAGAATGTATGATTGAAGCAGTATTTAAGCCTGAGTTCAGCCTCCTAAAAATACACCCTGCCCATATTTGTGTGTTTACAGTAATTGGTACAGAAAAACGTTAGCGGGATGAACCAAAGCCGCCTTTTTGTGTTTTGATGTAGATTGCAACTGAAGTTTGATGCATTTTGTGTAATTTCAGTGTGTGAGTTCCTTTGGCATTCATCACTTCTGGTACCAAATTCTGCATGGGTCACTTCATACCTACCCTCCTGCGTGTAACGTGGTTCATGGTGTACCACCGGGTGCAGTAGGACATCTCACCCTGCCCAGCTCCTGGCGCTGGCTGTCCCTCATCCCAGGGATGCTGGCTGCATCCTGCAGAACGTGCAGGGACCAGCCAGCAGGAAAATTTTACTTATCAGATACAATAGTGTTATCAACAGTCTTGCGGAAACATGGCTCAGCATTTACAGCTCATTTTTTAAGTTAATTTAATGTTGGTTTCAAGATATATATGTTTATATGCACATAAAATGAAAATGAAAGTCAAACATGATAGCTTGTCCAGATGTTGCGAATAAGTGAATCCTTTCTAAATTGTGAACTAGTTGGTGCTTATATCAGTATGTTGTTTTTCTAAAGCTCTCCTGTTTCATCATGATTTCCTTTCTGATGGCCATTTTGATTTCAATGCTCTCTGAAATTTGACGGTGGAAGTTACCATTGTGTGTAACACTGTACATCTGCTGTGTAACATGAAGGATGTAAATGTACTTTGCCTCTGACAGCAGCTCTTTCTCTCTCTTCTTCTCTTTTTCTTTCTAGAATCCAGTTTTTTGTTGGGAAATGCCCAGATTGTGGACTGGCCTGTAGTTTATAGTAATGACGGTTTTTGTAAACTCTCTGGATATCATCGCGCTGACGTCATGCAGAAAAGTAGCACTTGCAGGTAGGTTAACTGTCCCTTCATTGCCACTTGATGCACTTCCAAAATTACAATCTACTGGCAAGAAAAATCAGGTTTTAAAAAAAGGATTGATATAAGAAAATAATTGTTTAGCAGAAATTAAAGTATTAAAGCAGGCTTTGAATGAATGAAACCAGCAACTTATCTAGGATATGGCAAAGCACTTAAGCAGTAAGCACATTGCTGACTAGCATCCAGTAGTATCAATGGTTAGTTCCATCAGGATTAATAGACTATTCAGATACTTAAAATTAAGTCCTCTGCTAAATCTGGGGTAGTGCTTAAAGTCCTGCAAGACTTAATCCTAAATAAAATAAAGCTAAATTCCAGATTTCTTGTTTGCTTGGTTTTGATTTTTATTTAGAACATCCACAAATTTAATATAGTTCACTCAAATATTTTTTGAAAGCAAGTCAAGTCTGCCTGGTTTTGAAGTTCCTGTCATCCTCTGGTAACTGGAGAAATACAATGAACATTTCATGACTAAAGACTGTTCAATGGAAAAAAATTTAAAAGTTTTAGTAGTGAAGGAGGATGAACTAGAGGTGCTCCCAAACAGCAGTGTGATGTGTGTGTTTAAATATTTTGAGGGTTTATTCCTTATTCTCTCATTTGAAATTTATCCCTGTTATTATCAGTATGAACGTGCTCTAACAATTCAATAAAGAAAGCAGGATATTTAGGTGATACATTTCCAAAGCTTTTTTTTTTTTTTTTTTTTTTTTTTTAATTTTTCATGAATTTTCCTGTTTTTCATGCCAGGAGGTCTGCAGTGTGCTGTCCTGGAGCCCATATTGGTCCCTGTTCTTACACACACACACACACAGAGCACAGTAATGTTCAAACTGCATCTTTATTCCCAAGAAGGCAATTAGGCTGATGATGTATTTACTCTGAGCATTGCAGCTTTATGGCTTTTTCCTTTTGCTGGTGGTCTTTCAGGAGCGGGCAGCTGTGATTCATGGTTAGATGTGCATCTGCGCCTGCTCTGCTGCATCCTTTAAAAGGAGATGCTGTCGGGAGAGACTAAATCCCTAATGCATGTGTGGGTGTGTGAGCAAAGTAAACCAGGGATGGGGGCAACAAGGAATGGCCGAGATAGTTTGTGTAAGTTTTTCCTTCACGCTTTCAGGCAATGACCAACTCCAGGGCTGCACACCTACAGGGCTGAAAGCCTTGAGGGTCTGAGGTTGCTCTGTGTAGCCAGGTGTCCTCTGATAGGCAGTGGAAAAGAGATGGGCACACACTGCTGACATGAAATCTTAACTCATATGGTAGCAACAAAGTCAAAGTACTCGATGGGGCTGAAAGAAATAGCATTATCTCAGCCCTTCCAAATATGCTTACATGCTTCCCCCTTTGCTCTAGGCTGTCCTCTATGTTGAGTTGGATCTGTTACCCTGTGAGTCAGCACTTTTATAGTCTGTGCATGTTTAAGTCATTGCATACACAGAACGGGATTGTAGGTAAATGTTGGGGAAATGAAGGTTTAGCAACACCTCACTGTTAATAATTACCCTGTACCTCAAATACTGAGAGGACCAAAAGGTTTAGTCCATCAGAGTGCCTTTTATGAATGTGATGGACTCTGGCTGATATTTGTAAGCATCCCGTTTTGACCACACTCAAGTGAATCACGTGGATGCAAATCTAAGGAGAAGTTATTGTGGAAAATGAGGCTGGTAGCAAAGATTAAAATTTATTTATTTTCATTCTACATAATCCATCTCTGGATTTTGGAGATACCTCTTTCCATTGAAAGCATGGCTAGCACTTGTTTTGTGTGTGGATCTTAGCTGGTGGAGTTATATTTGTATTTGCAGTGTGATATTTTGTGCCTCTTAGGGGACACCTGGGTCTTTGCAGGTTAGAGCAGAGTTGGAGAGGTGTTCAACATGGGACTGCTCTCTATTGAAGAGCTTTGCAGCTGTGTGGAAGGGAAAATGTTGGTGTGTGGAATAAAAAACGTGGGTGTGTACCACACCAAAAAATGCATGTGTAGCTGGGGCTGATCCACAGAGTAAGTGGCACAAGTGAGTGCTAAAACGCACAAGATTTTTAGGTGGAAGAACGTGTGTGCTTGTGCAGCGTTGCTGTGCCATATGAAAATGAGCAGACAGTATGGAGGGATCAGGGAGGGCATCTGCAGTTGCTGCACCTCTGACATTCAATTAACTGTGCAAAAGCCCCTGCCTGGAGGTGCACGGATAGATTAACAAGTGCCTAGGAAAAACACTTGTTTCATGCCCAGTTGCCCACAGTCACCACAATTTGTCTTGATGAATAAACTTCTCCAAACCATTAAAACCCTGTTTAATGTTGCAAATAATATCAGCGTTGTTTGAAATTGTTGCTTATTAGTAAGTTCAGTCTTCTTGGTAAGCCCTCAGCAGAGCAGGCACCGTTTGGTGGCTGGGTAGGAGACCTAACCTGGCATTTTGCACTTGCTGTTTGCTCCAGGCTTTGCTCTCCTTACCTTTCCTTGCATCAGGCTGGGAGTAGCTGGGTGCTGGTTTTGTTTTTAAAGAGGAAACCTGCTTTGGGACCCTGTTTATGTGTTGCCTTCCAGCTGGACAGAGGGAGGGAATTAGATCTGCTGGCTGAAGCTGTGTACAGGTTGTGTTTCCACTGAAACACTTGCAGTGCTCCACTCAGCGTTTCTTTCTCCCTTGTTTTGATAAATTTGGTACCAGGATGTTAACTCTGTGACCATTTTTCTGTATGAGAAGACAGCACTTGCCCCTTGCACTTCCAAAGCTGTTCAAAGAAACCTTGCTGCACGCCGGTGGGACCCATGGAGCTGCCCTGTGCTGCCTCGAAGGGGTGCCTGCTGCTGGGCTTGCAAAGTTTTGGAGCTGCTGACACATAGATCAGTATTTGCTCTTCCTCCTGGGTAGTTGGTCAGTTGTAACTGATGCCTTTTCATCCAACACTTTTGGATAAACGGAGCTGTTAACTGGATGTGGGATCGTATGCCTTCTGTGCTTTGTCTGCCCACTAACCTGGCTAAGGCCTCACAAACAGCCACAAAAACCTCCCTGGCACGTGCTGCAGACCCAGAGATGCTGCAGTGGCACTTTTTTGGATCCTGATGAAGGACAGGAGAGGGCAATGCAAAGCATTTGATGTGGCTTTTCTGTGCCAAAAAGTGCTTTCAGAAGGAGGCAGGAGCATAGGCACCTGAAATGACTAATGGTCTGTTGCAGGGATGGGGAAATTATCTAAGATTGTGCCTTTCTCTGTGTGTTTCAGTAAGTCTTGTTTCTCTTTGATAAGTCTATTTTCTAGGTAGTAAGATCCCCAGTAGCAGGCTGGTTTTGATATTTATGTCTTGTACAGTTTGCACTGAAGGCACTTGACAAGCAATAAATAACAAAAACATGAGGCAGAAAAAGACAGAGTGATTGACTGAAAAAGTAGGAGTCCCTCCATGTGTACAAAATAGGACAGACTAAATTAAATTAAACCTTTGATAAGCAGAGATCTTATATAACTTATACAGTGAGTGGCTTGGAGGTCCCTTTGGTGGCTGCTAGTAAAAATCACCTCCTGAAAAACATTCGTATCCTTCTGCAAGCCTTTAAAATGTCTATTTATATGTGAAAATAATGCAAGATTTGAGTTTTACAGGTTTACTGCACTAATAAGCTGACTTTAAAGCATAAAGCTTATTGATTGTATTCAGCAGAGCTAACTTCTATAGACAACCACTGTTGAGTATTGTTTGTCATTTTAATGCGAATTAATGATGACTTTGTGTATTATAAGCCAGGTAAAGTCATGCACTTTAACAAATTTTAATAATTTTTTCCTTCAGGACTAAGAGAAGCATTGTTTTTAAGTCTCAGGACCACAAAAAGAGAGTTTGATTGAATTGAATAACTAAAACACCAGCTCTTATTTTGTCTTGCAGACTTGAGCAGTCTGCTTTACCTCATCAGTGCACTAAAAAAAAGTTAGATTAAAAAATATTAGCATTCAAACTTTTGTTTGTTGTCAGCTCATGTGTAAATGTAGAAAATGCTATTAGGAAAGAAGGGCAGGCCATTTGAAAATGAGCAGCAAGGTGCCCAACAAGACATGCAAGCGCTATGACTGGTCCCATGGCCTGTGTCTGCCTGGCCAGCACTTTATTTTGGGAGCAGCCCCGTTGCCTCCCTCGGTCACTTTTGTAAAGGAAAGATTTACCTCCCAGCCTTCGTTGAGTATTTTAATGCTTGCCAAGTCACTAACCACTGTGCTGTTTTATTGTTTCTTTCAGAACAGTAGACGTAAAATAAATGTTTATTGAACCTTTGGAGGTCTGTGGATCAATAAAAGAGATGCTGGATTTAAACCACGGAGGCACTGATAGCTTTTCTTTTTCTCTTTCATATTCTCAGGGTTGTCTGTTGTAGGTTTCAGCCAGAGCTCAAACTGTTTGTGAACAAAGAGAATGGGGTGGGGGAGAAGCCTGATCAATTAAAAGTGTATTCATCCAAGTGTCTGAAAGCTTTTATCCCTTGCTCCATTTTCCTTCGGTTCTATAATTGGGAATTTGCACAGGGCAGTCTTCACCTATTTTTAATCCAGGGAAAAATGACGAGAAAAGCCTGGCTGTTTTCTTACAAAGGCTTTCAAAAATAAGGTTGGGGGGTTGGGTTCACTTGCACCAGCTGAAAGCCTGACCTGGAAAAGAGTGCAAATGTGATGAAGTGGTCAAGTGGCGAGAAATAGTGGAGTTAAAATCAGACTTTTGTAATCTCTGTTTGGAAAGGGACAAGTCTTCAAAAGTGTTTTAATGCTTTATGTATTTTCAGTGAGGTATCAAAGAAATGTGACATACAGTAAGGAAAATGAGGGTGAATTTGGTTATATTTGGTGGTAGTGCAGACACAGTGGGCCAACCCATTCACTTGCTTTCTGTGTGATTTTTCAGAGAATTCCAGTCATTAGTTCTCACTGGTTAAATCCTACTTCAATTCTAATTGCTTTTTTAGAAAATGGATTCAGAATATCTTGTTGTCCCAGATGCATCTTGGCTAGATTAGATTTGCATCCACTGATTCAGCCAACAGCCCTTACCTGTAGCAAGTTCTGTTCTTCCTCCAGTGGGCTTTTCAGGAGGATTGAATGAAATTTAGGATTTTTTGGAGGTTTTGCTTAATATTATCCATTTTCACAGCAATATTCTCATGGCCTGCAGCTGTGGCAATAATGGCTTCATAGGATATCAGCTCTTTTTCTAACAATATGGCCTTAAAGATATGTTCAGAAAAGCACTTAATGAAATGTTAGATGACAGCAAATACATCTACTTTACAGAAAAAAGGCAGGCATGGTTATTACTATTGTAGGTTTCATAACAGCCTTGTGACATTCAAAATATTTAAATGAAGTGTAAATCATAGTTAAACTTTGGTAAATGACTGTGAATAGCATCCCCAATGGTTATGCAGTCTAAGGTGACTGTAACAAGCTGTTGCTTGACTAGCAAGAAGTGAAAAATGTTTTTTTTTTTTTTTTTTTTTTTTTTTTTTCAGTTTTATGTACGGTGAACTGACAGACAAGAAGACCATTGAAAAAGTCAGACAGACTTTCGACAACTACGAGTCAAACTGTTTTGAAATTCTCCTCTACAAGAAAAACAGTATGTATATATTTGTTTATGATGTTGGGAGAGATAATACATATTTATTAGATATTATAGAATGCTATAAACATTATATATAGTGTATATACGTGTTATGTATTATACCATATTATATATAATGTGTTTTATTATACTATAAGTATTAAATGTAATATATTAGTATAACTCTATACTATAAGTATATAGGTGTATATATGTATATTTCAGGTTGGAAATTAGGAGATTTTTTTTCCCTGAAAGAACAGTCAGGCATTGAAACGGGTTGCCGTGGGAGGTGGTGGAGTCACCATTCCTGGGGGTGTTGAAAGAAAGGTTGGACATGGTGTTTAGGGACATGGTTTAGTGGGTGACATTGATGGTAGGAGGATGGTTGGACCAGATGATTTTGGAGGTCTTTTCCAACCTTAATGCTTCTATATATAAGTACTTAATAGACTAAGATGTTGACATATGGGTAAATTTTGGAGAAGAAACAGGTATTTTGGTCACTACTGATCAAGAAAAGAGCTTATGTTTCAGGACAAGTGTTCAGATGGCCAAAGCTAGTATGTGTTTCCTGGTGTCTCAGGTCGCAATCCCTCCTTCCAAAAAAATAATTTTGAGGATTTGTATTCCTGAAGGGAATCTTGTCTGGGTTAAGTGAAAAGAAATTCTGAATGAAATTTCCCCTCAGGAAACATCCCCAAATGTCTGCAGGTGAGAACCCACACCCTGATTTGTGAGTGGTTGCTCCCAGTGATGTATGCATGTGGAAAGCACTGGTGAGCCCTGGGGGAGATGCAGACTACGACTGACTGCCCCTTTTCACTGCAAACTAACATAAACCCTTAATGACATTGAAGAGAGCAATCAGGATACCTTAGCTTCTGGAAGAGTACTCATGCGCTTATGCTTTATTTCCACTTCCCCTTTCTAGCCTAAATTTTCCTGTATGTGCACTTAAACAATAGGAATTGTCTTCAGATTTCTCCAATTCTGCCTGCTCCAAAGCATTTTGGTAAACGCTAATTAAAAAGAGAAGTAAGAGTGCCTCTGAAGTCCAGCTGTTTCTGCAGGTGCCCATGGTAGCCCTTCAAATCATCTCCTTTTGGTCCCTCAGCATGTGGATGTTCTCTGGATTTCCTGCCTCTCTCCCCTGTTCCTGTACAGGTCACCTCCTCTTACAGTGTGGAGGCTTCCTGGGACAAACTTCTGTTCTGTATCTTTGTAGGTGGTGGTGCTCAGCACCCCCCTAAAGTCCAGGTGATTGCAGAAGATCTCAGAGACTCAGGGATTTTCCCTACCCTGGCTTCCCTTTTTAACTGGACTGGAAGCTCCTGCTTGGGATGGGCCAGTCCTAAACTAAATTATTCCTTTCCATTTTATTTAAATATTAAAAAGAGGAAAGCTGGAAATCTTTGTTGTTGTTCTGTAACTAGCCAGTTTAGCAAGTTGCTTTGTTGCTTTTTTTTTTTTTTTTTTTTTTCTCTGGGCTGTGGATTGCCCACTTGAGCTTGATGGTGTTTCAGAGATTTATTGAGCTGCAGTTGCCGTAATAAAATCTTCACCTTTGCCCAGATCTCCAAGCCTGTACTTTCTGTAAGATACGCAGGATTACAGAAGGACTTCATGGAAAAGTACTCATTTTTCTTTTCAGTCTTGAGCCAGTTCCCATCCATAACATGTTGCCAGCTTTCATCTCCATCACCTGAAGCTCAGCACTTCAGCCTCTTGCTAACATTAACAGCCTCACCTTTTGGCTCCAGTTCAGCAGCTGGTTTGCCTTGGGTTTGCTTCCATTTGTCACATGCTGGTACTTGTGAAAGAAGCTTCTTCAAGAAACTGCATGCTTATCATCCAGGCTGAATATTGGAGCAGATAAGGAAATGAAGAATAGTATCTGTTGGTATGAATGTACTTGTGAAAAATGTGGAGTTATTCTGTAGAAAGGCTAGTGTTTATCACCTGCAGCGACCCTGCATGCTGCTTCTCTCCTGCACAGAGGTTCCAGAGCACCCCTCCACCCACATCTTCAAGCTGTAGCTCCAGAGGTGCTGGATACTTTTGTTATTTTATCGCAACCTTTTCTTTCTCACTCATTCCTTTATGCTTTCAGCAAATTTAAATCTTGAGATTTTCAGGTTGTTTCCCCATCCTCCCTTCTATCGGCCCAGGGATGACGTTTAAGAGCTGTTGTTCCCAGGCAGCATCCATATGGCTGCTGGCTTCACACACTCCCTTGGCACTCTAACCCAGTTAGATTTCAGGTTCAGACCTGCAAGTTTGCTATGAATTTCTGCTGCTTTACTGCATTCCCTCACATACGGTCCTCAGCTCTACCCACCCAGCTATTTAGCACCCACGTAGACATGCATGTATGTGTGGGTAATACTCAGGAAACCTCTTTGCCTGCTTTTGAGCCCCTGTCCAGATTGGTGTTTCTACAGCACTATCCACCTTGCATCTGTCTTTGATTTTTATCAGGGCTGTTGTACAAGTTATTTTGCCTACTTACTTGTGGAGCTTTTCAAAGGGTGCTGATGAGTTGCTAGGTACAAGTGAAAGCACAGTATCACTCTTGAGAGCTGCAGCACTCTTTCTTAGAAGTTATGAAAAGAGCCTTTTATCTTGGGTTAGCAACTGGGAATTGAGAGAATCAAGTGATCAGCATAATGGCTCTGGAATTACCACCAAAAGCAGTCCCCCATCTCCCCCACCTCTCCAGTTCACTTTCAGTGAGTTACTGCTTTAATCCCAACAGAGCGGTGCTGAGTTTTGCCGTAAGCCCCTGTGGATTTTGACCTTCCCTGCAGTAGCCCTGCTCCAAATGGGTTTCGTTGCCCTCTGGGCATCCATCCCTGGCACAGCTCCCACATGTGTCTTAGAGGAGATTCGGAGGGACCAGCCGTGCCCTGGGATAGCAGTGGGTGAGCAGCTTGTTTCAACATCTCAGTTGAAAGCCCAGTTTTTAGCTCTTGAGCACTTGCAGGAACTCTCTGTGGGCAGTGAGGCTTTACCATAAAACCATTCTTACCACTCCGACACTGTAACCAATTTTCTGGCTGTTCATTTGATGAATGGTATAATCTGAAAATTATTTTCTGTTTAGTTCAAGACCTAAGTATAGATAAATGCATTGCTCCACTGGGAGAGATGAGATGGAAAGCATGACCTGAAACACAAAAGGAAATCATATCTCCATATTTGTCCAGATAGGACATTTAAATTTTGTCTGAATTAGTTCAGGTTCTCTTAAATAACAGAGTAGCATCAAATTTGGAGCATTTGACAGTACAGCCTAGCAATTTTGGATTTGATAGCTCCATATTATGTGAAGAAGGATTCAAAGATATCCTCAGTCTATTTTTTTTTCTCATCTGACAACCCTGCAGATACTAGGTTTGTGAGACGTGATGGTAAAATCAAGAGCAAGAGGGGAAGAGTAATAGGTTTATTTGAGGATGTTCTATCTCTGGTTATCAGCTTGTCAGTTTGGTAGCTTTTCCTCATTTTAATGAATCTGTAAAAAATAAGAATGTGTTGTTTTCTGTTGAGGAGGTGAAATTAAAGGTCTGGGACATGTCAAAATATGTAGGTGTGGGTCTAGACAATGTGTGCATCGTAAGTTGTATAAAGTATCCTGTGTATGGGCTGGGGAAGGGTTGTGCTGCACCACACTCCAACGTCATCTTTTTCTCTGCTCCAGGAACCCCAGTTTGGTTCTACATGCAAATTGCTCCTATAAGAAATGAGCATGAAAAAGTGGTTTTGTTCCTGTGCACTTTTAAGGATATCACTTTGTTCAAGCAACCAATTGAAGATGATTCAACAAAAGGTAAATATGAAATATACTAATATTTTTTTGAAAATGGTAAATTGTATATTCAAGCTGAGTCCAGTGACAGGGAGATGTCGTGGCTGTGATCTTGCTATCAGGAAATGTTTTGTCAGAATTTTGATGCCACTTATCCAAATTATTGATTAAGAAATACAGAATTGTGAGTGGAATATTCCCTTACAATGCTTTGTCAGAACAACAAGCCTTTGTTTTCCTTTGTGATATCACTGCTTCTTCACTACAGCTGATATTTGCTAAAAATAGCATGTTTTTCAGTCATTACAATACTGTGTTGTATTGGGAGACCTTTCTTCTGCAGTACTGGTGTCTTTTATTTATCAAAACTAATTTCAGCTCCTTTGTGCTGAGGTGTTGGTCTTTCCTCCATTTCACATTCTCGGAGATGAGATGGGAAAGAACAGCCCATTTGGGTCTCTTCTTACTGGCCTGCAGTGATGTCTGCGTGGCAGTGGATGTTCTACCTGGTATTCAGCAGCTGCTGCTGGTGGTGTTTGCTGAGGTGTGCGATGCTCTCATCACCTGATGACCCATGCTGCACAGGGAGAATTGGTAGGGAAAGGATCTAGCAGCATCCTTGCCTTTGGTTGTAGGATGTGTTTGGTATCAGGTTCACATGTGTATCACTCTGGGTAAAATAATGCCTGTTTCCATGAAGAAAGGTATCTATCCTATGGGATCCATATCCATCTTCTGTAGGAAGTTGCCTTCTGGTAATTAATTCCTTGTTCTGTTTTCCTGTTCCTGCTTGGAGAAGGCTTGATTTGTCACTGAGAGCAATGTGCCCTCTAAGCCATCTTGTGTAGAATAAAACTCGGTGTCATTTGAATGCAAACAGGATTTAAGCTATTTTCTGATGATATAGATAACACTTATGTGCTTGGATAACTGACAAGTAGATTTATAAAGGCAGACCTCAGAAAAAATGAAAGGCCTCTTTGAGCTGACATCAAATATGAGATTTTTTTTTTTGCCTCCAGAGTATTATCTGTAAAGTTGTAAGATCCTGATGTAGGAGAACCTTCTCAGCCACCATAAACCTCTTTGCCTCTACAATTCAGCTGGTGTCCTGCAAATGTTCCTTTGGATTCCCAGCCTGGGAGATTAGTACTTTGGGGATGTAGGGATGTGCTGGGTGAGCTGAGCTTGCCCTCTCTCCATCTGAGGAGGAGCAGGATCCTCCTGACATCCATTGTAGGAACCATACATGTTCCTATGGGAAAGAGCAACTGCTGCAAAGTGAGTAATGCATGTACCACTGTCCTCCAGTGAAGGGAACCATTAGTTACAATGCCAAGTATTAACTGTGAACATCACAAAATACTGTTGTCAGCAGCTGAGAGAGGTTTGACTGCATGTTTAAGGAGCACTTACTTCTGTCAAAGTCAAACTTAAAGCAAAAAACAAAACAAAACAGCCACAAGGCATATGACTGGAGTGTCAAGAATTTCCTCCTTTGATTAGAGCATGGATTAACATTGATCAATACATCCAGCAAGCTCTATAATTACAAAACATTGACCTGATTTTTTCCTTTTCCTTTTGTGTAAATCTGAGTTTTTTTTTTTAATTGATAATATAGTAAGTAAAAACAAACCAAAAAAAAAAAAAAAAAACCACACCAAAACCAAAAACCAACAACATAACCAAATACTAGCAGCATTTTACTAGGATGGAAGAACAGCACTGTTGCATTATTCTCTGCATCTCAACTGGGTGGATCTGCAGGACCCCACTGCACTGGGATCAGAGTTTTTTGTCAGACGTAGAGCTATGAGATATGCATAATTCATTGTCCTTGCAGATAACATTACAATGTGCTTAGAAGCTGTCAGGCCACTTGCTTCTTGAATTATGAGATTGATAAACATATACATTACAATTTAAGGGAGAATTTTTAAACTTTTGTAAAAAGCATTTCAGTAAAATAGTGCTGGGATTTGTCATTGAAAGGGCTATTTAAAAAAGAAAAAAAAAAAAAAGATTTTTTTTTCTTCAGAAATTCTGCCAGGCCCATGCAATACATAATACATAAGTAACTATGGTGTAGATGAGTTACTGTCTATTACTTATGGGAGCAGTAAATTTGAGATAAAAAATTCAGCAGAAATAAAATATTGATGCCATTATGCAATAATCTCTCCATACTGATGCATTCTGCACTGTTTGAAAGTACGCAGCTTTGTTGTGAAGCTGCAGTATATCACGCTCCTACGAGGTACAAGGGTTTGGTATTTAAATCATAACGATGGGTGTAGCTAGGCTGCAGGATGTCTGCGTGTCCTGGCTTCTGTAAAGAAATGGTTGTGTTTGTTGGGCCCACTTGCGATGGCTGTGGCACTGTTGGCATCTTGTCCCGCCTTTGCACAGGGACTCAGATCTGCTCAGAAGTATTGGGGAGCTTGTCACGTGTGTGAAAAGAGGGCATTAAAATAAAAGAATATATTTCTCCTACTGCAAAGCATGTTTTGCCCAACGGGGGCTGAGAAACATGCTTGCTGGGAGGCTCGGTACCAAAAATCTAGTTGGCATCATGGGGACTGGCCCCATGGGAGACAGGGGAGCTAGAGAGGGCTGGGGCACCGCTGACAGATGGTGTGTGTGTTTGCTTACCTGTGTGCTCACAGTTGGCTGCATTAATGCTGTCAGAAGCCAGGAGGAGGAGCAGGCAGAGGGGGCTTCACTTGCAGGAGGGAGCAAAAGCGGTGAAAAATTTTCCCAGGTCACCCAGGAGGCTGTGATTTTGTTTTAGTCCAGAAGGCTGCTGAGGCTTACAAAGCAAGAACAGAGAAAAGGAATATTTATCCTCCTCAGATAAAATGCACTGTCAGAGATCAATCAAAAGGCTTGTGTTCAGGAAGGGGATAGGCAGGGTGACACTGAAGATTTTACTGGCATGTTTTCTTGTTACCCGTGCTGGTATCTGTTGAGTGATGTGCAGGAAACCTATGATGTATTGCTGTAAAAGACAGAGAATTTTATTTGTTATTCTGTTAATCTCATTGACATAGAGCTGTTAAGTGCTGTTGATTCCTTCTGACTCTCCCTCCACCTTGCCAACAGTGTGCATACAGCTCTGAAGAGGTACAAGAAGTGCAAACAGGACTCAAATACCCAAGCAACGTGTTAGTTTGGGTGTAACAAGCAGTTACAGTGACCAAGAAGTACTGTTGTATCCTCTTAGCTGGAAAGTACTTGAAAACTGTCTAACCTTGCAAGTCTGCAAAACCAGCACTTCGGGCTGAAGCAGTAAAAACCATGATAATGGAAGGAGACATCAGCCACGTGCTTGGTGTGTGCCTGGATGGAGATGCCACCGACAGTTGTGCAAGTGCAGAGAGAAGGGAGAACATCCCTCTGTTGACTTGGTTTATGGTTTGTAGCAGCCTGGTGTGGATGGAGAAATTGAGAGCCAGTGGTGGGGCAGGAGGTGTTGCAGGAGCTGCTGGCTGCACCTGGTGGTCACTGGGACAAAGCCTTATTTTCCACTGAAGGAGCTGTGTTGTGTTTTATCCAGTCTCTTTCTTTCCTTTTCCTGTTCCTCTTTGGTGACACAGTTGTCTGACCTGGATTTAATACCAGGTTGTACCTGTGGTGGTGGAGGGCCAGCTCTCCGGGTGTCCTGCCTGAATGCCTTACACAGAAGAGGTGGAAGGCCATTACAAGCACATGAAGGTATTTTCTTCCAGAGAATAAAACCCAGAGAATCTTCTCTTTTATGTTTGTACCATTGTAGGGTCACAGTTGGATGCTTTTATCAGCTCGCTGTGCTTTTATTCTGTCTCAAAAGCATCTGGAGGCATTCAGTCCCTCCAAAGGCACACAGTGGTAATAATCTTATGTTTATTTGTAGAAAAGAAATGAAGCCACTTTTCTGGGCCCTAACTATTAGGAGGACAAACTGGGCCACTTAAAATTTTAACACCATTTGAAGCCAAGAGTTCTGTAGATTATACTAAACTGAAAGCTTAAGGATGGAAAAAAGACTGGCATTTTTGGGATAATAGTGAAAGGCCACCCAGTTACATGATGGTTTTATTTCCTTTGTTATCACCAGTGAAGAAAAAATGTGGCCTCCAAGGTAAACTTGAAAGTTTATTTGCCTGGGATTCTCACTGGTCATCTTGAGCCTCTTTGGAGTGAAATATCAGACTTGTCTGCAGCTGGAAGTGGTTGGGAAGTTCCTGTGAATACTGGTGGAAGACTGGATTTAGGATGCAACAATGTGCTGATGAGGTTTCTACAACTCAGGACAGTGTGCTGTTCACAGATGGGACCAGGAGACAGCACAGCAGTATCCTAAAGGTCTTTCTTCACTTGGTACAGCCAGACTTTGATAATCAAGACTGTCTGGGATAATGCTGTACTGCTTCCAGTGATATAACTCTTTATGGTTATATAACTCTATATAATGATACAACTCTATCTTGGAGTGTGACAGGGCTATAAAAAGTGTGGTAGTTGCAGAAATACGCACTTATGCTTGCTAATCCTTGCTAAGCCTATAATTCTGATCCTTTTTATCTTTAATAAGTGCAAGTTATTAAGCATATATAACTAGTTGCACATGGGAACTTTTTTCCTTGAGGAGGTATCAATCCTGGTGATAATAGAAGAAGTGGGTGGAGGGATTAGAGCATGAAAACGAGGTTTCTACCTTTAGCTGAAGCACAGTGTACCCTGTTGAATACATTGCCTTGACAGTAATCCATAACAGTAATTTAACAGGTCATAATTTGGATGTCCTTCCCATGTTTTCATTGCACTTCTCCATCCATGGCTGTAGTAATGAGGGTTTTGGTGCTACAGAGACCCGGTTGCAGCTTTGTTCTGGTGCTGTTTCCCATTGCTCTGATCTGCAGTGTCGCATCCTCCAAATGCCTTCAGGCATTCATGAAATCGCCTCCATCTCTCTATTTTCCCCTGGGTCCACCGTGCAGCATCCAGGGACACCTGGCCCTTGAGAAGGGACTTTGTGCAGGGTGATGGGAGGAGTGGTTATTTGCCTGGACACCGGCTAGGCTTCTGGTGGGAAGAGCAGACAACTCAGGGGAGTGGTGCTGTGATACAGTCTCTTGGTGTTTAAAACCATCCATTTCAGAAGGACACAGCTTGCTAGTAAGCAGGAAGGCCTCCTGAGGTGCCCTTGTTCCTGTTCGTGTGGGACAGGCATCCTCATTATTGCCTTTGGTGACATGTCAGTGGCAATCTTAGCAGACAGTGCAAAGGTTGAGAAGTCACAGAGATTTTTAGAGTTTAACACTTTTAAATTCACTCCTACTTGTGATTCTCTCAGGATTTACTTCTGCCCCTGTGCTGGGTCTGGCTGGGATGTTAACTTTCCCTGCAGCAGCCCATACAGTGCTGCGCTCTGCACTTGTAGCTAGACCAGCAGTGGTATCACACCAGTGTTGTGTCTGCTTCTGAGAAGTTCTGGCACAGTATCAGGACTTTCTCTAACCCTCCTAGGGGGTGGGCAAAAAAGTGAGAAAGGAAAATCACCAGGGCAGCTGACCTAAACCAACCAAAGAGATATTCCATACCATATGATGTTACACTCAGCAATAAAAGCTGGAAAAAGGAAGAGGGGAGGGGTGGGCTTTCGTTGTGAAAACGTCTGTTCTCCTCGCAAACACTGGCTACGTGCATTGAGGCCCCACTTCAAGGACGTGGTCAGGCATCACTCATTTGTGGGAAGCAGAGAGTAATTTCTTTCCTCTGCACTTCCACATAGCCTTTACTTGTTTTGTTTTGCTGTTCCCTTCCCCCTCCCTTTTCCCCTTTCCCTTTTTTCCCTTTAGTTGAACTGTTAATTAATAATATTTCCTTTATATATATATATATATTTATTTTTTTTCCTTTAATTAAATTATCCTTATCTCAACCCATGAGTTCTTTCCTTTATTTCTTCCCCTCTTCATTTGAGGAGGGGGAGTGAGAGAGCGGTTGTGGTGTTCAGCTGCCCAGCATGGTAAAACCACCACAGCCCCTTGTTCTTGCATGCCACTGTCAGAGAGCTGCTATGACGAAGAATGGAAAATTTCCACATCCAAGGCTGCTTAGTTTTCTTCCCAGAAATCAAGTACTTTTCTGAATTTGGTATTGCCTTTTGAGGCCTGTGTGTGCTCCATCAGCAACCCAGAAAACATATGAAGTGTCTGTAAATTTCTAGAGTTTAATATGCAATATAAAAGAAATCCACTAAAATCAAATCTAACCTTCTGAGAGATTGAATTAAACTGGAATTTGATCTTTAAAGCAGTAACTGTTTGTAGATGGATACACTTTTTATGTAGAAAACTGAACACTCATAAGCTGTATATAAAATAATAACTATAAATACAGTAAAGTTAGGGAGTTTGACTCTAGCCTGTATATCACAGGCCATTACTTTTCTCTAAGTTACTCCTCTGTTGAACACATGAACCTGTGTTTAACTAAACCAACCTGTCCAGCCCAACAGCCAGTACTGATTTAGAAGTCTGAACAGTCTGAGGATCTTCCACAACCCTTCATATTCCTCTCAATTTTTCATTACACTTTATGGCTTTAAAGAAAGTATCAGATTTAAATTAACCTGGCTTTAGCTTCTTGAACTGGCATCTACTTACACATTTTTTTCCACTGTACTAAAAAAAAAAAAAGAAAAAACGTCCTGTAAGTCCTGTTAAGGCACTTATGGATGTAATCAAACCATCACTCAACCTCCTTTTGATAAAGTAAATGAGCTGAGCTCATTAAAGCTCTGTCTAGCCTGAATTTGGATGTCTGGTGATGGCAGATACCAACATTTCAGCTGCACTTTAATCCAGCTCATTAGCAGCAGTGGGGATGAAGCTGTGGTGGCATGGATTTCAGCCTGCTGGGTCCCAAATATACATTTTCTGCAACTGGTATTGTAGCTAGTTGGGTTCAGAGCTTATTTGTCGATGTTGTCTGTTGCGTAGTCTCTCCAAGCCTACCTCTGACTATTGTGTATCTCAGGAGTAGGTGACTTTTTGCCAGAATGAACCACACATTTAATTGCTCATCTAAGACTTCTAGATCCTTTTCAGAACTGCTCTTGCTTGGAAATTTTCCCCCTCCCATGGTATAGATATATTTTTTTGCATTGCTTTCACTTACATATCTGATTTTCATAGGAAACATTTTATTGTCACATGCCCAGTTATCATGCACATCATCCTGTGTGACTCCTCTCACTATTTTTTTAGCATACCTCTAATCTTTCTGACCACTGGAGTCTGAAAGGCTCTCAGTAATATATGTATATATTTTTGCTACTTTCCACTACTCTCAACTCCTTGCTTGATATCTCACAGGTACCAACTTTTTCATCCATTTAACCTGTAATTTACTGAACTGCATAGCCTTAACATTTAGTCAAGAGTGTCATGCCATGTCAATTCAGCAATGATTACCACACAAGAGGATGTGGGAAACCTGTGATGCTTGGATGGTTCAAATACAGCAATGGGATGAGGTGATGTTGTACGATGGGTGCTGTGGCCATGCGGATCTGGGAGCTGTTGGGAGGAAGCTAGGAAGCTCCTTGGCTGCAGGAGGGAGCAACTCCTGAGGCCATCATCAAGCCAATGGTCCACGTTGCAGCCCAGCCCAGCATGAAGCATGAAGCAGGGGAGCACTGGTACGTGGAGCTGGCCTGGCTCGTGGCTCTCTGGTATACATTGTCCATGTGCTGTGGCTCTGGCTGACTGCTGTATTTAGCCTGCAGCTTGTTCTGCCACAGAGTTTGGCCATCTTTCTGGACCAAACTTATACTCCTATCAGATAATGAAATATACATTACAGGGCATTTTACATCATTCCATATTGAGAGCCATTCATTATGCTCTTTTATTTTTCTTCTTTATTAAACGTGTTTAAAGTTGGTTTGGCTATTTTGTTATTTTGCCTGGCACTGAGATCAAGCTAAGCAACCTGTAGCATTTGGATCATCCTCTCTGCCCTTTTTGCTTATGGGTGCCGAAAGCCCTTTGGTCATACTCTGGAAGTTCTCTAACAATTTTATCATTGTTGTAATAAATCCAGCCATTGAAGGATTAAATCAGAATTAAATTTAAAAATACATTGTGTACCAAATGTAGCTTAGTGGTTTATAAATCTTACCAATTCTCGTCAGTAGATTTCAAAATGGCTTGCAAAGTAGGTCATTAGCATTATCTCCATTTTATGGAGAGGAACCTGAAGCTCAGAAAGCTGAAGTGATATGCACAAGATTACCTGGTGGCAATTCATCCATTTTGATCTCCCCAGTAGTTGTGGTGGGTGGATGCTAATCAGGAGTGCAAAATTGAGCAAGAACAGAGGTCAGGTGTAAAAATTATCCCAAGAGTGCAGTGAACTGGCAGACAATGGAATGTGTAGAATTTCAGGTAGGGAAATTTATCCTAGTATTTTGAATTACATTTGCATGGGTAGTGTGGTTCTTCAGTTCATGAATAGTTTTACTGTATCATGGGAGTGATACAGGTTTGTTTGACTATGATGCTATTTATTCAGGAATCCCATTTATCCTTCTATCTCTAGCAAAGCAATAGCAGGATGATTAAGTTTTCTGAAGAGAGAATGAGCTCTTCCAGCCACATTTTACCTGCAATAAAGAGCAGACAGACAGCCATTGCTATGATCTTACAGTCTGAACGTCTGTAAATAGTTGGGATTCATAGATGCTAGCTATTGATGTACAAGGATGGTCAGTGTTATCAGTTGACATCCAGATTGCCTAACAGCGATGCTAGCTCTTTCCGATGTGGGTAAGGCATAGAGTATATATTATTTAAACCTTTTTTTATGTTATGTTATGTTATGAATGACCTTTCTATGGTCTGGAGGTGTTATGTACACTCCTGCAGGCAGAAATCTACATGAGTGTTGCTGTAATTACTTTTTTTTTTTTTTTTTTCACAGAATATCGTTGTTAACCCAGGTGTTTTCACTGAAGTCTAAAATATTGAGTAGTTTCCTGAAACACGGATTTAAAAGCCTCCATTATTTCTGTTCTTTTTAAGATCAGACAAATCTTGACAAAAAGGTTAATTGCAACCCAGTAAAGCTACATTAATGTTTTACTGGGGGGAAATAGTCATGTCTAGATTTTTCAGAGCAAGTGCACAATAGACAACATTAAAGTATTCCCTTGAAATGTTTGAAGTCTTCATAATCTCTGATGTACAAATTTAGCTTTAAAATAACATAATGCAATTTATCAACTAGAGATTATATATTTTTTTAGTGCATCTGAGATGGGTGGCTGAACCAATATTTGGACCTGTACACAAATCCAATCAGGTATTGCAAATTTTTGACTCCTAATTAAACTAGGAGGAGAATTGGAAGGGCTTTCTCACTTGCAGGTACTTATATTTGTAAATATTTGCTGTCATCTTTGAAGGCAGTGGGTAAGCCTATTGACTGCTGAGATCTGAACAGAATCACAGAGTGGTTGAGGTTGGAAGGGACCTTCAGAGATCATCCAGTCCAACCCCCCTGCTTGAGCAGGGTCACCTAGAGCATGTTACACAGGATGGCATCCAGGTGGGTTTTGAATACCTCCAAAGAAGGAGACTCCACAGCCTCTCTGGTGGCTTAACCACTAGTGGGGCAGGAGAGCCAAAGTCATCTTTGCTCCTTAGCCCTTGCCTGCAGGGAGGTCCTATGTTGGAGGAGGGACCTGCATGGGTTTGATCCAGCCTCTTTATAGGAGTATCTGTGTGTGATGGGCACCAGGAACCATTCCTTGTGGCATGCTGGCAGACAGGTGGCTCACAGTTTGGGTGGGATGTAGGCAATTCTCTGCCTGCTTTGTGGCCTTGGGAGGAATCAGAGATTTAAAGGTTTGGTCTCCAGATAGCCATTAGGAAATGGTGATTGTATCCCATCACTTCTGAAGAAATGTCTAAAAGGAAGGCCAGTGCTTCTCTCAGGAGGCATGTTGTATATGCTGCAACAGCATCTTTGACCTGGATGATGTTTCTTCTGACTCAGAGAAGGCAGCAGAAAAGAGGAGCAGGTGTTGCAGATAGAGGAGAGTTTTTGTATACTGGATGCATCTGTGTGGTCTGCTAATGGGAAGAAGATTGGTGACCAAAAGGGCAGGAATAGAGGTCCATATGGCAGTGCAAGGGTGCAGTTCACAGAAGGTCCCTGAATGTGGATTAAGCAGTGAGTATGGCTGTGTAGTAGAGCTGTCACAAGAGCAGCTGCACAGAGCTGTTCCCATGCCCTCCGTCCAAAATAAAATGTAACGATTGATTCAGTATCTCAGAAAGAAAGATGTATGAACATAATACTACTCTTGTTGGAGTAGTAGCTGATGGAAAGGCACGTGCTATAATTAGTAAGAAGTTTCAGTTAAGATAGTTTGGACTTTCTAACTGTGGAAGGGCCATGGGCTCAAGTTCTAAGGTGGTAACCTTACATTACCTCTCTCCAAGGTATCATCCCTACTTGTGGGGTCATTAACAAGAAAGCCTGAAATACCATTTCCCACATTTTCTACATCAGTTCTGAAGTGGTGTTATGTAGTGATCTATGTGCATGAGTGTCCGAGTGAGCATACTGGACCTGTCTGGAAAGCTTTTCACCCTCCAAGGCCAGGAGGTATTTGGGTTTTCTGCCTTGCTTGACTAGTGCCTACCCCCTTCTGTGGTCCTGCTCTCCTTCAAACATCTTGGCACAACGTTAACAGTGTCAGTTTCTGTTGTAGTAGCCAAGATTCAAAAGAAATACTAATTAAAAAAGAAGTTATTTTTTTCTCCTCCGAGTAACCTTTGGCTCAGCCATTATCTGAGGGACAACAACAAACCATCCCTGCTGCATTTAGCTCCACATTCAGAAGACTATGTCAAATCAGCGGTCCTAATTAGAGCAAAAGACATGGAGAATATTTTGCTGATGTAAAGCATTGAATTGTGACTAAAACCACAGAGGAGGAAATAAAGTTACATGCTTGGAAGAACAACACTACAGCAGAGCAAAGGCAGAGACTAGCTGAGTTCTTGTTTATCAGCGTGCTTGTCTTGTTCATGTCCTGTTTTAATAACTGTGTGGAGGTGTTAAACCTGAGTCTTTGCTTTCTTGAGAATGCAAGAATTTCAATTTTAGTAATGGGTAGGGCCGGTGAATTATTTTGGTAAGCTTCCATTTAAGAACTGACCTTTGTTTTGAATCATAAGAATGAGTGGAGATCATGAGGGTTCTTAAAAGCACGAATATAAGTTCTGTTTTTGTCAATTAATCAAAGAGAACCTGGGGAAACAATCATTTTTTGTATACATTATTCCAGAATTTGCCATCTCAGTAGTTCACAACTTCTTCTGGAACACCCAGTTTGGCTTCTTTGAAAGCAGCTGCTGGTGGGATCTGGTGCCATGTTGCCTTTGTTCCTGAAAATTTGAGTGCAACAGTGAAAGTTCAGGGTATTATTTTTCAAGTGGAACCATGGAAAAAGACACAGTCCAGATGAGCTGAAGAGAGCATCAGAAGTGTTGCTTTTTGTTGCAAGTAGGTTTTCTTCCATCTTACACCTGCTGTTTGTGCCATTCCTTCACTCCTTCCAGACTGAAAATATCTGTGAGGACAGGAGGTCACTAATAGACATGCTGTAATTATCATTCATTTTAAGTATTTATAGAAGAAAAAAAAATGAAAGAATCATTTGAAAAAACACCAACAGCATTAGGCAGCTATGCAAATTTTCCCTGGTCTATTTAAACATACAAATTGGTTTTAAATATAATTCTGATTTTAGCAAGTCTATAACAAGGTCAAGGAATGCAGAAATGTACCCCATACAGATTATTTCAGACATGAGGCAGCCTGTATACATTTTCACCTTCCCACTCATACCCTAGCATCTTGCTGTTGCTATGTTTTTCTGTTGGGTTGTAAATAGGAAACAAAAGAACTTGGTACTTTTTCACACTATTGCAGACAGATTTGTTAGATAGGGTAGAATAATGATGGACTTTGTGGTGAAGGACAAAGGCACTGGGACTTTTTTTTAGGGGGAAAAGAAAGTCATGTAGTGTATTATGCAATTCCAATTTCCAGAATCGTGGCCTTCATGGGACAGAAAGAAATGTAAAAATGTGAAGCCTCTAAATGAGGCTGGAAGGGTTTTTGTGAAAGATCTGCTCTAGCTCAATGCGAAGCTTTGCTCTTGGTGTAGCAAGGACACAATGAAATAGTTTGTGCCCTTAAGAGAAGAGGTCAGGCCAAATAACCAGAGTGGTAAACTTGAATACTAAATTATGTGGCTGTCGTCTTTTGTGTGATCTCGCCAAGGTGGAAAAGAAGTATTTGAAAAAGTCAAGTTCATCCTTGCTTTTTTTTTTTTACAGCAGATGGGCCGCTGTTGTTTGCTGCCTGTCTTACATTGCTTCTACAACAAGTTGCGGTACATCGTTCCCAACTTCCCCAGGCTTTCTATACTTGTGGTAAATGTCAGAAAGGTATCCTTACTTAAGATGATGACAAGGGTTTTCTTACTACTTCCGCTTTTATAAGAGGAGAAGCATTTTTAACGTCCATGTTTTTATGAATGGAATCTCTAAGCCTTTGAAGTGCCATGGGAAAGGGAAGCAAGACAGTAAGAGGATCATCTCCTATCATTGCCAGCTCCAGACTCTTCTAATCCTCATCTAATCACTGCATTGATCAATGCCCTAGCCTCAGAAAATAAAGTAAACCTTGACTCATTAGCTGTCCACCATCAGGAAGGTCAGAAGAGTGAATTTGATGTGACAAACAAGGGTGTTTGGGACTGAATCCAACAGCTTAGCTCTGGTGGTTTTGGTTTTGCTGAGCATCTTTCCATGCTTCTCATATCAACTCTATGGTGCGGAGTGACAAGCAGAAGCTCAGTGACTGGCCCTAATCCATCCCCTTGAACCCCAGGGAAGCCTCTTTCCAGGGGAAGAGGATGCTGTGTGTTGAGGCACCTGCCCAGGGTCTGGATGTGAATGACCACTTCCTGGAGGAGAGCTTCTCTTGTTCTCTGGGTGTTGCAGTAGGATGCCAAAAATGTTTGAAACTTCACCCTGATGCAGTTCTATAGATAACTAAGAAAAAATGTCTAGAAGTCAATTGTTCACATCTGGATCACTGTAGTCTCTTGATATTGTTTAATTCAGAAAGTGCATATTCCTAATAAAATATTCCTGTAAGCTTGAGACGGATGAGACAAAGCTGAAGTTCACATTTAAGGTTTAGATTTTAGAAGTTAATAAAAATGCTTCTATATTTTATCTTTTCACAGTGCATTTTAATGTGTAGTTTTGAGGTTATACATAAATAACCAGACACAAATGATTTGTGCAGTGCTGGTAGTGTATTGGGATATTGAGATCCATTCTGATTGCTAAATGATGAACAATGGATTTACATTTGGGTGAATGTGATATATAAGTGGTGTATTGCAAGGCCAAGTGGTAAGTGATTTTTTTTCTTGAAGTTTTATTGCCAGGACTGGTCTCTGCTCTTTATTTTATCTGCCTCAGGGCTTCTTTTAGCTCTTCAAGACCCTGACTCCTATCAGACAACATGTATTTAAAAATAAACCGAGCTAACATAGATTTTTTTTTTTTTTTTTCCTCAGGTGTGACATTCATTCTATTTTTTCACCATTTCACCATTCAAGTTAGATAAAAATATAATTTAATTATATTTTATAATTATAATATAATTATAATTAAATATAATTAAATATAATAATTCACCTGAACGCATTTCCTGTCCATGACTTGTTTGATATTTTATGCACACACACCTCTATAGTAAAAGAGCAGGTTACACCTGGCTGAACTGAGCGTTGAGCAGGTAGGATTGTGGGCAATTCCACAATAAAACAAAGTTATGTCATGACAAGGATTATAGACATGAAGTAAAATCTACTTCGGTGCTCACGTGGAGGTGTTTCCTTCCTGCAGATATTCGAAGTTTTAATCCTCCTGCTTCGTGGTGCAATGCTGTTGAAATTACTCACTTTTCCTTTGCTACCTCTGCTCATCCCGTGATGCATCCACGCCAGCTGTCACCTATGGGCATTGTTCCAAAAACAGTGGCTTAATGTCATGTTCCTGGCTGCTGTCATCAACAAACTCCCAACTGCTCCTTTCTGAAAGCTGCAGAAAAGCGGTACCCAGGTCCCCAGGGCTGGCCCACAGTGTGTGGGTCTCAAGCTACCATGTGGGCAGCTGTCGGTCATTAGTTTAACAGCTAAATGCATTGCTTAATGCCATTTAAAATCCAGTGCTTAATCTCTCTGTAAAGTCTTCCAATTATTTTAGTTTGAAACACTGTTTGTGTTTTTCAATTTTTTTTTTTTCATTTCTATTTCTCTGAATTGTAGTTAGAGCAAGGAACAGTAAAAACTTAAGGATCTGTCTTTTGGGGCAGCTCCAGCAGTCCTGAATCATCCAGAGCCTTTCTGTAGCTGGCCAGGATTTCACTTCAGGAGGGTTTGTAGACGTGGGAAGCCTTTGTGTTAACTTCAGCAGTTTAGAATTATTTTTTAGTATCAGAGCAACTCCCCAGGAGGCTGAAAGCTCAACATGATCCCTCTAACATAATGTCTCCCAAAGCCAGAAGAAAGGACAAGCCAAGCATTTTGATTTTACTCTGATTTGCTGGTGGTTGCCTTAAAGCAGTGGTGTTTTTCCTCTATTGCAGCGCCTTTGAGCCTGGAGCCAGAACTTGTTCTGTGCAGCAATTTGGAGAAACGACTCAAGTCTGTGACTTAATATCAGTGAACATGAAAGAGATTTACTGGTGGTAAATGGGCAGTAAATGCTTCTGACGTGGTTTCCTCTTTCCCTACAGGTTGGACAAAGTTTGCACGGCTGACGCGGGCCCTGACGAACAGCCGGAGCGTCCTGCAGCAGCTGACGCCAATGAACAAAGCTGAGGTGGTGCACAAGCACTCCCGCCTGGCCGAGGTAAGTGGGACAGGCACCAGCCCTTCATAAGGCATGAGGAGATGGGAGGGGGGGACCAAAGTTCACATCAATAAATATTATTTTTAGGGTGAAAAATTGCCCATTTTCTGTTTTTTTTCAACCTCTCCTCTGCTCATTCTTAATAAGCACTGTGTGCCAAGAGCATGTTTCCAGGACAGGTCACGCTCTTTCATTCATGGAAACAGTCACTCTTACATGGCCACATTTCTGCATGCAAGACTCAGTTTTCTGGTTGCTGCTTAACTTGCGGTGCCCGGTTTGCTCCTTAACCTGCTGTCTCATAGAGACATGGAACCAGGCCCGATGTCTGTGAGCCCTGTGGATGGTTGCTGAGATCACGGATGGGTTGTTTGAGAAGCCAGGTGCTCTTCTTTGGAAGTATCCCTGCCTGGGTCCCTGGGGTTGTACAGGCACAATGACTACACATAGACTTTAACCTCCACTTCCTTGCAAAAGTCATTCCTGAAGTGTTTTGCTCATCATTTTCTTCTTCAGAACTGATGGAATAAACTCTTTGGCAGGTTGCAAACATCTCCTTAACAGTGCAGATGGTGCAACAAGTGAATGCCTTCAGGTTAACTGATGAAACAGAGGTACTGCTTTCATCTTCATGTCCATTGGTAATGACAAATATACGGGTCAGAAGTATGTGGTCAGAATACACAGGCTTCTAAAAATGACAACCCTAGCTACCTTGTGCCAGAGAGCTTGTCCTGAGTCTGATGCTTAGAACTGGCAGCAGTTTTTAAATGTTTTTTGTTGTTGTTTTGTTTTCTTTCTTGTTTTAGTGGCAATCTATAATATGAGCTTCACTTAAAATGAAATCAGAATGGAAGCTTAGAGTTTTCATGTGTTGGCAGTGTGACATTTTCCATGAATTATCCCATACCAGTAGCTTGGCTGACTGCTGAATTACTCTCACTTCTTGCTTTTCTGATTCATGGCATTTCAGCATTCTGTAAGTCCAGTTATATCCGTTAATGGTTTAGTCTAGAGAAGGGAAGACTGGAGAAGATAGGGCAGCAATATTCAATCCTATCTAAAGCACCTGCACAGAAGGAGGAAGGAAATTGTTCGTCATGTCCTCTGTAGCTACAGGGAAAACTAGTGAAGTTCAGTCACTGCAAGGAAGATGTGGGTCAGGACGAACTCAGGTGGGGGATACGTCTGTAGCTGGGAATAGGTTCTTTGAGGGGAATGGAATCTCCTCTCTTACAAGTTGTTTACGGCTGCAAATTGCTTTGGAGACAAAGTGCTGTCAGGAATTCAGAGTAGGGTGCATTTCCCAGGTGGTCATATGCCATTTCCATCTAGGCCCCATTTTCCATACTCCTGTGTCTGAGGAAGACGATTTTCATCCCAGTTCATCCCTGGCAGAACATACCACTTGGCTTTACCAGACTCACCCACTGTCAGCCATGTCTGTTAGTTGTATACAAGAGTAATTCAGAGGGTCTGTGATGAATGCAGCTAACAAAATATTGTGTATTCGTTAGTGGTTTAAAATTAAAAATTCATGCAGCATGTAGGAAATAATCATTATAGTTCAGTGGTCTCCACAGCCATTTGCCACCCACACACCATGTCAAACTCAGCATGATATTATGTTAAGAATAATAATTCTGCCTTTACAGTACCATGGGATCTCCTCAGCACTGCACCACCAGAGGCTCAGGGAACTATCAAGCATATGTTCATCGCATTTTGCGTGAGCCCTAAGAAACTTTCTACTCCAGCTATTGTGAGGCTGTTTCTAGCTCCCGCCCCAGTGAGCAGGACAGGAAACAAATAGGCCTGGAGATACCAAGGATGGAAGATCCTGTCCTGGTGTATCGTGCCAGTGAGGCATAGAACTATCTTGTCCACGGATGAATGCAAAAAAGAAGAGATAAGTGGAGATAATCACCAGGTTACGTCTCAAAATCAAAATGGTGTGTTAAATGCAGGGGATAATTTTGGCATTGGAAGAAGTTTCATGAGCTTGCACAAAGGAGACCACTGTGAAAAAAAATGTTTTGGGCATTGTTTTTATTCTGGGAAGGACACGTTGATCCATGAGCAAGTTCAATGTGCCACAATGGCCATTTGAACCTTGCCTGTTGGGTAGTTAGAGGAGTGCTGTATGTGGGTATTGTCCCGGGCACTGGGGAAGGAACACCTGGAGGCTGACACCTTTTTGGGTCTCACCAGGAGCTTGGTGTCTGTAATGGTTTCTGGCGAGTACCGCTGGGACCAGGCTGCTTGGTGGGCATTGGTGGTCAGCCAATACATGGCTTTCTGTTACGCCGAAGCTGCTGGCAAAGGGGACAGCCATACTCTCCAGGAGGTTTCTGCTGTGCTTTCACTGGTTCCCAGGTATTGTGTTGAGTGGTTTTCTGATCTTCAACTCTGCCGATTCTATAGAAAACAAATGGCTAAATAATGTAAGGTTGAGTTAATTTTTCATTGTATCAGCTTGACTCATTTTCCTTACAGTGTGTGATTGTTAAATCTGTCGTTAGGGAGGATGGGGACAGGTAGGCACAATCAGGTTTGCATTACATCAGTTTACAGAATGACACTGAACCAGAGTAGACACAGTGGAAAACCACATCCTCCAAGACAGAGTGAGAGAGGCTGCTGTTGTTGTCTCTTCCTGTTTTCTGAATACCAGACTTCCAACAGAGCCAGACTTTTACTGTCTGATCTCAGTCTTTCTCATCTTAAAAATAAGACTGTAAAGAATTAAGAGAGAATCTATATCTGTGATCCTTCAGTTCGTATTCTTAGTTGTTGTGCTATTTATTCAGCCATTCACTCCTCTTCATTGAGCAAGCATTCTGCTTTTGTTTGTTTTTACATGTAAGGGGCTGCTCTTTACCATCTAACTGTCCTGCAAATGTGGTGTATCAGCTCCAGTATGGGGCAGTCATAGGGCTGAAATGAGTTTTAAAGTTGCTGAAATTTGTTATTTTAATCTCTATGCACTTCAATCCCCAAATTTTAAAGGTGTTAGTATTTTTAAAACACATGTGAATCTTTCAGTTGTCAGTGCACTATATTACCATGCTGTGTGTTCCTTTGTGCTTTTGTTTCTTGTGGTGGACTGAGATAAGAAGTAATTAGATTAGCTGGGAAGAATGTCTTGAATGAATTTGGCTTGGTTCCCTTGCAACATTTCCAGTTCCACATTTTACAAAAGTGCACATGCAGGAGATTACAGTCATATGCAAAAAAAAAAAAAAAAAAAAAGTAATTACAAGAAATAAAAGAGAACCCACTGGTGATACTGAGCTTGTAAGGGCAACAGCGTTTTGAAGTAAATGGAAAGGAAACATGGTATTGCCAAGGAGTTAGGGCAGAAGTTGTGCATGTAATGCTTCATTTTAGAAGGATGTCAGCTAGCAAGGCTGAAGACTGGTTTGATTGGTATTGCTTTGGCTAAACAAAAGTTTAAAATGGAGATCAAGCATGAAATTAACCTTGTAAAACTTCCAAATGTGAATGAATATTCATGTTTGTAACTGCAGGGCATGAGACAGTGCAGCAGTACCCACAACCTGCTGGTATGGAGCCTTTCTGCTCTTGCTACAGGCATGGTTTCCCCTGAGTACATCTGCAAAGATCTGCCTTTATGCAAGATTATCCTTGTATGCTCTCCTTATATCTATCTCCACTCTTTCTTATGTGACTTACACACCGGTGAGCTCACTGGCTTAATAAACCAAATAATTTAGAAACTGTGGGTTGACTTGGAATATCCAAGGAATACAGTCCTGTCTTTTTGCTTCTCCTTACAGAAATCTGTGAGACACTAAATTGGATCATTTTAATTGAAACCAGTAACATTTGCTTTTCTGTCTGTTGTAGGTTCTCCAGCTGGGATCTGATATTCTTCCTCAGTACAAGCAAGAAGCTCCAAAGACTCCACCACACATTATACTACATTATTGTGCTTTTAAGACCACTTGGGACTGGGTCATCTTAATTCTAACCTTCTACACAGCAATTATGGTTCCATATAACGTCTCCTTCAAGACGAAACAGAACAACATTGCCTGGCTCGTGCTGGACAGTGTCGTGGACGTTATTTTTCTCGTTGACATTGTTTTGAACTTTCACACAACCTTTGTTGGCCCTGGTGGAGAGGTTATATCTGATCCCAAACTCATAAGGATGAACTACCTGAAAACATGGTTTGTGATTGATCTTCTGTCCTGTTTACCGTATGACATCATCAATGCCTTTGAGAATGTGGATGAGGTAAGCTATTGTAGTCCACCTCAGAAGAGTTGTTTTAATTAGGAATTAATTTAGGAGCATGCTCCCAGAGATCCGGCAGCAACAACAGGCAATGGAAGCCCTGTGCAAATGTGGGGATGGCATTAGGCTGCTGGGCTTTACCTATGTGATGTTCCCATGTCAGAGAAGAAGAGGTGTCTTAAGATTTCGGTGTTGCACTCAGGCATGAACATTAATGAACGTGGTTTTCACAGTCACTTCCTTTTCCTCCAGAAGCATCATCTCCCATCCACTTCCCAGTGGGCTGAATCAGTTGGGGTGCCCCCACCAAGCCTCCATTTCCAGCCCAGACCCAGGGATTGCCTTTAAGTACTCCTAATCCATTGCAGGACAGCCTGAAGCAGCTTTATGTAAATAATCAAAACCCTGTCTCTGCTCTGGCTGAAGCGGGTGGCAAATTTCCCACTGACTTTTACAAAATTAGAGAATGCCTCTGAATGAGCATTTTTAAAGTCCTGTCCTGGGATTACTTTTTGAAGCATCTTGTAATTTTATTTTTATTGTGTCTGATTGAGAGGGAAACTTACCTCCATTTTTTAAACAGTCTTGAGTTAGTGCTGGTACTTTATAAACTGTTTGAGGAGAGACAAACACATCTTAAAGAGACACTGAATTAACGCTTTTTAACTGCTAAATATATAAATGTTTAATAAATTGGGCTTGCAGCCTAAGATAACAGAGGAAAAAATAACTAGGACAAATAATATAGGCACAAGTCAATGCAGAGAAAATTCATTATTAAAATGCAAGTATAATGGCATTAGAGCTTGTTTTAATTTTTCTCTAGAGCTTTTTATCTTTAGGGCCATAAACAGATGAAAAAGCCTTTGTTCATTTTTTTAAACATTTTAACAATTTTTTTCTTAGAATACTGTTTTTAAATTATTTTAAAAATATATCTGCAGTTATATATCCTTGCTTTATAAAATCCACACTAGTATTTTTTAATACAAATCTTGGTGCAGGTTTTGTTGAGCTCTTAACATTCCATCCGTGTCTGTATACCGAGTACCTTCTTTTGACATTGTTCCATTTTATTTATAGCAAATATGACAGAAGTGATAATACTTGCAGCTTAAATTCAAGATCATATGAGGGCTGCCTGTCTGGAATCAGGTTATACAGTCAGGATTGTAAGGAGGTGGTATTACCAAGGTTGTAATAATACAGCTTTTTAAGGTACCTTTTAAAGTTTCACATGAAGAGGGACCTGATTTTTATAAAAATGCAGCATTACCTCCAGATTTTCATGTTTTAATAAGTAAAACAAAAAATTTCTGTGCCCAAGCAGTACAGATTTAAATGACAAGTTTAGACTCTTTCCCTAACATCCATGGGAGGTAAACCATCTGCGAGATTTGTGGCAGCAAAGAATCATTGGTGTAGTGCATTATAATCATGGCACACTTCAAGTGGCAAACTTTAACCAAAATGTAGTAACAGTAAAAAGGTGATCCTGGAGCTGCTATGATTTTACCTTCAAACAAGTGAAATATCAGCTCCTTTTTAATAAGAGAGACACTAGCAGCATTTATCTCTTGTGAAATGGTGTGTTATGGCCCTGGGGTCTCTAGCAGACACCAGATACCACAGCCTAACTGCTTGTATCCTTGATTTCAACCCCCTTCAGCCCCGAATTTCCCTAGTACCTGAAAAGAAGTGATTTTGAAAACAAAAATTTTTGCTCTTTATCTTGGCACTGTGTGTTGGATAAAGGAATTTGTCTACAGCATTAAAGTTGGTGGTAGTGGAACTTCAAAAAAAGTTAATGGAAAATCAGATCTTGTTGACAGGTTCTGGTGGTCTTTGAGCTTTTGGTGTGGTGGTGAAGGATGGCCCCAGATCAGTGTGATTTGCCCTAAAAGCCAACTGAGTGAAAGATGACTTTCCAGATTTGCTCCACTTGTGTGTCGCACTTCCAGCCCCTCCTTTTTTTTTCACATAAGACATCAGCTGCACTTGCGTGAGTTGTCAAGGGACTGGCTGGGTAGGTGGCTACCACTGTAGTCAGCTGTTTCTCTTCCCCATGAGCAGGTCTGTAATGCATAAGGAAAGATATGGCAAGGATGTTGAGGTTTGTGGCTCTCTATTGTAGCTCTCTCTCAGCTCACAGTGCATGTGGATTTGGTTTTGGCCCAGACATAATAAAACATAAGCTGCTAGTTCAGCATCAGCTACTTCAGAGTATGTGTTTGCTAGTGTGTGCTCATGTATATGTGCTTGAATTTTGTTGTGCAGAAGCTGGGACATTTTATAAGGTGCCTGATGCACTCAAGTGTTATTTTATAAAGTCAGAATTAAGAAAAGAAATAGCAAGCTTAAACAAATGAAAGCGGGGAAAAATGAAGTTTTGGCCAGAGTAGGAGCAATGTCATTCCCATCATGAACATTAGGCCAAAGCTGGAGTCTTGTGAAACTTCCTCCTGGGGTAAGCCTGACTGCAAATCAAAGTTATTTTGCTGTTGAGTGGACATAGAGTCTCAGTAGGTGGATATGATGGAAAGGATTATGATGCACGCATTGAGGATCAGGGGAATTATGTTGATTTGATGCAGAATTAGAGGTGTAGGTTCCCATGCCTAGACCTACAGGGCCAGGCTGTTATATTCTGCTGAGGGATTTAGATGCATGACAAGGAAGGGAAAAGGTAAGGTAATGAGAGAGAGAGAGAGAGATACCTTACACAGCTTAGAGTGTTATAAATTGATGTGATGGGTAAGGAATTAAGTGGCTAAGTGGCATTGAGAGGGTAGGAAAACAAGGTAGAATAGGTCAGAGAAAAATAAGCTGAGAGAGGAAAGTGGAAGCCTTAGTGGGATATGTGCCTTATTTAAGAAAATTGGTCAGATAAGATAGTCCTAGAAATCTGAAAAATGCATGGTATCTTTTCTATTTGGGAAACATTACTTGCACTGAAGTACATGCTGGCTAAAGCAAAGCTGTACAGAAAACTTCTCATATACAGAGGTAGAGGAAGGGACACAATCAGGCATGCTGAGAAACCCAGCCAGTTTTCAAGATATCAACCAGAATGAGGTGCGTGTGCTCAGAGTCTCTGAAAGTAGGCTGTATTTTTTCTTGTTGCTTTTGGAAGAAAAAGAGTTGTGTGAAATTTCAGGTTTAGTTTGAAGGTTCTTATCTGTCTATCTCTTCTTTTATGGAAAAAAAAAAAGGAGGGGGATGAGTTTTCATTAATGGGGGAGATTAAGGCATTCAGATTCCAAGATTTTGGTCATATGAAATCCGTATTGTTACAAGACTGATTTAAAGCCTGTCAAAATTGGAAGTCTGGTCCAAGTGCTTGGAGTCTTGGAGTTCTATGTCATGTGAAGGAATGCTTTTTTTTTTTTTTTTTCCTGAGTACCTAACTGTATGTACCAATTCTTTCCATTGGTGTATGTTCAATCACTTATGTATCTAAACTCATGACTCCCTTCTTCTGAAGCTAGAGGATGAAGTTACCTTGAAGCTTAGTCTTTTTGTGTAGTATGCTTATTTGAGAGAGGTTAATATCCCCTATCTCTCAGTCTGAGATACCAAAAGGTTGGTTACAGTGTGGGCAACCATACATTCCATACAAGCCACAATATTTATCAGAGTCAGGCTGGGCTGAATTTGCAATGGTTGGATTTACAGTGTGCCCAATGAGGCTGGCCCCGTTTGCTTGCTCAGATATGGTAAAGCCATGCTACAATTCCCTGGGACTGGATGCGTGGATTTACTTCCCAGGGAAATGAGGATATTGTGCAGGTGTTTGGCTCTTGGTCCCATGTGAAGCTGTGCAATTAGAGTGCCCTGGAGCTGGAAGCACCCCAGGTGCCACCACTCAGGCAAGGGCACTCCAGCGTGCTGCTTGCTGAGGTCTGCATTTGGGCTTCTGAAATGTAGTGCCTAGCATAAGTAGTTTCAAGACTAGGTGGATGGACAGGCTTTTGGCTGAATGGTAACTGCTTCCTCAAACTTCCCATTTTGATGTTTGGAAAATAGTGGTGCACTGTATCTTTTTATTTCCTTGGCAATTTTTCCATAGTTTTATGAATTTATGAGTTCATAATGAAAGAAAACCTAGAACTTTTAGCTCATCTCTGCCAAAGATATGGCCCTAGAATGACATGGCAAGTATTGAAAAGAATGGGATGGGATGTTGGGATAATACACATAGCCAAACAGATGGTTTTCAAATGAGTTGTATAAAAGATCATAATTTCTGCAAAAATTAATTCTCATGAGCCACTGGCTGGAAGTGAAAGCAGACAAATTTAAATGAGCTAAAACTCTGAAATCCTGTCTGTTGTTTAATAATGTAAGACTGCATGACCCAGTGGCCTTTAAAATTTAGTGATCTGTACAGGACATATTAAGGCATGGAATCCTTATACGTGTAATCTACTTTTAATTACTATTATTGATCTCTCCAGCAGTGGCAGAAACTTTTTTGCATCACTGCTATTAGCTAAAACAGCAATGTCAGTAAATTGAAAGCAAATGCAAGCTAGGACAATCAGTATAGCCATATTCACACGTGCAGTGCTTCTCTGGAAACATTCCTTTTTCCAAAGCTATATGAAGAAGGGTTTACGGACCCCAGTCTGAGTGGTATAAGCAAGGTGGAGATGAATTGGCAAGTTGCAAGAATGTAGCTTCAACTCTGAAATATAGTCTATTGCTAGCTGCCTTTCCTAAATCTCAGTGGCTGACATGGAGAAAATAATTCCCAGAACTAAATCCCTGATGCAGCCAAGTGTAAAACTATGATGAAAAACTCCTAGCAACATAATAACAGACGCACTGAGCTGGAGACCTGGCATTTTCTCTTTTGTTATGCAGTGGGAAGACAATTAAATATGAAGAACACTGTCGCTGCAATATAATAATATGTCTTGGTTAGGATGTCCAAATAGAAATATAGCCACCCTAGGCATGCATAATATATAGATAGTTAACCATATTCACCCCTGTCAATTATGTTCTTGCACTTAGGTGCAAGATTGCACCATTTGTCTTTAGCTTTTATTCGAGCTATGGTTTTATTCAAGTTCTGCCATTCTTTAATTCTTAACTTTGTAACTGCTGTAAGATGATGGCAGTTTTGGTGTATTTCTGCAGGTTTCTCCCTGGAATGCATAAGGGTCATCTTGATGTGGGGGGGAAACTTGTGATAGGAAATCCCTGAACCAAGAAGATGCTAGGTGTGGTGGGAGGGCAGGCAGAGTTTCTCTCACCAGCTGGATGTTGTCTGGGAGTCTGTGATCTGTGGAATACTAAACGTTATATGTCTCAGTGTAGTATGTTTTTTTTTTTTTATGTATATGACACTGGGAAGCAGATGTTGATACAAGCCATTTAACTCAAATATTTAGTCAGAGCCATACTAAGTAATGAAGAATCTATTTGAGGCAAGTTCTATGTGGAGTATTTTCAAGGGAAGCTTTGCGTCCTGTAGATGCCTTCTCTTGCAAAGGAGGAGAGGCTTAGGAGGGAGATGAGGCAAATGAAGTAATCTGGTCAGATACTGAATTAAAAAATGCTGATGAGAATAGCACAAATCCACATCATTGATATTGAAGGAAGAGTCACAGACTTAGGGATGCAGGCAGTTGCTCTGCATAAAATGAATCCCAGATACAGCCTTAGAGAAACTAAATGCATGGCTGATAGCAGCATTACCCATGTTTTCCTCGAGAGAGAGAGCCTTGTAACTTGGTGTGAGTCTTCATTTTGTTAAATCCTGAAGACTGTGTTGCACATATCCATCAGCATCAAGGCTATGATCCAGAAGTACTTGCAGCTCAGGTTACTCTATCCAGATATTTCTTCTCTTTTCCTTTCTATATTTGAGATAGAAAATGTGTAGTTTGTTCCTGGCATTATACTATCGGCAGAGTTCATATCCTCCTCAGATACTGTCCTGAGCAATGGGACATACCTTTCTCTCCCTCCCATTTCATCCTCCATCCACCTTCCCTAAGTTAAAAATACTCTATTTTTTGATATCATCATATTTTATGACATCGTTCCCCAGTTAGTCACCCTGCAATGCTTCAAACAAACAACAAAAAAATTTCACATACCCATCAAATTAAATCTAAAATATTTAAAAGTTTTGAAGTCTTCCTGCTTTTTGTAATCTCATTTATTCTGTATTTGAAATGTATTGTACTTTATGGTTGTGCCATAAACAATTAACAACAATTACCTGGAAGTGCATTTATGAAGTTATAGTTTATTGAGCTTATTGGGGGCAGGGGGGACATGGACATGACACAACATAGCAAAAGCTCCCAATCCTCATAGAAAAATGAAGTCTTGAGTGTAAATTTGGAGGTGCTTTCAGAGACTGCATGAGAAAACCTACATGCTTTCGTTGAGCTATAAGGGCTCAATTTTCTGCTCGCTGCAGTCACTACTCCCACTGCTGTCAGTGGTGCAAGATCAGGCGCTAAATGGACTCTGCCTCTACCTGGAGCCGTGAACTAGATAGCTTGTTCAGAAGCAATGCCCCTTACTCCTGTGTGGATTTACATAATTGAATCCAACCCTAAATTCAGTTAGTGTGGTGATAAATCAGAAAAATTACTTTTATTTTTCTCATTCCAGCATTTTGATTTGTACCTATGCAACTTTATTGCATTAATTGATTACCTTAAAAAAATAAAGTTTCTGAGATATGTTGGAAGATTTATTTTAACATTAACTCCAGTAAAGAAGCATTAAGGAGCTAACCAGGGATTTTAGAGCTAAGCTTTATTTAAGTAGCTCAGCTTGAAAATTTCTTTTGGGAATGATTTGCTGGTTAAATTTCAAACAGCCTGTGTGTCCTTCTGGATCCTCCTCTGTGCTACACAGAGACATAACGTCTGGAGATGTGCCTGCGGGCTCACCTGTTCATGTAGACAAGAGCTCACTGTTTCACTTGTTCCCCAAATCTGTAGGCACTTTGTCTTCTTTTTTCATTGTGTGCCATGTAACAACTGCTCGAAACAGTGTGTTCTTCACTGCTCCAGTGGCAAATCTTGAGCTATACCTTGACTTTACAGAATCAAGTAAGTGGTTGGGTTGAGCAATTTTTTTTTTTTTTTGTATGCAGTTACTTTGGGTGAGAGAAAGGTAACGAATGTTTTGCTGTGAAATGCAGAGCCAGGCACTCTCCACAAGGATATACTGGCACTTTCAGGGTATGATTCTTAATGTCCTAACAACGTGTCTTCAAAGTAGATCTGAAGAGTCACCCTGCCCTAAAATGCCCATTTCTCACCATTGTTAGTAATGACACGCTAGCATGACATGTTCTGATGTGTACCCCTCCATGGTGTAGTTAACATTGAGATGAGATGCAGCCTGCTCTTGGGATTGTATTCACCTCAATTCAATTGGTTAAAGGATAAAAACAAAAGCAAATGGAAAAAAATAAGAGGGGAGGGGTGTAAAAATCACAGAGACCCTTTTAATCACTGAGTTGCGCCTTTGGTAGGCAGGTTCATCATATTGTACTTCCCATAAACTGATCAAAATCTGCCTTAACTCATGATGTCTGCAGATCTGTCTTAATTTGCAGTCTGCTTATTTGTCCCTGTGCCAGCCTCCTTGATTACTTTAACTATTTTTTCTTTTTCCCTCATGTTTATCTCCTTGATGTGTGTAGAAAGAACAGTCATCCTCCTGCACACTCACATCAATTTTTCCTTCCTTAGTCTAAGCAAACTGATCATGACTAGAAGCCTTTTTTTTTATGAAAGAGGTTTTATGAGTTTTTTCCTGCATGGTGTTATATTTGAATGCATCTCTTTAGAGCAGAGCTGTATGTATTAATTGGGGGATCCATCACTGCCACGTAATGGGGTTTGGCTTTTCCTCTCACCTGTCGAAATGCTCACTTGATACATCCTGGAGCTGCATTAACCTTTTTTAGTGAGTGCACAACCCACTGATTGCTCTGAATCACTGTGTGTTTAACTGGGGTCCCTAAATATTTCATTTGCTGTCATTTTCAGCTAAAGAACCTCTTAGTAACAGGAATTTAGATTATTTTTATCTGTAATGGATTCTGTTAGTTTCTGTATTGTTTAGCTTTATCATTTTTGTTTTATTCCCACCCAATTATTCCCCTTTATTCTTTAGACTGGCAGTGTCTTCCAAATTTGTGCCTCCAGCAGATTTCATGAGCATATAATGTTTCTGCTTGCAACAAGAAAGAAAACAAATCACCAAGAGTCTCGGCTTGTAGTCCTTACTAGATTTCCTTTTGAGCATTCTCCATTTTTCCATTCTTTTCCCAAGTTCCTCAGTCACCTTACAACTCCTCTTTTAGTCTCTGGTTTCTCTGTTTCCTAACACTTTCACCCCTTGCCTTACTGAAATACTGCATGTCTTTTCTTTAGAAAATCAGGTTTGTTATCAGGGAAAGCTATCAGGCAAACTTGGCAGGACCCCAGCTAACCTAAGCTTAGCAAACCTGTACTGCTGCATTGATTGCATTTTGATTTATCTCAATGTTTCTAATTACCCTTTCCCTTAACATTTATTCAGGTAATGTATCTGTTTGTTTCCTTCTTGATGCATTAGATTTTTCTGGAAAACATTAACATCATCTTTGAAGACTAAAACTAAGAAATAATTTAATTTTTAGCCCAGGTCTGGATTACTTTTACTTCATTGTAACCTGATCTCTTTTTTTTTTTTTTTTTTTGTTCCTTTTTTTTATTTCCCTTTCTTCATTTATGAGTGTGAAGAATTTTGGATATTTGTTTTAATGTTCTTTGCAAGAAAAGGTTCGACCTGACATTTGGCAATTCTCACTTCATTCATTTTATCCACTAAGATGTAATTTTCTGTTCATCATTTTTTTTTTCTCATGTATTGTCAGCTCTATGTTACTCTTTTCTTCTTTGGGACAATGATTTCCATGTTTAGAACTGATGCCAAACTTCAAGTTCTTCCTCTGCTTTGACAAGCAACCTCTGGATATTCTTGTACTTTTGGTACTTTTTGATGTAAGGACCCTCCAAGTGTCCCCTGCTGCCAGGTGTCTGACTCCCCTATCTCTCCCATTCCAGTTGCCTTCACTTATTATTGTCTGCAATTCAATTTAAAATCACTTATAATTTATCAGCTATTGCACTTCTGAAATCAAGAACCCTAGTCCAGTTTACTTTGTGATTGTTCATTCTTCATGAACTGATTCAATTCCTCTTTTCAAGCCAGTAGGGACTTTTGCAAAATCCTATCAGATCCAAATGTAGTGTAGCATCACTTTCTGTGGAGTAATTGGCCATTGAATGAAGAAATAAGCATGCTACTGCATCTGCAGAAAATCTTGTCCTACTGTTATTAATAGCATTTATTCTCCAAGCTCATATTGAGAAAGTTAAGTCTCACATTGTGAGGCAGTGCTCTGTTATATCCATCTCTGTAATAACATAATACAGGTTTGGATGCTGCCCAGATCTGGGCTATCCAGATTTCTAAGGATGGGTTTAATTTCTCCTCTTGTAAGCTGTGTAAGTGATAGGCTTCAGCCTCTTTGTATTCGGTGGGAGGGGAGAGAGGCAGCTCCAGGAGGTGATTCATCCTGCTGCCGGCAGCCTGAGATGGATTGGGCGGATCACTCTCCTGACATGCCTCTCCTCACACATTGGGGTGGAAAGCTGGACAATTCATAGACTGGGTGGTGGCCGTAAGGTTGCAGCATTACAGGAGGTGGATTCCACCCCAGGAGGCTGCTTAGAGCTTGGTCACGGTGTGGCTGTGGCTTTTGCGTGTGTACCCGAGCTCAACTTCCATGAAACCATTTTGCTCTTGCACGGAGATAAAGAGTTCAGCCTGAGCTACAGACTCCTCGGAGGATTTGATCAGGCTTTAATAGCTAGTTTTGCTGAATGCAGGTTGCTGTAATTGCTTTGCATCCAGCAACTTTAAGCTTATTACCTTAAATTTAGCTTAAGGTCTGTGTATGCTGTGGTCACACCTTTGCAGTGGTGAGATGCCCTAAAACATTTCATAGAAGGGCTCTCAGCTGCGGTTCTTGGCTGCTCCATAAATTCTACAAATCCGCAAGGGGCTGAAAATCAAAGCATAGTGAAAAGTCTTCCTTTTTACCTTTGGCCTTTTCTAAGACAGTGTTTTCTGTTAAATGATGCAATACTGATCCCTGTTTTCAGAGCCGGAAGGATTTCAGTTTTGGAACATATTTAATTTGCATATTATTTTTTTTGTTGCTGTTGCATATATATCCACAGCTAACAACATGTAAATAAAAAAAACATGGAGTGGAATCTAATCAAAAAAGTGCCTAGAGTTAAAAACACATTGTTTCCTAATAGGGGGAAAAAAATCTATGCATGAATTTACCATTTCAGTATACTGGGATTTAATTTTGTGGTTTGAGCAGATCCTTAGTATACTTAGATGATAGAAGCTAATGACTATTTATGCTTTTATTTTACATTTTAAAACATTTATGCAATAATTTCCTACTGCAGAAAAGATTTATTAGATTAACAAGTAACCAGCTGATTAAATCTTTTATGTCTCTTACAAAGATGCAGCTCTGCTATGCTGAGAATTTCTCCTTTAGTGTACAATAGACCCTGCTGTTCTGTTTTCTAGTTTAGGGAGGACATCTCTGGCACTAACGCTAACTTGAATGATTTCCTGCACTTGTTGACCTGCATTTTCCTTTGGTGACAATGTTCCCTTTATCCGCTTGCATGTCTGACTCATGACCTCTGTATAATGTGACTTTGAAAGCTTTATCCTTCCTATTGCCTGGCTTATCAGGGATTCATTAAGTGCAGGAGAACTTTAGCTCCCTGTTCTTGCTCAAGGTCCAGAGGTCTGTTCCCAGTGCCCATATTGCAATTCCAGAAAAGGGTTTGCTCAGTTTTTGGATTAGAAAAAAAGTTTAGCCAGAAGCAGCCGCACACTTAGACTTCTTTTATCCTGGAAGACTGGAGTTTGACAATGTGGACGTTTAGGATCTGAAATGGTAAGGTTCAGGTAACTTTAACAGGAAGGAGTGGGCCCCTCTGCATTTCAAAGTGCTATCCCTGCTTGTGCCCCCCACAATCAAACTGAGTTTTCTTTCCTAGTATATTAAGAAAATTGAGAAAACAGGCTTTGCAAGATGCTTAAGTCAATAAACTCGGGCTTTGTTTAATCATGAATGGATAATCTAATTGCAAACCTGAACATCCTTTCCCCAAAAGTATCCTTCTGAGTAAACATGACATTGTTCACTTCCTCTGCAGTGGCTTCAGCTGTCTGCTAAACAGAAATGGTAGTTTAAAGATGGCTGGTTTGCAGCTATTGCTTGTGTCCTCTCCTGATCTAGTGGCTTCAGAAATCACGGGGAAAGTCTCCATTGACTGCAGTGATGTATGACTCACACTTCTAAGGTGATGGTGTGTATCGGATAGGAATTTCGTTTGGGACTTCAGGTTCCGAGCTTGACACACAAAGGGGAGTTCTGGAGTTTTCTGGTTTTCCACTTATAAGATTTCTGTGACTGAGATGATTGAAGGGTAAGCTGAATGAATGTCCTCATTTGATTAAGACGTGATCCCATACGTTGGCCAAAACCTCAAGGGGCAGGTTTGGATAGTTCATAACATAATGAGATATTCTCAGTCAGAGAACACACTGAGCAGCAGATACTATAGATTATTGGCCCAACTGACTAAATATGGCAATAAAGCAACGCATGCATCTCTCAGAAGGTTGGATTTTCAGTAGCAAAACCATGCATTACTTAAATTATGCTAGCACCAAAACAGATTACATGTTACATTTCAGGTTTCTAATCACCTCTATGTTCCTTGAGTGCTGAGGTTACTTCATTTACCACAGATGCTCACCCTTGATTAGAAGGGTTTCAAAAACATCCACTGTAAGGCATAAATACAGTTAAAAGAAAAATGAAATTAAAGGCAGTCAGTAATCAGATGAATTAAAAAAAAATGAGTTTCTTAATAGCTCAGATTTAATTCAAAGCAGTTAGTCTTTAGTATAATTTCAACCAAAGAGTGCTGCTGAATCTTGGGAACTTTGTATATTTGACAGTTGAGGCTTTTTTTTGTCAAAATATAATTAAAGTATAAAGGTACCAGCTTACCAGCTTTAGGCACCCAGTATATAATGGTGCAATGCATCACGTGTTCATTTAATGTGTTTAATTGTTCTTTCCTTGGTAGTGTTTTATGGAATAGGCATTTAAAGCTCCCAACATTGTCTTTATATTTTGCAAGATTAGATATGAAATGTGAATGCTCAGTATCATCTCTGATTATTTAGCCATAAAGCAGTGGGTCAGACTGAACAGGCTTTAAGACTTACAGGACTTTTAAGTAAGTTTTCCTCAATTACTTTTTGGAAAAAAATATGCTTGAATGTCAGCTGAAATGTTCTCTTTGTTTTATACATAAGATATATGCCTGTTATCTGTGCTTAGAGGAGAAAAAAAAAAAAAAAAAAAAAAAGCACGAACTTTCTCCCAGACTCTGAAATAAAGGCTGTATTTTTATATTAGTTACACAACTGCAAAACTGCTCGTGTAATTTAGGGAGAGAAGATGTAATAAGGATGGAGAACAGAGTGTCAGGTTATAAACTCTCCTGGTCAGGAATTGATTCTTGGCTTGCGTTTGTACAGTAGAAAGTGCAGTGTAAGTAAGCCTTGCCACTGGGTTGAATGTAAACTACTGGGTGTAAAAACTCCCAAGTTTAGATTCCAGATCTCTAACTCCTTCCCTACCTATACTTCTGATAATGAGCAGTGTCTCTAAGTAAAATGGAAACAACGCTTATGTCCTTGACCAAAACAAGAGGACCTGATCCTAAAAAAAATAAAAAGAAAAAGAACTATGCCCTTTTTTCTCCCTCTGATTTCCTTGCAGTTTTTTTGCTAAATTTCAGAATTGGGGTCCATTCATTGAAACACACCACAGATTAATTTAGTGAAATATATAATTAAACTACTCAATAGCTGTTTTTTTATTATTTAATATTGATACTATTTCTGACTCATGCAGTAGTCTACTGGACCCAATCCATTGCATAATGAACTCTAAATGGAACTTGACAAGTTGGCTATGCAGAGTAGCTCACGGACATATATCCCAAACCAATTAAGTAGGTATACATTTAGATGAAAATGAAAAATAAAAAACAAGACCCCTGTCTTGTGTAAATGCAAAATACAGAAATCAAAATGGGAAAATTCCACTTCCCTCCATGGTATTAGTCATCATGACAGCTTCAATGCAAATATAGAACTTCAATTTATTAAGGATTTGGGGATCTGAAACAAATTCCAACAGGATTTGAAAAGCATACAAGAACTTTGTTGAACAGATTACATCTAAAAATATCAGATGCATGTTACCCTTCAAACATTAGTTGTGAAAAGAAACAGAGGTGCAAAACCGAGAAATGTTTTTCTGGTATGGAAAACTCCAGAAACTCCAGTCTTTTACTGTTTGATAATATAATTAGCCAGTGTTTTGACTAGACTGATTTGATAATGATGCATAGAAAAGGGCAATTTAATCTTGGCACAGTAACTAGGAATGTTTGCCTCATTGCTTTCTATGTCTTAATTTCTACTTTAAATTAAATGTCTTCAGCTTCTGAATGTTTTATATTAGGAACCTTCCTTTCCCAAGTTTCTATTTTGAGTCACTAATTAATTTAATGCACAAGTTAGGTATATCATGGGATTGCAATAGATCAGGAACATATTTTTATTCTCTTTCTGCATCTATACACTCTATTAAAATACATTGCCAATGTTTTGAGCGCTGAGGAGGACATACATATTTCTTGGTCCCTCTCAGATTTTTCCATTAACTTTTTGATGGTCCCTGTGCTTCTATTCCCTAAATATTTGTGCTTCCACTTATTTGTACTTCATTTATCTTGCATGAAAAAAATGCTCAAATACTTGCTTTAGGAAAATATATACTATGTCTCTTGATAGGCAAGGAAATTAATTCTGTATGCAAAGGCATGCAGCTTTCTTGCCAGTGCTTTTTGGTCTACATTATGCTCAGTCAGAGAGGTGATGTGCCTACAGATGTTAGGTCCATATTCATTCAGTCAGTGAGATATAACCGGAAATTTTGTTATTTATAAATATATTAGCTGTAGTGAAGCACACTGAGATGGAGCCTATTGGACCAGAGGACATTACCCAGCTATTCTCTGATAAATCAGAAGAGCAGTACTCACATTTCTCTCTTTACCACTTAAAAATATTTTTTGAGATTTCCATTGAGTATGGGATAATGCTGCAGGCTGTTGAAGTAAGTGGACTACCATTTTGGTTAGGGTGGCAATCCTCTCCCTGGCTTTAATTTTTAATATATGGCTATTGTTTTTTGAGAAGTTTGGAGAAAACACCACTTGGATGGTGTTCTATCTGTGACTGCTCCTCTACTGCATTTGACCTCTTTGAGGTCAAAGCAGAATTTACCATTTAGTTCAAACTGGCAAAGTATCAAATCTCCCTTTTTGTAACAAGCATGCCATTTCTCACTTTGGATTTCATAGGATTCTTTTGTTGCTTTGAAAGACTGAGCTTGATCTAAGTAATTTATTCACCTATTGAATGCCAAACTTGTTTTACCCTGATGAGGCCAAAAGTACTGGAGGGGGAGAACAGTTTGTTCTTATCTGTCATCCGGGATGCTAAAAAATTGTGCAGAAAGGTTTATAGCAGCTGCAGAAATTGCTGCACAGCTTTCTCTGTTAACCACCAGGATATTTCTAATGAATTAATTATTTTTATTATTTTATAGGGGATCAGTAGCCTCTTCAGTTCCTTAAAAGTGGTGCGTCTTCTCCGACTTGGTCGAGTTGCCAGGAAGTTGGACCATTATCTGGAATATGGTGCTGCTGTACTGGTACTGTTGGTGTGTGTGTTTGGACTGGTGGCCCATTGGCTAGCCTGCATATGGTACAGCATCGGGGACTATGAAGTTATAGATGAAGTCACTAATACAATCAAAACAGATAGCTGGCTCTACCAGTTGGCACTGAGTATCGGGACACCATATCGATACAACACCACTGGCTCAGGGCAATGGGAAGGAGGACCCAGTAAAGACTCCTTGTACATATCCTCTCTCTACTTTACCATGACAAGCCTTACAACGATAGGATTTGGAAACATAGCACCAACCACTGATGGAGAGAAGATTTTTTCGGTGGCCATGATGATGGTTGGCTGTAAGTAGAATTTGATTTTTATTGCACTTAAGCCGAAGATAATTGCATAAGCAGTATGATGGCTGAATAGAATACATGCGGTAACCTTTCTTGACACCCTTGAGAAACTGAAGTACCTGTAAATAATCATGAAACGAACTTGGAATTATTGAAAACAAAAGTTGAAACTATGTCCTTGTTGTAGCTTTTAACTTGTTTGCAAGACTAAGTGTAGTAGGTACAGAAGTGTGTCCAATGGTAATTGTATATTGAGTCTAGGGCCTGTCGTGAATTAATTTAGACAAACTCAAACTTAACAGGAAGTAGGATTTGTTAATAAATCATGAGATTAGATTTTGCGAATTTTAACAGCACTTAATGATCTGCTGATTTAATATAGTGATATAAATTGGATTTATGTGATGTGTAAGAGCTCTTAAGGTTTATTGATATGATATAGCAATTTACAAAATTTTTTTATTATTAAAACAGTGACTTAATTAAAGGTTCAAGAATAGCAAGGTTCACATGAAACTTACTGCAGTGAGTTGTGTGCCTAAGGATTTCCCCCTTAGTGAATTACCCTTTATGTGTTGGCATTAGTTAGTGGGTGATTGTGTACCATGAGAAGTTTGTCTTTGAGGTGTCCCAGTTCAAGGGGAGTTGCTGGATCACAGCCCGCTGAGATCCCAGAAAGCCTAAGGGGCTCTTTGCTCAGGACCATTATTTGTAGTGCTGTGAGATGATCGACTATGAATCAGTACATTTCTGTCCTGGCTACAATTCAGATATGGCAATATTTGTATTTATACAAACTGTGCTGTTATGGTATCTTCCAGAATGTACAGTTCTGGTATTTCTCAGACTGGGCTATGATCCAGGCCATAAGGGCCTGAGATGCAATCAGGGAGTGCATGTTCATACTCACCTGGTATGCCCATCACCCATTGACAATAGAGGGATGATGTAACTTTAATCCTGAACTGTAGCTGAGCTGGAAAAAGAACTACTTCACTACAGGGCCTCTTCTGTGTGCTTTTAAAGACGGTTTCTATCATGTTTAAAAGGTCTTGACTGGAATTTGGTTAAAAGTTACAACACTCAAATTCATGCAGTCTGAGTTTTGCTTATAGTCTTGAATGGGCTTGGAAGTGCTTGAAGTGGATTCATCCAGTTCTCAAAAAACCTTTAGTGATTTCACGGTGACTGTGTACGTTATTGCACTGGTTTGACTTTAAAACAAGACCTGTTTTTGTCTCCAGAGTGTGGTGACCTTTGTCACCAGCAAGTCTAGAAGTGAAAGAACGCACAAGATGCTATATTGCACCTTTCTCCTGCTTTCTTCTTTTTCTCAGCTCTTCTGAAATAGTCCAAAAACAATAGTGGTAAGGCACATTTCTGATTTCCAGTGCTGCCAAAGTTAGATGACTGAGAAGCTCTAGAGGTTAACAGAACATTTTAAAATATAGCAAAGAATGCTGCAAATGTTAATGGTGTTTGGGAAAATTATTTTTCTTTTAAATAAATAATGCTTGGTGTTTCTCTGACACTTTGTTTTCTAAGCTTCATATGAGTACTTAGCAATTATGTAACAAGAGAGCAAACAAAACCTTTTGAAAGTAAGATCTGCATAATCTCTCTGATAATTGTATCTACTAACACTCTGAGCTCATCTCAGAGAAATACTGAACCATAAAAATGTAGTTTTCTTGCTGAAGTCTTTCTAGATCTTCAGAAGATTAAAGCTATTTATTTTGCAATTTTTAAATACTTATTTGAAAACAAGGTTGTGGTTTTAGGACTCTGTTTGTGGTGTGGTGCAGTGAAATTTGTGCTGAACAGCATCATTACATGATGGCTTGATGTGCTTCAAAACATTACCAAGTCCATAAAAAAAAACAAATCCCCAAGCTAGATCATTAATGAGCTATTGCAGCTGGGCTATGGAAAACCTGTAGATTGGCTATTTGTTGAAAGTGGTTGGTGGTATTCACAGAAGTCTGTGGATTTTGAGAATATGGTGCATTTAGAACATTTTAATTGTGGTAATCTCTATTCCTTTGGCTTTTTGGGATACTTCTGTTGCCTTGCAGAGGAGTTTCCCAACAGCAGTGGTAAATGATTTAGGGTGAGGTGAGAGCCATAACATAATTAATAAGAACAATGTTGTAGTAATAACCAAATAGTTACATGGCATCAGTCAGTGAAGGGAAATGAAGCTTGTAACCTGCTTTGTATTGTTGTGTTATGTTCTTGTATATTTTGTCTCTGAAATCAGAATCACAGAATGGTTTGGTTTGGAAGGGGCCTTAAAGCCCATCTAATCCCAGCCCCTACCATGGGCAGGGACCCCTCCCGCTGGCCCAGGCTGCCCCCAGCCCCATCCAGCCTGGCCTTGGGCATGGCCAGGGATGGGGCAGCCACAACTCTTTGGGACATCCTGCACCAGGGCCTCACTTCCCTCAGAGTAAATAACTTCTTCCGAATTTCTAATCTAGATCTTTTAGTTTAAAAATGTTACCCCTTGCAATATCACTCTACTCCCTGACAAAGAGTCCCTCCCCAGCTTTCCTGTAGCCCCTTTTAGGTATGGGAAAGCTCCTGTAAGGTCTGCCTGGAGCCTTCTCTTCTCCAGGCAGAACACCCCCAGCTCCCTCAGCTTGTTTCCTCAGCATAGGTGCTCCAGCTCCTTGATAATTTTTGTGGCCTTCCCCTGGACTCATTCTTATACTTCCATGTCCTTCTTGTGTTAGGGGCCCCTGACCTGAATGCAGCACGTCAGGTGGGGTCTCACGAGAGTAGAGCAGAGGGGCAAAATCCTCTCCCTTGCCCTGCTGCCCACACTGCTTTTGATGCAGCCCAGGACATGGGTGGGTTTCTGGGCTGCAAGAACACATTGCCAGCTCACAGTGAGCTTCTTGTCTCATCCGTGCCCCCAGGTCCTTCTCCTCAGGACTACTGTCAATCTGTTCTCTGCCCAGCCTATGTTTGGTTTGGGATTGCCCCGACCTTGCACTTGGCCTTGTTGAACCTCAGGAGGTTTGCACAGGCCCAGCTCTCAGGCCTGCCCGGACCTGTCTGGATGGCAGCCCTTTCCACACAGCTTGATGTCAGCAAATGTGCTGAGGGTGCACTCGATCCCAAATTACGTGGCAGTATTGAAGTTGACATTGACAGCAACTGATATTAAAGCCACTGGTTGATTTTAATAGATTTCCTGTGTTACCTGCAAAACTATTAGCCCATGAACATGCCCAGTTTATAAGCAGTATAAGCATTTTGTAAGTCTAGTGGTTGGAAAATTGTGAGTAAGCTTATAAGCACCTGGGCAAAGTCAAGATTAGAGTCTGAAATTCAAGAAGCAGGGCAAAATTACAGTTAAGGACTAAACTGAGTTTATGTAAATTATGCTATCAAAATGCTGTTTTGGGGAATGCAGGAATGGTACAAGCAGAAGAAACCATTTTTTGTGTTGTGTTTTAGATTATTTGGAAGTGTAAAAATGCCCAGTTGTGATCAAATGGTTGTATCTTTCATAACCATATCAATGAAGATTTGAAGGTTTTCAACATTGTGATCTGTATGAATTGACTGCTCCTGAAATCTGAAGAAGTTAGTTGCTTGGTTGTTTGAATACTGGTAAGAAAATAAGCCATCTTCTATGTGGATATTATTTTACTTGAAATATTTCTGCAGAGAAATCAGACTTGCAGGATTGTGTAAACACGCTTTGCAGTGCCAGTTGCTGAAAACATGACAGTATAACACCAAAACAGGGCAGGAAAACACAAGAAATAATGGACAGAAAATGCTATTTCTCAGGCTAAGTGGCTAGTGGGACTGGGAAGAGGTTTTGGCCCCAAGAAAAGATGTAAATAAGAATGGAAAATGATTCACTTGAGTTTTTTTCTTTTTTTTTTTTTTTTAAAAAAAAAAAAAGCTTGCTTTTCTTTTGAAACAGTGTTTTAAGATAAAAATTCCACAAAATTCAATTACAGTTCAATCAATGAAAAGACACTGGTCCCTGAACTGCTTTTGTAAGTAGCAAGAGACTGAAGCACCTTTGGTAGCTTTCCTGAAGAATTTTACTAATACCAGTAGTTGATATTGGCAGTCTCTTTCCTAACAGGCTCTGCCAAATAAATGTCTTATACTTAGCGCTGGGATCAGAGATAGTAATTCATCACAGTCCCAGCTGTCTACGCATGCAAACTTCAGATATGAAAGAAATTCTTTGCTGCGTTGTCAGCTAGCGGTGGCTTGTTCTGCACGCCAGAAGTTTCCTATTCATGCTGGTAAAGTTACTGGGACTTGGGAGTAGGGTTTGGAGAGATTTGCAAATCCTTCTGGTGGATAGGGCTGCTCACCGGTGTGCTTGTTAGAAGAGACAGAGTAGGATTCTGTAGCTGCTGATACAGCATTTCACAATGCAGGGCGGTGGTGAGGGAAACCAAGATGAATGAGGATACTCTTCTGTTTGATAGGCATTTTATCACGTGATTGTTCACTGAGGACAGAACCAGGTGGGATATTTAGACTGTGATATATCACCTTGCCTCTTGTAGGAAAGAGGGCTTTGAATAACTTAACCTCATCCTGTGGAGCTTATTTCAGCTTTCTTTTTACCCTACCTTCTATTTCTTGGCATGCAGTGCTATTCAGTATTTCTTCTGTTGCTTTTCAGCACTTTGAAAAGCTAAAAATAAACATAAAGCATCCCATGGAGAGGGTTACTGTTTAAATACCTATTCTGCATTTGTTGCTTAGAGTTGCTGAATATGCATTGAGAATCTGATTTGTTGTAGCTCCTTTTGTGTTGAGATAGGTCATTTCATCCCCTCTGCTGCACAGAACAGAAGAAATGGATGGGTCAGTCAGATCCTTTGAATGGCCAAGGAATCATTTATCATTCAGGAAGGACCTTTATTGTAAAGCTCCCATTAGCTTCTGTCAGCTCACCATCTCTAGGAAGAAAGTCAGTCAGTCTCTTCTGTTGTATTTTCCTCTAGCTCAGTTCACAGGCAGGCTTTAGGTTTCTGTAGCACAGCCATAGATGTAGATGTGAAACTGTTTTTGTGCCTTTCACAAAAAGGAACATATTGTGGAATAAGCTAGAAAAAAAAATCTTTTGGTTCATAGACCATTACTGTCTTGCAATACAGCACAAAGCACTTCAGTGAGCAAAAGTCTGTAAAAGGTAACAGTGATCTTGGGGAAGGTGGTAATGTGGCAGGATGAAATCTTGGGAGAGATGAGTTTTTCTGAAGAAACAAATGTGAATGGTTAAACCATAGGAGTATATGTATTGCTGTATGCCTTCTTCCCTCCCTCCTGTGGCTCCAGTGGGAGAAAAGTGGCCAGATTTCCAGCTTGCAACTCCAAAGGTCGCAATTAAACTTTGTGCTTCACGTGTAGCCTAGAGCAATGAGTTTGGCCCTGACCATGTGCAACAATATCTTGAAATAGCTCCGAAAGACATAATGCAGATTTCACAGTCAGTCTAGCCCCATAAATATGGCATTTACATGAGTTTTTTTTTGTCCAGCTGAGTGTGTGCAACCCCACAGGACATTTCTTCTCAGCACCAACAGAAATGCAGTGTATTCCACTCTGCAGTGATTGAAATGCTGTGGTGATTCTTTCTGCATGGGAAGGTCAGAACAAGATAATGAAGGCAAAAACATTGAACATTGAATACTTCACTGTTACTCAGGATGTGGAAGTCCCAGAAGAATCTCTTAGTCATTTGTCCATCCCCAGAAGAGCTCAGGAATGGTGCTTTGTTGTTCTTGCTTCAGGGCGATACTGAAATCTATTATATACATAGCTTGCTTCGGCTTCTGTTTACTTTCAGATTTATGTGGGGGTGGTTTGGGGAGAGTTATTTTTCAGTGACTGGTTTTAAATTATGGTGAAGACGGGTTTGTTAATACAAATGGGTTTTGTGTATGAGCAGAAGGATTTGTTATTGTGGTTGTACAGGATACCTTCTCTGGAAAATTGGTCCTTCCTGCTAGCTATTGGAACAATTTCCAGGCAGCTTGTTCCAAAACTCAGTTGCTAATTTCATGGCTTGAAATGCTGACTTCTTGTTTTCATCTTAGAAGTACTCATGATAGCAATTTGCAGGTTGGAAAAGAAAACAGACGCGACTGCCGTAGCTTTGACCCAGAGTTGTTGTTGTTCAGGGGAGAGCTGATGAGAGCGTGGGTGAGTTCCTCTTGAGACCCTGCTCGGCTCTCTTAATTATACTAAACAGAGAGAGCAGGATATGCTCACTCCTGTTGAGATCAGGTGCACTTGGGATTGCCAAACCCTCCCATAGTGAGCAACGGGCGAATGAAGGGCTGCTGACTGCTCGTGGCACCCCTTTTGCTGTTGCTCAGCTCTTGTTTTGGAGTGGTGACACGGACTGTCAGTCATCTCTCCATTGATTGCCAAAGCCCAATTCATTACTCAAATGTTTTCTTTCATTGTTCAAGTAACATTAGTCAGTTCCCTGCCAATATGTGGCAGTTAGCCATTTGAGTGCTGTTTGTATGAATCACGGAGGTTTATCTAGTAAATTTGTTAAGCAGTGGCTAAACCCACACACTGACACAACAGTGTATAATTGTAGGAAAGCGCTTATCTGGCAGACCTCCAGGCAAAGCAATCCCAAGGGTCCACAGGATTTAATTTTTGATCCCGAGGAAAAATGTATATGTAAGACAGCACCTTCTAGCAAAAATCGTTACCAGTAGCATAGATTAAATCATATTTTGCACAGCAGAAGACAGTAATGTAAGAAGCCTTTATTTACATCTGTAGGAATTCATCGTCTTGAGTGTTTGACTGAAATCCAGCTGTACTCTAAGGGTGGCCTACAAGAGTCAGTGCTGTGTGAGGGTGTTTTCTTCTCCTGCAGGGATGTGGGACATGGGAGGGACACAGCCCTGCACCACCCGGCCAGGAGCTGCAGAAGGGTTCATCCTTCTTAGAAGTAGAGGACCTGCACTGATTTTAGAGCTTGCTCCTTACAGGCTCATAAAATATGAGCCAGTGAGGGGAAACATATCTTTGAACAACAGCACAGCCCTGATAGTTCTAATGGCTTTGACTGCCTACAGATGTAACACCCAAACTAGAGATGGGTGCAGGATGCAGCTTCCACCATCAGGTAAGGTGGCTGGGCCACAGCCTGCTGCCCTGGAAGGGGATCGTTTGCAGGGTGTTGATGGATTGTCTCAGCAAAATTTTGAGTGTTCTACAGAATTTGTCCCAGTGAAGGAGGGACGAAGCAGCTTCTCACACCTTCATGATCTTTCATATTGTACAACCTGCATCTACTACATAGTTTGGGAAAATGTATCCATATCAAGGTTCACTCAGAGGAGAGCATGAGGATGCTTCCAGATGAGCTCTTCTGTGTGTGACTGCTTCCCTCCTGTTCCTCTTAACAAGCGTGCACCCACCCAGAAAGCTGCAAACTCAATTGTGCATTAACAACCATGGCTGAAAGACAGCATTTTGTTTAGAGGAGGCGGCGGTTGTCTAGAGGAAATAATCAGTTTCTAATTGGCCTTGTAAGAGACTTGGGGCTAATGGAGGAGGGAGGTGTTGATGAGGGAATGGCCTTGCAGTAAAGGACTGCTTGATCCCGCACGGTTTTAAGCAGATGATACTATGGTGTGTTTGCATCTAATATTATGGTACCAGGAACTCTGCAAAATAAAACATTAAGTTCCTTTGCAGCAGAGGAGTCCCTTCCCAGACCCCTCACTGAGACTGGGTGCCAAAGATTTTCCTCAGAAAGACTGAGTTGATTATTTCTGTCATCTTCTGGGCAGGTTGGCATTTGGCCTCATCACCCTAATCCCACTGGCTGAAATGCCAACAGTAAAGCTTTGCTTCCCCACTACCCCTTGTCTTTGAAGTGAGCATATCTTGATATTTCAGAGCTCGAGGGAAAGTTTTCAAAAGGCTGCAGGTCATCTAAAAGACCAGGGGTAAAGCTTTCTGCACAGCTAAGTCAGCAATACGACGTGGACATTGGGTTAAATTCACTTGTCTGCTGTTTCAGACAAGGTAATGAGAAAGGTGATAAGTTCTTTAACTTTGGGATCAGAAGAAAGTAAAATTGTTTATCCATGGTTGCACATCAGTGCACAAAGAAGGAAGTGACACAAAGTAAAATTAACTTGACTTTCAACGGAAATCTGCCCTTTTGAGTGCCAGTGAAAAAGCTTTTTGGCATTTTTGGACTGCTGGACCACAGTCCAAACACTATTAGTTCTACAAAGCAAGAATATCAAGGGTTTTGCACGATCTCTTTTAATTATTTGCAGTCTCGGTGGTTTCTCACAGCAGGAGCAGGCAGAGGATTTCCAGGTAGGGTAATGGTCTCAGCATCCAAACTTGGCAATCTTCCTTTTCTCTAATCAGCTGCATAGAAAAGGCTTATACTATAAATGTATCAGGAGCCTATAGGAAAAAAAATAAGGAGGAAAAAAAAAACACAACAAACAAGTAATTAGTAAAAGATGTAGCATCGCTTACTTTTTCATGAAACTTAAATCTAAGAGTTTGGTAGAAGCGAAGAGGTAGGTTATGGTAGATGCAATGAGTTTAATTGACAGAAGCACCATGGGGGGCATAGATGCCTTATTTTGCTTTAACTCTGACGTAGCAGTAAGATTTTGAGATATTCAGCTTATAGCAAGACCGTGTCTTATATAAACAGCTTTAGAACTGTGAAACGGCCTCCTTGGAAAGCTTTATGGGAATTTTTGCAAGGTTATATCTAGCATGTGTTTATATAAAATTCACTTTTATTATTATTGGCTTGGTATATTTAAATGAATTTATGGCATCAAGAGAGAAGGGGTAGTGAGTGGGAGAGGTAATGTCTGAAGAAATGTTTTTTAGTGCTATTGAACTATGTTATTTAAAATTGAAAATTGCTATTACATAAATTAAATACTTAAACGTGGAAAATCAACCTTTCCACTGAGATTGTCTCAGGGGGATTATCAAATTGTCCCAGATTACTTATAACATCTGTATTTCTCAGGAAGCAAAAAGTTTTAATTAATACAACTAGATCAGCAAATACATCCAAGTAGATCATAACACAGCACAGCTTTATAGCACATCATGCTGGAGGGGTAAACAAATCCGAGATAAAAGATAACCCCCAAGGTATTACACCACTTGGTTGGAGGAGGCTGGAGAGATTGTGTTTTAAGTTTCAGAAAGCCAAATGAGTGATCTACACCTTGTGCCCTCACAAAGATCCTTGGAAATCTGCAGGGCTTGATTTTGTACTTTTGGAGGTGTGGTTGGTATTCAAAACGGAGAGGTGCATAAATGCTCTCTGCAATATGTGCAAATGCTTTGCTGTAAGGGCTCAGGCCACTGATCCAAGCAGATCTTGTCCGTTATCAGTGGAGTGGATAAAACAGGTGTTTGCAGTTAAATCTCCTTAATATTGGCCAGCTTGAGTCATAGTGAACACCTTTGGTTTATCAGCCAGAGTGTACAGAAAGTTGTTGGGAGGGGAGGTGGACTGAAGAGATAAGTCATTTTAGGAGATGTTCCACTATGGAAAAATTGAATCACGTCAGTGAATCAGGCCTTAAAATGCAGTTATTTTTAATTTCAGTCAAAACATTTTCTTGCCCAAATTTTCTTGTGTTGAATTTCAGAGCTGAAAAAGGTGATTGAATATTCATGTCCAGAGAGGCTGAAAGAGCTGTTATTCTTTTTTTTTTTCTTTTTTTTTTTTCTTTTTTTTTTTTCAAGAAAAATAAAAAGCCCAGACTTCCGGGAGATTTCATTATTGCACTGCTGCTTGTGGTAATGTAACATGTTTGGTGGTACTAAGAGATGTCAGGTAATTGTATAAAAGATGACAGATACTAGTTGTTGGTTTCTCATTGCTTCATTTCCGTAGTCTGAAGTAGTACGATGTCATGTTTCTCTCAGAAATACTGAGAGCACCAAGGCTGAGCCAGCACATCTTTCTTCGTTCATCTTACCCGCAGCTTTTTTGGCAAGAACCTTGTTAGAATCAGGAAGAATTTTCCCACTGGGTAAAGCATACCCAGTGTGGGAGCATGACTGCAGGTTCCTGCTTAAAGATGTTTACCCCTTTCACTGTGATTTGGAGGAAGGACAGGATAGCATCCCAAATGGCCCCTCTCCCCTGGGTACCTGCTGTGTGTACCCCTCCCACCCCATGCTGAGTTAAAAAATTCTGCTGTGCTTCAATAGCAATATTTTGGTCACGAATGACTAAAAATAGTTTTCTGCTGGCCAGCAGCCAGCATGGATTTGTCAAGAAGAGTTCAGTTCATGGCAAGTTAATATGATTTCTTTCTGACAAGATAACTGCCTATTGAATAAGAAGGATCTAGTAGATAAGATGCATCTGAGCATTTTAAGAGGCTTCTGACACTTTTTTGCATGGCAGTCTCATAGTAAACGAGTGAAAGATGATCTCAACACAATCATAGCAAAGTCAACGACAACTGACTGAAAAATCGTTCTCAAAAGTAATCCTGGGCTTCACTGTCAAACCCAGGAGGAATTGCCAGGAATGTCTTTGCCCCACGTGTGATTTTTAATTCAATGCTTTCATTAGCAGAGTTGAGTGGCAGAACAGAGTTATGGGAAGGGTTGCAAGCGACTTACTTGACAGCATCAGAATCCATAATGATCCCAATAAATGGGAGAGGCATCCTGAAAGAAGCAAGGTGAATGTCAGTCAAGGCAAGAGCAGTACACTGTGTGTAATGAGGGCAAATGAAGTGCGTAACTGGCTCTGCTGCTGTGAGGCCGAAGAGGATCTTGGAGGATAAGGATGGAGGAGAGGGATAGGCACCTGCACGCTGAACATAATGCAGCACTGGCCCACAACTGGTAAATCTTTTTTGGGGGGGAAGCATCAGGAGCCATGTAATAAGCAAGCTGAATAAAGTGTTTATTCTCCTGGGATTAGGGCTGCTGAGGTATCTCTTTGACATGGGGTTTTAAGAAAGCTGTAGGCCATACAGGAGATCAATAAAAATCTGTTACAAGACAGGATCTCAGGGGAACAGTTGAGGGAACTATTTGCGTGGTTTAAGTTGATGGAAGCTGAAGGGGGACATGAAGATTGACTTCTACCATGGAAAGGATGCACTTGAAAGGGAAAAATGGTTGTTCCCTTGTGTTTTCTGGGGGATAGTCATGTCAGTTAGGAGGGAAAGAAGGACTGGTTTTGTGAATGGAGCAAAAATTTTCAGTTGTTGGAGATTTCAGACCCTGGCAAAGCCACTTCTGGATTTGGTAGACTCCACTTAATTGACACGTATCTCTCAAGCTTGCCTCAGGCATACTTGCTTGTGCCTCAGTATGGCAGTTGAACCAGGACAGTCCCTTGAGGTCCCTCTCAACCAACATCTCTGAGATACTGCAAGGCAAAGCTCACTTTCTCTAAGTAATTGACCATCTTTCAACACTTACTGAAGTTTCATGGTCAGTGATGTAGTGGCTACGTGTTTGCACTTCACGTTCATGCTGTATCACATACTTGAACTATAAAGAATGCGTGCACACACTGGTATGCAGTTGTCCATAGAAATGCTGTTGTCCAAGGCATTGAAAGGTGAATGAGGGTGTCCAACACTAAAACAAAGTTTTAGTGGAATCTTTTTTTCCTGAGTACAAGGGCTGTGCAGTAGTGTTCATATTCTCTAAGGGTTTTGGAAGGTATCATTTTGAGCTGACAAATCTTGATTCAATTTTCTTTGGAAGAAGAACCTCTTGTCTGAATCAAGTCTATCTGCAGGAAACAGGAAAATTAATTTCAGTAGAGAAGTTTGACTTTTTTTTTGCTTTAAAAATTTTTATTCCTGAAGTGTGGTGTTCAGCTAAATGTTCTTGTATGGGTGTTTTCATCATGGTGTTTTCATTAAAAAATAAAACATTGCACTGAAGAAAATATTAATTTTATATGGGTAATTTTATTTTTACCCTAGTCTTTATTTTTAAAAATTTTTTACCTATTTTATAAAAACATTCACTCAGGTCCTTCAGTGCTTTCCTGAACAGGGACCTTAAACACGTGATGTGTTTTAAGCACAGAAATAGTCCCACTGACCTCATTGTTGCTTAATGCGAGCTTACCTTTTAAGTGTTTTTTTGGCCGCAAGCCATAATGAAAGGACCGTTTCCGGTATTTAACATTTATGGGTTGAACTTCCAAATCTAGTTGAGAGGGAATTAAGAGCCTAACTCCTGTCTGAAGGTCACTAGGACTTGAGCCTAAAATTCATGTAGGCACATTGTAAACTGTCACCATCCATCTCTGTGAGGTCCCACGTATGAAAATTGTTAGGTGACATTTTAGAATGATCGCCTCTTTGAAAGAGCTGGGAGCACTGTCATTTCTTTATACAGTGAAGAGACTGACTTTGCCCTCTTTTCTTGTTTTCTTGTCCAGAAACATTTTAAAGCACAAAATCAGATGGATGTTTCCACTCCATTATTTTGGAATAGGAAATTAAGGCATGAAGAAGCTCACTACTGTGATTCATTAATGCAGACATTTCCTGCCCAAATTGATAGCCCACCTTACCTAAAGGAAATGTAACTTTCTAGTTAATCAAACACAATCTTTCTGCATTAACACTTGGAAGGGGAAAAAAAAGGCAACAAAGCAAGTCAATAAGGTAAGAAGTGCAGAACGAGCTGTTGGCATCAGTGCCATGTCAGGAAATATTTAAAGAGCTGGAGGATGTGGATGATTAAATGTGGGTGAAGATTGGTCATGCAAGAAAGCTTGTAATTAAGCCTTGTTGTCTGAAGATGAATGAGGGAAAGAAGGACTGAGGAGGAAAACAAGTATATGAGGTGCATGTAGTATTCATGGTATGGTAACAACCCTTGGAGGTCTTTGGCCAACCTTGGCTAACGTCCCCTTTCCCCATGCACTATGCCATTTTAGCAGAAGAGGTCTGTTTGACATGCAGGACTGTGCATGTACTTAAGCATGAGTGACGGTTTGCTGAGGTTTCACTTCTAGCAGGGGCTGAAAACTGGTCCTGCTGTGAACTGAAACACAGGTGACCCTGCTGGTGTCCTGTGGGACCTGTTGGCATTGGTGCCACTGAGCTCTGCATCCCCTTTCCATCCCTAGGGCAGGAACAGGCAACATGGTTGCTCTGATGTCAGGGCTGCTCTGCTGACTCTTTTGGGAAACTGAGGGGTAGCATTTGCTGTTAAATGAGATTTTATATGGCTAGGTTAGGGAGATTTATCTGAAGCATTAGTCTTCATTTCAAAATAATAAATTTTCATTGGCAGGACTTCCTTAATATTTTTCAGGGATTGCAGCAGACGCACATTATCTATGCTAGGTTAACAGGTTTTGGAGCAGGATTACAGTTTTAGGAAGCTAGTGACTTCATAGATACCACAGCCTGTTTTGGCTGTTTTTGAAATAGAAATATATTTTTCCAAGCTTCAGAATGAGGCCCAGTGCTGCAGGTGGATTACACATTCTGTAACCTATATTCCTGGACCAATCCAGGGAAGCATGTACTTAAGTTTCTGTGTAACCTGTTGGGGAAAAAAAAAAAAAAAACAAAACAGAAAAACATAAAGAGGAATATCATGAAGTGTTAATGAATGAGATCCTAAAGTGCTTTGCTAAACTGAGGCCTTAATGATGAACACTGGAGTCTTCCCAAGTAAAATATTTTCTAGCCAGCTTAGGGGGGAAAGATTTAAACTCCCCTGCATTACAGACAGAATAGCTAGAAAAGTATTCATATGGTTTAAACATGGATGTGTTTAAACAAAAACACCTTAAATAGGCAACAGAAGCCACTAAAGACTTCTAAATGTTTGGAGGATTGTAAGGAGTGGTTAGAGGCTTTGGAAGATAGAAACTGCATGAGTAGGGAATGCCCCATGGACACAAAGAATAGGGGGAAATGGAAGCAGAGTTGAACAGATTTGATTTAGCTTAATTAGTCAGGTTGTTGTTGTTTTTACAGTCTGTTATTGATATACAAACACACTGTTGAAGAATTAGTACTCTAAAACACTTCATTAGAGCTTGTAGTGGTGCTCTAATAGCCAAGCTCCATCTGGGTGATAATAAGAAATAATAGGCTGTAGAGAAGTTACGCATCCTCACCTTATAATCCATTTTCAGCCAGCTGAGAAAGCAACAAAGAGGATGTTTGCTGAAATATATCACTTTGTGATTATAAATTCAAAGGGAACAAACAGAGTCCTGTGTTCTTTATCTCTGCACCAGGTATTTATTCCTTTTCTCCTTTGTGTGCTGCACAAATATATCTAACCAAATTTATGTTGTGGATAAAGGCACATTTTTGTGTCAATATGACCCAGATACTTGTGCAGTGGCCTGATATTTTTAATGGGTTTTATGTTACTACAATGAGAATGTCAGAATGAATCAGACTTTCTCATAGTTTATTGTCTTTTAGGTTATAATTGTAGAAACAAAGCAACTTTGCGTACCAGTTTAACAGGAGCATGTGGAGGTTGTTAACTAAGTGCTTTCATCTACAGATGAAAGGGAGAAGGACTGAGTTGTGCTCACTTTTAACTGGTAGCATTTAACAGAGGAACAAGTGCTATTGGGTAGAGATATCAAAAGGTTAGGGCTCTCATCTAGGAATATGAAACTTTTTGTTTCATTTCCAGGTCTGACATTTGGTAGAATCACGAGCCTTGGCGTTCGATAATTTTTGTGGTTCTTTTTTTGCCTCCAAACCTACACCTGATTTATTGATTTAAATGTTAAACGGTCTGGGGCAGGAACTCCCTGTGTTTTTGGGCAATGGCTACCAAACCACATTCCAACTTAAAGGGAGCCAACAAAAACAAAGGAAAATGTTCCAGGAATCACACACAAAAAAGAATCTGACTGCACTGAATTACTCTGAATTCCAGCAGTGGACTCTAGTTTATGTAACTGGACTGCTCAGACCTCAGGTCAAATTCAGAGAGTGCAGGACGATTTAATTTTTACCAATCTACGTAATAAAAGCTCAGGTGAAGGCCCAGGTAAATGCAACATGCTGTCCTCTGCACTGGCCAGTGTAATAGCTTGCGGTCAGGATATTTCAGGATAGCCAAAAGTTCATGTGGATCTGAGCCACAGTATAAGTGGGAAGAAATCAGATGAATCTCATAATTCAGTCTGAATTAAAATATATGTACTTTTATTCTGGGGGATGCAGCCTACCAAATAGGACAGGAGGGAGTTCTTTTTACCATAAGCAGGGTGTTCAATGGTAAATAGTTCCAGGATTAACATAGCAGGGGCACATGGGAAAAGGTCACAATTGTGCTGAAATTAGTGCCAGAACTGTGCTGAAATTATCATGCCTCTGATAAAGATGTGATGAACATATGTAGGCATAAGCACAACAGTCCAACACGTTAAAGGCGGGGTGAATACTCTAAAGAAGAATGTTGAGATATACGTTGCCGACTTGACAAATCCACAACAGTTGTCTGTTACAAATCTGCACAAGGTTTGGAATCCCCACTATAGACACTGGAAATATGAGTTGTTTATGACATCAGACAACATATTCAAAACACGGGTACAACTTTGGGGAGTTTTTATCCTGCTCATCTTCAGAGGGATCTGCTTTTGCAGAACGTTTTTTATTTGGAACACCTTTTCCATTCAAACAACAAAGGACACTTTAAACTAGCTTAGGATCTGCTCCCTGCTCCCTTTCACCCTCCTCTCCAAAACCACCTAATTATAATAGGAGATCTGAGGTAAAACTTGCTTAAAAAACAGGCAACGTAAAACCATTAAGCCCTTACCTTGAATTCCCTGAGTACTATTTTAGTTCCCTGAGTGCTAGTTTAAAAACTAAATCTTAAGAGTAGATTAATATTGTATATAACTACTTTTTGCTCCCCCCGAAACAAACAACAACAACAAAACCGCAATCAACCAATTAAAACTACTTGGTAACTTTTTAATTAAAATTTTGATGCCTTGTCCCTGGTTTCAGCTTTCTACTCCAGATCTCATTGCCTGTTTGTTCTTGCAACCTGCTTCTGTCTACAAAATTTGGAGTAACCTAAGACAAAATTAATCAATTAATTCAACTCAACCATAAATAAAAAAAATATATTGATTGCTTTTAATATTGAAAGCATATTTTTGAAGTCTGTTTGTATGCTTTATCCTAATGTGATCAATAATTACGCTGAATTTGATACTTCTGACTGTAACGGCTGTTACTTTTACATGTACTTCCAGGATTTAATGAAAAAGAATGTATTTTTCACAACCACAACAAATGAAAAACAGCTGAACTCACTTTCCCTTAAGTTTCCTAAAAACATTCACCTTGAGGCTGAAAAATATCAAGCCAAAACAAATTAGATTAAGGAAAGGAAGGAAGTTTAAAATAGGAGGTGAAACTCCATTTTGGCTACGGAACTCACTGCTCACTCTGCAAAAACATTCTAATTCCCATTCTTGCTTTAAACTAAATTTCTTTATTTTGGCAAAAACCCATTGAATATAGATTTGTGGGACACAGTATTACCTTACTTCCATTTCCTGCCCCAAATAAATTTTTACGATCAGTTTTATATTTGTAATATTCTCTTTCCTTTGTTTTATTCCTTTGCTTCACTTTCAAAAAAAACTAACTAAAAATACCAAGGAAGTTAATATCCTAGGCAGAATATACCCTTGGAAAAATGTCACAAAAGGAGGACAAAGGTAGTTTTCGACAATTCAATTTCTTAGGGTTTGATCCTGTTACTTCTTTTTAAAACCAAGTATAAAACAACACACTTCCCTAAATTGTGTTTATGCAGTCTGGATATCTGATATGTTGGATAAAGATGTTTTGACAATTATCCCATTGTTATCCTCAGGGACTCTATCCTCATATACTGTTTTTCTTGAAACAGTTTCCATGAAGATGGTAGTCTCCCCCTGAAAGATTGCTGAAGTGGCAAAACTCTGTTGACCTGGCATACAGCTAGGTAGTTACTTGCAGCTATAATTGGAATAAGGCCATCTAAGTTGTCCCAGGGTAAACTCCTGACATCACTTTTCTGCTTATTTCCATGCAGCCAGAGTTTTACCCCTGCTGTTTTGACAGTGAAGGGAGACCTGCAGGATCCATAGGCTCAGTCATGGATCTGTCTTGCTGATACTAATTTCAGCTCGCTGTTCGTGACAAGATAGAGTGTGGAGCACAATATCTTGGAGGATGCGTGGCATCTTTTCATTAAAGCAGGGAGAACTTCAGCCCCCATCTCTTTTTTTTTTTTTTTTTTTTTTCCCTACTTCTTTCTTTTTAAAGTGAAAGCCAAGCTGGCTTGAGTCAGGGTGTAGTTATGCTGTGAAAGAGAGTATATATCAGCTCAGGGCTTTTTGTGGCTGTTGGTAGCATCAATTTGTATATGCAGAACGTGAAGCCTGTGTTGTACATCACAGTAGGATGTAAAATTTGTAAGAAAAAAAATTTGGGGGGGGGGTTCATTACAGAATTATCCATGCCACTCCACAACATAGCAGAAATAGTGTGTGAAATAATTTCTGCTAATTAAACCTTCCTGATTTAAAAACATTTTCATAAGCTAATTAGGTTAAGTACATAGCTGAGTGTTGTATGGGATGAGTAATGAAAATATTTATAAGCATGGATCATGCTGAAATTAGGAAAGGTTGGAATTAATTATAATCAGGAATTTTGCTGCCTCTTTTCCAACTTGGGATAGGTAAAGGGCTGGGCTGAGGGCTGGCAGCAAGGTTTGATCCCTGTGTTTCTTTGTGCTACTAGAAAAGAGGTTTTCTGCTGTCTTCTGAAACATTTATCACCACAACAGGCATAAGTATTTTCTTTCCTTTGGAAGGTTAGTGCAATGTGTTCTTTCTGCAGGATAGGTAAGCTTTTGTGCAGAATTATGTTGTCAAAGTCTTTAAGTACAGAATATTGCAGACATTTAAAAATATAATCAAAAAGCACTTTAGGCCCATTTCATAGCATTTATTCTGTTTGCTTCTGATTTAATCTTACTCATTTTTTCACTGGAAAATGTGATGCATGCTTCCAAGGAAAGGAGAGACTCCTACCTTTTCACAATCAGTACCTACACGGCTGTCCATTAATCAAGCACTTAGCAGAGAGTGCAGTAAAGTTATTCCAAAAATGCAATGTTTCCCATTTGACAAATCTCTAAGGATTAAGGCAACACCAGAAATGCTAAATCTTCACACTAAATCCTCTGAGGAGGAAGGCCCAGCTTGCCTCTTCCTCCTGGGGACTGCACCAGCAGAGCCCGTATCTGCATGCTTCGGGTGGATCCCAGAGGCTCTGTCTCTGTAAAGCCTCTCAAGGCTGCCTTGGAAAGGCGACGTGAGCAAAACTGAAGGCAGAGATGGTCTGGGGATGAAATGGCAGACACGTGTGGCTCTTCGCACCCAGACCTTGTGGAGGAAGAAGGGCAATGACTTTGGGGATGTCACTAGGAACCTGGATTCACGTTAAAACTTGGGGTGAAAGCATGGAGCAGTTGTTCTGTGCTAGGGGCTTGGTTGCAGTGGAAATGTCTGCACAGAAGGCAGGACGCTTTTTATTTATTTATTTTAGGTCTTGGAGAAATTCTGCGAAGTGAAATTAGCAATATATTCAGATGGAAACACTATACCCAAGCTTTTATTCTGTCCTTTCTTGGCCTGAAAAAAACTGGGGGAGGAGGGGTACTTGTAAAAGAGAGGAGAGAATTCTCTGCTTGGAGCATGTAAGAGGGGAGTTTGAAGGCCTCTCTGGTCAATAGGTCTATGTAGAGTAACAGAAGAAAACAATTTTGGCCTTTCATCCTGCTGCCTTTTTTCTTCCTAATTTTAGAGCCAAATTTACCAAAACCAATATGGATGTCTGTTCAGACTGATTTTGTTTCTCAGGGATCAGAGAACTGATTAAACCATGTGGTGGAATCCACGCTGCAGTTTCTAAGTTGCCCTTTATGAGAAACTTCTTTTTCTTAATGGTTAATAAATTGAACAACAACAACAAGTTTCTGATGTATTATGGTAATAGCTGTAGACAATCATTTCTACTGTCAGCACAAAACTTGACCTTCCTTTTCGTCTGTGCCCTAAAAATATGCCCTATTAGTGCTTCTGTTTTATCCCACTGGTGGTTTTTCTGCTAATTCAGGACTCAGTTACTTAACTTATGGATGTCATATAAGGACGGGGTTAGATGGAGGTAGGAAGTGAGTCTATCCCTTGAGAGGCTCAAAGAACATCCATAATTCAGTGATTTAGCAATAATCTTTTTTAATTAAAGTTATGTGATTTTCTTTTTTGACTTCAGGCTGTAGTTTTTCAGTGTGCTGTGGGACTTTTCTTATTTTAACAGCCATCAGGTTGCATACTTCCCTAGTAAAAAGCAGTATCGTGGGGGGATGTAAACTTGGATTCTCTGTCATCTTAAAAAAGCACATTGTTCCTTATAAGAAAGTATTAATTTTAGCATGTTGTGCAGAATGTTTTAAAAATGGTCCCTGTGGCTAGAATTCATCTCTCCTGAGAACGTGTACAATAAAAAATTACTGATATTCCTAGGCCCCTTTAGCTTTCTTTTAGACTAATTTAGAAGAAATGGGTGCTTTAATGGCACAATATATCTGGCCCATTGTAGGCATCTGGACTTTAAAATGAAATGTAACTTAAAGAGTCTGATTGTAAAAATACCTTAAATGTAGATATCTGTATCCCACATTTTTTTAGAAACACGGATAGAGCTTTGTAAGTACTACGCAGCTATGCTTAGATAAAAGCATTTCAAGAAGCATGGGAGTTTGTGCGTTGCCAGTAAATATTTTGTCATAAAAGTTTGTGGAACTGAAACAGTGTATTTTTGTGGAAAAGGAAGGAGGAGAAAGCAAAAAGGACTGTTTCTCTTTGTATGTATATTGAGTGCATGTGGGTGGGTGTGAATTTATATATAAACTTGGTGTGCATGTCTGGATGCTTTGTTTTTATAATTGCTGTGCTTTTATCATTCCTTCAATCGTAGGCGAATCTTTCTTTTTCCATTCTGTGTATTTATGTGCATCCCATTCCCACAAGTGGGCTGTATTAATTGCTGTGGTTGTGCTTTCCCTTATGAAAGCACTTTGCCTAAAATTGTCTAAACTATGAGCAAAAGTGAGTCTCCTCAGCCACATCTGAGACGTGCTTACTCTGTATGTACCAGTGCAACAGTTTTGAGCTGGATTAGGTTCATTTGTTATAAAATCGTGATTCAGAGATTACTCTGAGCATTCAAAAACCTGAAAATTGAAGTAGTTTGGTGTCGTTGGAAATCTACTTTATTTTATCCGCTCCTGAAAGGATGTACCGAGTTGTGCAGTGCAGCCCACGGATAGCACCTTCGTAATCAATAGCTTCGTTTCAGCCAGATCACACAAGGCAAGCACAGAAATTAAGAGCTGCAGCTGAGCTCCCTTAGCAGATTTGCAGAATGGTGATAAATTCCTGCCTTGCCCATGTTTTCTTTTGTTACTTGGTAATCTCCTAAGAAATGGTAAATATGACTGAGCGCTGAGTGTGCTGCCTTGCACAATAACCACCAGCCTAATTCCTGCAAGCAAATGGGGCAGTCGGCACTGCCGTGTACTTGGGAGGAGAACAGCTTATGCAGGAGTCGATAAGTACCTTGAGAGCGAATGCAGAATTGATAATTATCCTTTCAATCCAGTGGAGCCCCCTTGAATCAACGCTGCTCCCAAACCCCATGAGCTTCTTCAGTTCTGGGGAGCGTTACCTTATGTGGCTTGGCTGCTTGTGGCTTGTTCATGTGCTGGCTGGTGGGTTTATCTCCTTTAAACAGCATTTAGCTCTCCAGGTTGTGGGATAGCTTGTATATATGTGGCACTTGATGTCAGTGCTGTCAAACATGTGGCAGCATGGATATGTTAGAGTTTATTAGCTGGGCTTCTATAGGGCTTGTAATGGTCCCAGTCAGTCCCGCATTTGCTGTTGGATCATGGGGAGTGAGCGGAAAGAGCTGGAGACTAGTTTAAAATTACAGAAGTATGGAAGTGTTTGATTTAAACTGTTATATAAATACACTGCAAAGGGTGGAGAATGGAGGCATGAAACCTGCAATAAGGACCTTTCTGAGTAATTGTGTTTTGCGGCATGCGGAGGCAATACCTGTGGTTTGTGCTCTGGGCTGCACCTTCAGAAGGCACGATCAATGCAATCATAATCCAGCAAAGCCTGCTTGTTTTCAAATAAAATTAAAAACATTCTTTTCCAGTATGGATTGAGCTGTGAAATGCCAAACGATGTAGGTCACTTTTCTAGTATTTTATACGCTTTGTTCCCCTATAAAAATATAATTAAGTTTTTCTTATTTGAATACCATTATTCACATTGCACCATATTATCCTGCACGTTGAATTGCATTGCAGCAATAAACATAAAACACCACTTATTTGTACAAGTGTTATAGGTAGTTCCCTGCAAATGTTTGCATATTTTTCAACAGTAATAAATTTTTCAAATAGAAAACGTGACTTTTTTTGGTTATCCAGCATATAACGGACTGAGTACACAAGTACTTCCCTACCGCCAACTCATTTTTCAGCCTGCCAAGACCAAATGTGTTTGACAAAAAATCAAAAAAATAAAGAGCACAAATAAAAATAGATTCAGGAGACTTATGTTACTGCAGTTTCACTTCCTCTAAGCACCTAACCCTTTCTGTAATTTCAAGAATTTTCTGATAAATACCTTTCAATCATAAAAATGAAGGATTATCGCTGTGTTTTGCAACACAGGAAATTCTAGGTCTTTGAAAGAAGAGATACCTGAAATGTGTAATCAGATTGTAATGCTGCTCTGTTACTGGAGATATGGCAAGAGTCAGCCTTGGACAGATGGCCTCTATACTGCATTATCCACTGAGGCATTGAATTTTTCTTTTTTCCCCCCTTTTCCCCCCATGTGCTGAGATGCAATATGGAAAAACGATCAGCTGAATCCTCATGGGAATAAGCAAAAAATAGCTTTTGGAAAGTGTTGTCACTTGACACTTGCTGCTGCCTGAAGGTAACGTGTATGAAAGGAACTCCTCACCACGGCATACGGTGCTACTACCACACTGTCTTGGTGGCTGCTGCCCATGTGGGACATCTCCTGCCTCCTCCACTTGACTTTCTCCATTGGAAGAGCAGTTGATTGAAGTAACGTGCTGTTTCACTTCAGAATAATGATGTTTCAAATGTCTAGTGCTTGAGTCTCCTGAATACGTCAGGTGAGCGCTTCATAGTGTGTTAAGTGGTCACGCGCAGACCTTGAAGAATTTAATGATTTTTTTTTTTTTTCCACAAATGTTTGTGGTGAAAGGAAGGGCAGTTGCCAAATCCCTTTGCTATAAAGTTTGACTTGCATAAAGTAACGCACAGATGCTGTAGCAAGTTGAAAAGTTAGTTTGTTCAACAGAACTAAGCAGAGAAATGAGGTCATTAGGAAAATCATAAACTGCAAAGTAGTTTGATTGCCTCTTGAAAATTTAAATGTACAGTAAAACGTGATTTCAGTACAATATGGAATCTTTTTTTCTCTTTCTAATTAAATCTGTTCTAAATAGTTGGAGCTAAAGATCTTTATGGAGGACAAGAAGACAGGAACCAGACAGCAACGGACCTTTTCATTTTGTTCAGTGGCTACATTATCTGTGGTCACTTTGAGGATGGTTCAGTCATTTCAGGCATTCCCCAGATTTCACTGAGATCCAGACAGTGGGTTTGTCATAATGTTCACTGTAAAAAAGAATAAAATTTGTTTCTCTCAACAGAAAAAAAACAAAAACAAAAACAAAACAAAACCAAAAAAAACCACTTGTATTTCTAAGCATATTCTCAGCATCTTGGTAGGTGAAGAAACCACCTGGGGTAAGGAGAATATGCTGCTTTGTGATTGCTAGTGCCACTGATCAGATTTTCTAGCTTCCTGCTTTCTTTGTAGCAGTTTTATTTTGAAGTGCAGAAGAGAAAATGCTTTGGGGAAGAAGCATCTATGGCAATAGCTAGGGAGCGATCTTAATCCCTTCAGTAATTCTTTGGTTCTTTGACCTCATACTGCTAATCTCCTTGAGAATTTTATTCCTTGACCTCTTGGTTCTAATCCCATCACAAATTTTATTCCTTGACCTCCTGGTTTTAATCCTTTTGCTAATTCTACTCCTAAGCGTTGAGTGTAGTGGGGGTTGTGTAAGCATATCTTTGAATCTGGTACTTTAAAATCAGCAGTGGACCTCGGTTATTGGCCCTTCTTGGCTTGTTTCTGGTTAAAGGCTGTAGTGGTGGGAAGAGAATTTATATGATGCTCCTTAAGCATATAGCCATGTATGTTCTGAAGGACAGTTAGTTATTTATGTGACCCAAAACTGTGGGATATTTAGGGTAGGAAAGGTAAACAGTTGCAAGTTACGTTGATGGAGGTATCAGCTTCTTAGATGAATGTTAAACTACTCTCATAAGAGTCTTGTGAACTTGATTACCTTATCATCGCAATTAGGTCCTCGGGGAGGATGTAAGATAGAAGCATTTGCAAATAGGTGGATGTTTAGCTGCCTGCAGGCTCACAGAGCAAGAGGAGGGTTTGAGTGCACTTTTCTTCTATATGAACCCAGCCTGGAATGTAGAGTTACTGACCGACACTTAGCACAGGCCAAGGATGGGGAGATGAAAGACTTGCGTCCCATCATTTTTCTTCTTTTGAACTATTCAGTATCCCACAGTGCATTAATTTTTAAACTGAGACTTTAATCTACAGCATTTTAGCCCCTTTCTAGAAGGGATTTTTTTTTTTTTTACTTTTTCCATTTTGCCAGTCATGTAAAACCATCTGCTGCTTGCTTTTTGTCACTTTGTGCTCATTCCCTTTCTTCATTCTTGTTTCTTTCTGTGAGATACTCGGCCAAAGTAATCATGTTATTTGGGAAGTTTGCTTGAAAGTTGTTCGTGTTTGTCTGTGGCAAGTCCTTTGGCTGGCTGCTACAGTAAGGCATGCAGGCATGTCTGTTTTGCCTTGTGCACTTGACATTAAGATTTGATTTACCAAGGGCAGAGACAAGCACAGGCAGCTGGGAATGGTGCTGAGTCCCAGCATCCACATGAGCAGTGTTGCAGTGATGTGCAGTTGTACAGCTGTGGCTTAGAGATGGTTTTCAGGGTAGCCTTGAGCTAAGGGCTTTGCAGAACCATGTTTACTATACCCTTTAATTATCAAGCTCATGTTCCACCTTGTGAATAAGACGTAGAGGAAAAAGGCTATTGTGAGTAAATGTGGGGTTTGATGCTCAACTTCGGCTGAGCAATTACTCCTGTATGCAGCAAGAAGGTATTTTTGAAATGCTGGTTTATTTTTTACTCTCATTTTGTCTGCAAAACCACAGATGACTGCTTTACAGCTCTTCTGTTTGTTTATCCCAGTTGTTCATAAGCACTAGAGATACACGGTGAAAAGACTGGCAAAAAGGTCATAAGGAGTATGGGACAAAAACAGGAAGAAATATGTTGCTGGAATTGTTTCTGAACACCTTCTCCTTCCTTTCTGCTCTCTTCCAATGACTCAATTCCCAAGTAGCTACCTCACCCATCCTAAGTAAAAACTTATCAGTGGAAATTATCATTACCATTATTATTTAAATAACACCATTTAATTAAAAGGCAGATTCTGTCTGCTGTGCCTCCGCCTCTCCTTTTTTCTCTTTTTTAAAAATTAAATGTCAACTCTGGATCCTCTCAACAGTCTCAGCAATTTAAATATTAAAGTTCTAAGATGAGGCATTGAAATGGCTGTAATGCAAAAAGCCTTGGAAGAGCTAGCCAAAACCAGGGATGTTAGTGCTTCCTGTGTTTCAGTCTTAATCTTAGTTGTGTTACATCTGTTAAATGCCAAAGCAGCAGGGGTGTCAGAGATTAAAAAAAAAAAAAAAAAAAAAAGTCAGAGGTCTCATTTGCTGACAAAACTGCCCACATGTTCCTTACGTTACTGCAAGCACAGTGAGCTCCTTGAAAGAGTCTCATGCTCTTATTGTGTGGCAAGCAAATACCGATGGTTCAGCTGTGTCGTAGAGATCTTTGGCAAAGTTGCACCTTGTGGATGCTTGATTTGTTTGCCAGTTATGAAATCACTGCATGGAGAAGGCTTGAGCAGGAAAATTGTATTATTGGGAGAATGGTTGGGAAGAAACTGAACCTGGGGGAGTTTTTGTGTGTGTGAAAGCTGAAACAGGCAAAATGATGTTTAGGTGTTTGAGGTTCATGGGAAACTTGTGCTGCTTGTAGGCCCCGTGCTGAAACTGTGGCTGTCCTGGATTAAGGACATGTTGCACGACCATGTGCTCTAGGCTTGTAGGTTGGAGGGCTGAGCTGTCTTTACTGGTAGGGAAGGACATGTATATATGTTTTGTAAAATAATAGTTGGTGTATGCATTTGACACTGTATGTAGTGCTTACACAGATGCTCTCCACGCATGTGTGAGCAGGCTGGCTCTTTACGCATGTTCCCTGGCCTGGGGGGAAGTTTTTCCACTGTGAAGAGCAGAGAGAACACTTAACCCCTCTCCCCTGGAATGGCACAATAGGAAATGGAAAGCCTGTGCCTCTGGAGCATAGGGATGCTACAGTGAGAGCTGTGATACGATGACAAGGCCACAAATGCTGCACAGACTCATGTCAAAATAGCTTAGATTAATTTATTAAATATGAAGGTAAATTGAAATGGACTGTATTTGTAGTCTGATGGAATTCATAGTATACATATGCTTGAGATCTTGTTTTAATTCCATTTCTCCAGGGTGTTTCTCACCTCCGAGTTTTCTTTACGCTTTATCTTGTGACAGATGCTTTATAGGCATTTCAGTCACTCAAGCTGCTATATTTAATCTATGTATTACTGTTAACACAGAAGGTGTTAATATCCATAATGATGTTTCCTTTGAAAAAAGCCAGCAGCATTTATTCTAGCTTTTTATCTTTAATGTGATTGTCAAGATTTTGCTATGTTGGAGAAGGAAATGACATTCAAGCCACCTCAAAGTAGTAATTCCATTAGAGCACTTTCCAGTTCCTTAGCTATTGCTTTGTCTTCTTTAATTAGCAGAGAAATTCAGTAAACATGTATTAGTGAAAGGAAACACACTTTAAAGTGTTGTCTGAAGACAGAAAATAAATAACCATTTTTCTGTTACAATTGTGAGGAAACATGCTCTGCTCAAGTGGATCCACAGGTTCTGCTAGGGTTTGCTTTGGGTGGTGAACACCAGAGGTTACAAAAAAGCCCCACCACTCATAACAAATCTTCAAAGCAGTAGCTGAAGCTACAAATATCCTTATCGATTCTAGATGCTCTTTACCTGCATCCTGGGTGGGAGTGCAGGACAGGAGTGATGGAAATAGCCAAATGAGTTGGCTATAGTCTAGTGGGAAGCTGTTGAACACAACAGGTATCCAAGTATTGGAAATCCCATAACAGATGGTTATAAGGCAGGCTGGCTACCAAGGTCCTTTGTACATTTGAGACCCACCACCACCAATGCAGTTGGGAGCCAGTAGCTAGTTACTCTCTGAAAGGAGCCAACAGAGGTTCACCATGGCAGGGTGGCTGCCCTCACCTGAATATTGGAGGAGAACATGGTTGTCTGAGTATTTCCCTAGGGCCTGGGGAACCCTCCACAGCCTGAGGCATTTCAGGCTTGCAACTCTCACCACCCAGAGGTCCCAGGTGGTCCCAGGTCACCCTTCTAATTTGTCTTCTGCTATTATCCCTTTCCCCAAGCTCCTGCGTGTTTCTCTTCCAGAGGAACTTGCTTGTCTCCTGTGACCAAGCCTGGCCATCCTTAACTATTCCCCACATCCTCCTAGTTCAGCAACCTCTGTTGCTTGCAGTTGCTTTTGCCCAGTCCCTCCTTCATCCTTGCCAAGTCTGGTGGTCTGTTGGCAGCCAGTGACTACCCAGACGTGCTTCTGGGTCCCTGTATGGCTGGGGTGGGAAGACTACTGCCATGTTATAAGAAACTGTTCACTTCTGGGCAAGCTGAAAAGCAGCATTGAAGGTGACTTAGGAATATTTAGATAAAAAGAGAAGCAGCAGATCATATTGTGGAATTCCAGGGTTAGTTCTCATTGCGACACAAAGATGAAGGCATCTGAATTTGCTTAAACTTTGTTTTTTGCTAGTGCTTCTTCTTTGGACCTGTTCCATGATTTCCAAAGAACCTAACAATGATTCATTTTTCACTTTGCAAAGCACTCAACCAAGTGAAATTCTCCGTTCTGAATGTTTATGCTGAAATACTCTGGCAGCAAAGTGAAGCTGTGTGTACAAGGTGTGTACAGACCAGTTTCATCTGCAGTACTTTCTTCTGCATTCTTTTTTTCCAAAAATGTTAATCACTAAGAGCATTTAACATAATTACATAATCAAATTATGAGGAAAAGTGCATTTTAAAATGGAATGTTTCTTCCAAAATTGGTATTTTAGATGTGTTGCTTCTTGAAAAATTCAAATAATCAAAATTGTATTATTTGTGCAAATGTTTGCTACCTCTGATTTTTTCCACTTTTGCATGAACTCTTGAGTACATTAATGTGTAATTATAAAAATCTGAAACTTTAGTAGCCATTTTGTATTCCTTATGAAGAGAGGAGATAATGATGAGAATATTTTGTATTTAGAAGAGGTATAATTTTTAGTGTATTTAATAGGCTTTTATTTCTTAAATGGCTTCTACTGTAAGCTAATTGATATTTAAGTGGGAAAAGGAGCAGCTACAGTTTCTTTCTTGAGAAGATAATCAGAAAATAGGCAGGTCTTGGGTAGTTACTGGGGATCTGGGAGAAGAGGAGAAGGTGGCACCTGCATTTCCCATCCTGGTGCAACTGACTTAAAAGCACCATCAGTTTTACGGAGAACTGAGAGGACATTACTGTATTTGTAATCACATTTCCTCTCCAAATAATTTAGGGAGCATTTGTTTGTTTCATTTTCTTTTTGTATGAAGGCAGAGGACAGAAAGTAGATTCTTTACTTTGATTACCCCTAAAGCGATCTGCAGTGAAGGAACTGTTGGCATTTTCTTGGTGGGTCTGTGGCTGAGATGTGTTGTTTGGGTTAGGTTATCGTCCACACTCCTGAATCTTACATCACCCTATTTTTAATCTTCCTCAGTCAAAAATAGTGTTAGGGTAACAAAGCAAAGCGTTGCTTAAATTCTTTCGGTTTTCCCTGTCATTCCCCATTTACTTCTGCCGGTGCTCAAATCAATACCCATCTCCAAAATATATCTCTGAAGTTGCTTGAGGCAAAGGAATCAGTCTGCAGGTTTGCTGTCAGAACAATGTTAATTCAGCACCTCCAGTAATGCCAGATAATATGGAATGGCCCAATTTAGACAGTTTTCTGTTTCTCGAAATAGGTGTCAGCTTTTCTGTATCGATTACAAATGGATCATGAAATGTTTATGTAATGAAGATAAAAGGATTCCAAAACAGCATTGTTTTTACCAACAACTGGAAAAATGATGTATTGCCAATTAAATTGCCAGTTCTTAATCCTCATCTTTTGTCTGCCTTTCCCTTTCTTTCTGCCTTTTCGATGGACTATTCAAAAGAAGTTCAGTCAGCTTATAGGGGCTGACTCTTGCAATTGTTGGAACTTGATTTTTCTGATAGCAGCTTTATATAACGTACATCTCCAGAATGTCTATTGTCACTTTTCTCTAAATAGATGACAGTGCATCTAATATCGATTCTCTTCATCTTTTTGTCATTCAAATATACTACCCATAAACTTAGAACCTGTTAATTTTTTATTTTTTTTTAGTTAGGAAAATAAAGTGCTGGGTAATGTTCTTTTTTTCCCTTCTCCTTTCTCAAGTACTTTTTTTTTTTCCTCAAGGCCTTTCTATTGCAAATTATGTGAGGTGCATGTTGCCAGACTAATTAAAATTCTGACAATTTTTGCTGTTACTTAGCTTGTGGTTGTGCTATAGGCTTACAGGAGAATTCATCACAAAAACCTCATTGTGTTATTAAATAATGCAAAATACAATTGGGATACACAACTGTGCACAAGTACCGTTAGGTTGCTTTCATGGAAAATATTTCATTTTCTTCCAGAACAGATCCTTATTTCTTCACTAGTGATGATCCCCACCTTCCCTGGCTCGGAAAACTGCCTGGAAGGTCTAGCATGTCCTGGCTAAGTTCCTGTGGGTCTGATCTATCCTGAAAAAGTGCTGGTCTGTCCTGAAGAAGTTATGGTCAAAGACCTAGTGAACAGCCTAAAGGGCCACTAGTTTACTGGCAACAGTATCGTATTAAGTCATATTTTAGTTCCATGCAGAGGAAAAGTCACTGCTTCTCCACCCAAGGGCAGGGTGTACTGGCCTTGTCAGGATTTTAACAAAAGGGAATTTGAATGATTCAGTTTCTATTTGAACTACAATAGGTGAAATACAGTGAGAAATAAACCTGCTTCTGAAGGACAGTGATATATATACTTTTAGTAAATATTTTTTTTCCTTTTTTTTTTTTTTTACTAGAAATACTATTTTTTTTTTCTCTGAAGGAAAATGAAATGCATCATGTGGAAGGATCCATCATGTAGGTGTGTACAATAGCTTCCCGCAGATGTCATCTCAGCCTACATGAGGATAATGAGATCAAAAATAAAGAATTTTCTTCCAGTAACTAGAAAAATCAAGACACTATATGAGCAATTATTTACAAATCCGTTGTAATAATCTAGTACTAGATTGTGTCACCACAGTAGCTTGTCTGAACATCCTCATGAATTTCAATGCGAGGGTATTCAGTGTTGCCCTTTTCAGACTGAAATGCCTTGAATGTAAATACCAATGGCATGTTGTATTAGCAAGTAAGTTGGTATATTGTTAAAGCTACTTAAATTTTTTTAAAGGAGAACATTATTTCAGTAGCAGATTCTAATTTTTCAAAGGGGAAGGATTTAACTGATCTTGCCAAAACATCCTTTAAAATTTTGTTAGCACTGTGTGTTCTTTTCCTTCCATTATGTCCTGATAAGTTTGGTATAGGGCAAGCTGACATATCAGTGTTGTCATTAAGTATCCTGGATTTAAGGGAAATTGTCTGTGGGCTCTGTGTGGGTTGAAAGGATCATTTCTCATCCTCTACTCAGTCCGTCTCAGTATATGTTCTGTAAAGCATCAGAGTTTGCTGATTGCTTGTAGAGGATGAACCTGAGAAGTGAACTGTACATTCGTTTTGTGTAAATGAGATGGGAGATGGGCAAGTTCTGATTAATTATAATTGGAAAAGTATAGCTTTTGATTATTTTACATGTTGTTATTTTGGTTAAAGCACTTGGAAATGTCTTTTGCAAATTAAAACAAATATATTGAGTACATAAATCAGTCCTTGAATCTGGCATGAATCTGCCCAGAATATTAATAAAAACATTGAAATTTAATAATAGCCTTATGCCTCTGAAGTGTAAAATAGAGATACCATCAAGGACTTCAGCAGCAAAGCTGTTATATCTAACTCATTAGTTAAGTTTTCATTAGCTTCATCCATCGTTGTTATCCTCACCTTGCTGGTGAATCATCACCAACAAGAAAATCAGGTTTTACACAACAAATTTGTTAATAACATAAAAATGAAAATAAATGAATGTTTTCTTAGGATATAAAGCTTGGCTATTCTCAGTCTTTACCAGTTCTGCAATATTAACTACACAGTTTTAAAGAACAAGGAAGCTCTGGTTGTCTATATAAATAAAAATAACTGATAGGACTAATATGTGTTTCTTGAATAACACTTACAGAGACAAATGCACTGTATGGGTTGTCTGTGGCATGCATTTCAGACTGCATTAGGTATGAAGTGTGATCCTCTAAATTGTTTCTAATTGTCTAGGGTAATGTGATATAAACAGTGTGATCATTGTCTAGAACTGGTCCAAAATAGGCTGTACAGATCAAGCCATTAATCCTGCTTGCTGTATATTTGACACAATCTGGCTTTATTCCATGCTTTCAGACCAATGTCTGGACATGGGAGGTCAGGGCTATGAGCAGGGGAGGTGGTGAGGAAATTGGGGTTGAATTAGGGGTCAGGTAGGAGGGCTTAGGGTCCCCAAAGATGAATGGGGGCTTCTAGCAAGGACTGCTCTCCTGAGATATGGATCTCAGCATCCTGCAGAGCTCTGTAGTGTGTCCCTGCTCTTTTTAAGAGGTGCTTGCATGTGCAAACCAGAGCTAGGGCATGCTTCACTCGGTGCTCAGCATTTTCCTGTGGTGTCATTGGGAATATTCATTAATTTCATTGGGAGCAGTCCTCTGGGAAGAGTTTGTTTTCAGACCTCATGGGTCATAGAAGCCTAATTGGCTCACCTTTTCCAACACTCCAGAAAACAAGGTGTAAAATTTCATTTGAAATTATTAGGTAGCATAACCTAACTGATTTTTGCATCATGAAAACATGAAAAAAAAAGTCCTTGTGAGACCTTTTGTGCTGGGTGCTTAAAAAATAGAGGAAGAAGAGAACCTCAGCCCAGGAGCATGTTTTTAATATCCTCTGGTTGCTCCTAGGCATTTCTGGCCAGTGCAAATAAGGGTGCTTTCCATTTTTACACTTCCCCAAGTGCATTTCCATCCACACTTGATGGATCTAGACCAGCTGCTTGGTCACTTGTATTCAACAGCATAGAAAATGCTTCAGGAGCTCATGTTTGAAATAGTATGAGCTCTTCCCTAGTGAAGTCCTGTTCCTCCAAATGCTCCTTCAATGCACTGCTTCGTCTGTGACTGTAAAGCTCTTGGTGAGTTGCAAGACTCTTAAAACATCTCACGCTATTAGCATCTGTTCTGTAATTCACTGTCTCAAAGCATGTTGCTGTAATTAGAAGAATGCCTGAAACTTCAGGGATAGGCTCCAACTTTCCAAACACTGCCTTGATATAAGTCAGCGATAGGAGTGTCAACAGCTCAAGTCTGATGCCACCACTTCTGTTTGTTGCTCTCCAAAGAGTGCATTGTTACCTTGCATGTACCCTACTTTTATTTTTAAGACCAGGAGCCCTCTGCTGTCAGGGTGGGCCTACTCAGAGCAGCTTGTACGTCTACCTGCAATTCATTAAATTTTCAAAGAAGTACCACCTTCCATGCTGATCCTTATGTTTGAAGACTCCTTATGTAGTTCTATGTGTTTTGAGGTTTACACGTGGTCATGAATGTACTAGAAGAACACCTGGAAACTTCCCTTCTTCATGAGTGCCTTCAAATCTTGCTGCTAGGGAGAAGCAAGCATTCTCTTGGGTTAGTCAGTGCCATCGTGTTGATTCCTTGAGTTTTGTTTTCTGGACGGTTGTGGAGGAAGAGTGCTTGTGTCTTGCAGCACTGCTACTCCGATGTTGCAGTATAGGTGTCGACACAGCTTTGGCAGGAGTTGGGGTAGCATATGGGCAGTTACAGCTCTCGTGCCATGGGAGCAGTCTGTTCTGCTCCACTGGACATGTGATGGTGGTTGCAGGTGGAAGGTGATGGTAGATAAAGGTGAGTTTTGTCTGAATTTGAGGAGAAACATGCAGGTGGTGTGTGTGTGCATGCAAGTTGTCTGTGTGTGTTTTGTAGCAGCTGGGCTAATACCCTCAGGTGCGCTGTGAGTGATGCTTCAAGTCCCACGTCTTAGACCAAAGCCAAGAAACTCTAGCAGGAGTCACAGGACAGTAGCTGACAAGGCTGTTAATTATGGTTACTTTGGTGGAACAAGGCCCCAGTGATGACAGCTTGCCATTTGGCAGCCAAACTGATGGTATGTCAAAGGTATGCGGTACTGCGGCAGAGAGTTACAGCTGTGGGATCTCAGCCAGTTTTAGCAGAAAAAAAAGAAAACTTTATTTATGGAAAAAACATTTTTATCCCCATTACTCTGATAAAACCTGGCTGCAAGGGTTAGATTGTTAATTATTTTTTTACAGATGTGAGTGAAGCTTGGAAGTTGGTGAAAGATATCCTATATAAATTCTTTAGCAAGATCCAGGGATGGAGAAGTCTGGAGTGATTTCTTACAGTGTCATGGCAACCAGCTCTACCCAGAGGTGGCATCTTATCAATTACATTAAATAATTAGGAACAACAGTGAGTAAAGTGAAGAAAAACAAGAATGTCGGGTGGGAGGCAGCTAAGCTTCTCAGCAAAATAATATGCTGTTTCATTTCTGGAATACTTCAGCAGAGGCTGAAAGGAGACTGAGGAGAGAAGAAAATGGAAGGAATTAACAAGATAATGGAAAAAAAGCTTATGGTGGAAACTTATTCAGATAACATGGAAAGTATTTAGGCAAAACCTGAGTTTTGTTGAAAAACATTTTTATTGACATAGATTTTGCAAAAAAAGAATTAATATACATAAGTTGGGGTTTGTTTTACTTTCCAACTGCATATGTTTTTGCTTCCAATACAGCAGAAGAGTTCTCTCTTGCTTGTTCTCTTTCTCTCCTTTTCAGCTCCTTTCTTACACTAGAAATATACTGCAGAAAAATCCTTCCCTTTGTTTCCTGTTCAAAAGGTTTTAAAAATGAGTGGAAATGTTACTGTGATTTTTTAAAAAAACTTTTCACTTTTATGGTGGAAGAATTAGAATAAAGAAAAAAGATACTAGATTTTGTACTTCTTTCACTTTAAAAGACCTACTACTACAAATTCAGATTAAGAAAACCCAAAGATGTTATTTTCTGTTATTTTGCTAAACATTACCCTATATCACAATTTTAAGAAACTGAATAATAAAATGGGATAATTTTTAAAAGAGTAAATGTCTTGATACTATATGATATTTCATTCTGAATTCTCCCTGTTCAATTCTGAACATTCAATTCTGAACAGGGAGACCTGTAGTAAATGACAGATATGGAACAAAATTAAATCATTTATCTTTCTTTGTAAAATATTTGTATAAATGTCAAAGATGTGGTGGCTGTGACATTATTATTGACATCATTTTGAGGAGGGCTAATTCTTATTTTAAGTTCCCTCTTTCTTTAGTAACGATATCTATCCTTTATGCACAGTGTCCACGTTGCAATGTATTTACTGTGAGTAGATGCTAAAAAAAAAAAAAAAAAAAAAAAAAACAAACAACAGTTTCCCAAAGGCCTTTCATCCTGCCTTTGGGAAATTTCCTATATATTTTCTTGAAGGAAAAGATAAATGTATCTGTTTATTGCCAACCCTAAAGCTCACAAAGATCAGCACATATTTTCTATTGACCTCAGTGAATTCTGGATCATGACCTCTGGGAAAAATGTGTTCAGATTAATATCATTAAGAACCAAGGCAGGTTAGCTTGCAAATTTGGTTCAAAGTGTTTTTATTTAGGTTAGGTTAATGTGTTTTAATGTTATGCTTACTAATATGTACTTACAGGAATAATCACTTGCATAAAATGAGAAATACGTGAAAGATTGTTTCTCCCATGCCATCACTACAGGAAATGAGTAGGCTCTGCTCCTTAGATAATAAATTTCTACGTCTTAAAAGATTAAAGGAAATATTTGCAATTTGATCAAAGAAACTGGGGAATAACATTAACTCAATTGGGATTGATTTTGCAAAACTGAATAGAAATGTAAAGAAAACAGCTTTGCAAAGTCAACTACAATTAATAGTTCGGTATAAAATTGATGTACCATTCTACAAAGACTTGGGAACAAGCAGGCTGGAAGGCCTGAGAGGTTGCTCTAATAAATGGGTTGTTGAATTTTAAATTCATCGGGTTTGTAGACTTCATCCTGCAAGACTTATGGCAACTTCTTACTCACAGAAGTAGTTTGTGGGAGGGAGAATTGAACATGAATGATACCTGCAGGTGTTAGTAGCACTAATAGGATTTGGTCTTTAACACAGAAGGACAAAAAATAAAAGACACCTCAAAAATACTGTCTAACTCCCCTATTCCACATATATTCCATGTCTTGTGTGTAATTCAAAATGTCGTTGCCCCTAAAAAGGAGTTTAATAGAATACGTGCCCAGCTATTAGTGCCTTGTAATAGCTGAGAAGTAACTAAGAACGCTACATGCATTGGCAAAAAATGCATGAGAAGAGACCCTGAAGTAATAAATACTACTACAGCATATGAACAAAAACATTGAGAGCATCAAGATTACTTAAATTAATCCATTGCATTCATAACTAATCTCATTTCTACTTGAATATATGGCTATTTAGCATCTTTCTTTAATAGGAGGTAAAGTGGTGTGGAACTGGGACTGCCAAACTGGAGGGTTGAACATGTATTAGAAACGAATGGCTTACTTGCTGCTAAAGAGTTAATGTTCAAGAGACATCCCCTAGCTGTTAAATGCTTAGGTCACGTCCTGTTGTTTTTATTCAGTCAAATCTCTCCTTTATTTTCAATTGACTTTTAGGATTGGCTTAGTCACTGTTGGATAAAATTCAAAAAAGATCAGCTTTACTTGCGTTTGCCCTGCTCTGGGAAATAGTAAATACTGCTTGTAGTAGAAAGATGATAAAATCTTCCTAACTAGTGGGATCTAAGCCATGATACTAGTATAAGCCTAAAAACAAAATCTAAGAAACAATTTAAATGTTACTGATTTCTTTTTTTTAATTCCTTCCCTCATAGTCTTACCTATGTGCAGCTTTTCTCTTTTGTGCAGCAGGTCTTTTTTCTGCTTAATCCTGAAATTAGCGTTTCCCTTTTGATATAAAAATTTCACCACAGAAGCAATTGTGAAAAGGACAGATGAAATTCAATGTCAGTGCATGCAAATTAATACATGTAGGCAAAAAATAGCTAGCTATACCTATATAATAATGGTTTCTAAATTAGCAATTGCCACTTGGGAAAGAAATCTGACTGTTACTGCAGATAGTTCCTTGAAAATATCAGTGCAATATTCACTATCAGTCAAAAAAAGGCAAATAGGATTTATTGGCAAGTAACTGTAATGGAAGTGGAAAACACTGCACCACATTGCGCTGTTCTGCAACAAGATTTTGTAAGACTGAAAAGGGTATCTAAAAGGTGGCAAGAATGAAACATGAAATGACTTCCTCAGAAGGAGAGATCAAGTAGATGAGGGCTCTTCATGATGGAAAAAAACAAAGCAGGGAAAGGCTTACATAAACTAGGAGTGGTGCACAGAATGTGCAGAGGAGCAATTGCTGTGTTTTCTTACAAGGAGAGCTGGGGGTGGCTAATGTCAAGGCAGGGGCAGCAGTACTTGCAGAATGGCATGACAAAATACCTCATCATGTGATGTTTTGGTGAGAGAAAAATAAATAAATAAAATAGATTTTTGGAAAGGAATTAGGTATTCTCAGTGGAAAACTTTAGTCATAGTCAATTAAATACTCAGTTTGGATGCAATGGGCAGTTTAGAAAGTCCCTGGACTCAGGGTTCATGGAAATCGAGGAAGTGTCCTGCACACCTTCTTTCTTGTTATTTTACCCTAAGTACCCATAAGGGGCTGCAATCAGGGGAAGGATTTTGGCCTCAATGGGCTATTGGTATGATGCTATGCATCAATTCTGTATCTGTAGACAGCTCCTTGGGCCATATGCATCTCAAGCATCTTCCACACAGCTTCTGGAGCTTTACAGTGAGCACGCCATTGTCCTGAAGAGGGTAACTTTATTGCAGGATCCAAGAGCAATGGGTCTTAGTGAAATGGGACATTTTAAAATGCTATGAAACAACCGCAAAAAAGTCAAAGGAAAGTGATAAAATACACTCAATTATTTCTTTCTGATACTCTCCAGACGTCAATGTAATTTCATTGACTTCAGTGAAATTAGTGTTAATGTTGGCATGGAAATGCAGCAAATTTAATTCCAGCATCTCCTTCCTGGAATAGCGAGCAAGAAAACAGAGAGGTAATCAGATAGAAACAAGTGCTGATCAGAAGGAGCTGAGCAGGGAAGAGGAGCCCTCCAGGAGAGGCTGCCAGGAAATACAGACGCTTTTTCCGTCTCACATAGTCATGCAGAGTTTGGCAATTTGTGCACAGTGCTGAAGTGAAAAGCCAGACTTGTTTTGTTTCTTTTGGTTGGCTAGTGTATGCGATCTCTTGCTGTTCTGCTGAATATTCATAAAACCCTTGTACCAGGACGGTAACAATGGCTACTAGTATTTCCAGCAGTGTCAATTTGCTTGGTATTATGGAGAAAGAAACTCTGGAGAGCTGGTGGACTGGTGGAAAAATGTGGAGAAAACGTGTTTGATGTAGTGTTTAGACAGTTTTTGCTTTGTCTGAGAGCAGACCTGTCTGTGGCCTTTGGAATGCTGATGTCCAGTTCTGCATATTAGTTATTGTCTGGCTTTGTGTTCTGCAGATGGAAAATGGAAAAATATGTTTAGGGTATTGCCTGCCATTTTACCATGCTGTTATTCTTCAGTGGAACTGTTTGTTGCACTGGCAAAGGGCAATGTAGACTATAAAAGGGGAAAACATGCTCATTTTTGCAGCTAGGCTTCACTGGGCTATTGATGGCTTTCCAACCAGCAGAGAGGCCCCACAGAAGCTGTCAGGCCCAGGGACAGTTCAACTTCAGCTACAGCTAAATCGATACTGCAATAAAGGACAGGCTCCCAAAGTGGATAATCAAAGCATAGCAAACAGAATTCACCTTTATAGCCTGCAAACTTTAGTGTGAAAATTTTGGACAGAACCATAATGATTCCAGCAAATCTGGAGTGGTGCTGAGGCATAGCCCTGCTCTGCGGCCTGTGCAGGCATGGCCTTAGTGGAAGTAAGGAACAGGTGTCACGTCAGTCTTGGGCACACACGTTTTGATAAAGTGGAAACCTACAGGAGAAAGGATTTCGCCTTGGCCCTGATAGGCAGCAGTGGGCTAGGAGCTCATGGTTTGCATTTTTTGGAAAATATTACATGATAATTACATTGCTCCCCAGGGACGTAGTCACGGCGCCAAGCCTGTCTGAATTTAAGAAGTGTTTGGACTGTGCTCTTAGTCATATGGTCTGAATTTTCGGGTAGACCTGTGTGGTGCCAGGAGTTGGACTTGATGGTCCTTATGGGTCCCTTCCAACTCGGGATATTCTGTGATTCTATGACTCTATAATATGATAAGTTTTTGGGAGGGGGTGTATGAAGATAGTGTATGCTCCATTTTGTCTTATGCTCATAACATATTTTTTGCATCAAAATGGAATTTTCTCCCATTCTTCAGATTCCAAAGGTTTAAAATCAAAAGACAGGAGGAAAAATGTTTTGATATGTAATTTTAGCATTGTAAAACCTGATGGTGAATTATTTAAACTTTTTGTGAATTTCTTCTTTTCTTCCCTCTTCCTTTTTTGAGGGAAGGCACATTTAATTTGAGACAGACTTTCAGCATCACCATAGAAAATGTTAGATACAAAATTTTGCTTGTTTCTGTGCAGATGTAGAATTTGCAGGAGGGAAAGATTGAGGGAAGGAGTCTTTGCAGATGACTTGCACAAGTGAGAAACATAATTTGGTTCAATTAAGTCAGTTTTGTGGTCATTTTGCAGAGCAGAATTATTCTGAAAATAATGGGATGTAAGCGTCATCTCCAAATTGGAGGCCTTTAATATTAAGTGCTTTATTTTGCTCCTTCTAAAAATACCCTATAATTACATGCAGAATCTATCCTCACAGAGTTCAGGCTGATGAATTAAAACACAGAAAGAGGGAACTGCCACACTGAAACAGCACTGCTTTACCTGAACTCTGTCTCATTAGTGTTTTCAGGTAGATATTGTATAAGCGATACTCTTGTTATGCTAACAGCTGTGTTTTCATTACCTCTCAAGGCTGTGCATGGTCTATGTTTTATAGCTGAGATAATTTATCTAATTGTTCCAAACCCATTCTTATTAATTGTGTTGAGATAAAATTGAACATCTAATTAAATGAATAAACAAAGTTAGATTCAGGAGAAATAGAAAGAATGAGCAAATTAGAAGACTGAAAGGAAAATTAACAGCTGCAAAAGGTCTGAGCCCATTCATATTGTGTGTTCACCTTACTTTTGCATAGTTGTACCTGTGCATACATACATGTGGATATGTATTTGTACATGTGGATATGTATTTGTCTTTGTGAGTCTCTAATATACATCAACACATCTATACAGTACAAATTTTTACATTGACACATGGGGGAGAAAAAGCCTGGGAGGAAAGAGCTAGAAACATTTTCCAGTACAGTCCAATACTTTGAAGGTGTGTTTACAAATTTCCTATTATATTTTAACAAGACAGGCAATTTAGGTGGTGTTCCTCAGTGCACAAGTGATGTTCTGGCATCGTGCCTCCGGCAACATTGCTATCCTGAGTTCATCTTAATGTGACAAGAACTTGGTGTCCCACTAAAAAATTCCCTTAAAAATGTTAAAGAAAGGAAAAAAAAATGCAAGGAAAAAAAAAAGCCCAATCTAGCAACAAGCTGTCAGTTTGTTTCAGATGGTAATACTGACAGCTGCCTACTTTACTCAGAGAACTTTTTTTTTCTGGAAATGATCCTTTCTGAGATGCTGTTGGTCCCCATGCTTCCATGCAGTAGTGTGGGAGACTGTGTGTATGTTATGCTTGTTCCTGGTGACAGATTTGACACAGCGAGGTAGGCAGAGGAGTGCACATGGGATGGTTTTGATCCACAGGTGTCAGTGCAGGCTAGTACTAATACTAAGGACCAATCACTCTGGAAAAGAAGCTTCTTTCTTTCATGGAGAAAGGAATGAGAAAAATTGCCGTGATGGGTAGGTGATTGTTTGACAGACACAACTGAGATACTTTTGGAAATAGTGCGAGATTTACATGTTAATAATATTCGATATAAAGAAAATGATAAATAAGGAAGGGGGCAAAGTGCTGGAGGCACAGAGTTGCTAGCATTCATGGTGAACATAATTCTCATGAATTTTGGTCATCATCTTCCTCTCTACTTTCCTTCTGCACCTACTGTAATGCCTTTAGGGAAGCAATTGCATTGCGATTAACGTTTACCATGGCACAGGACTTTATCCAGCGTGTCAAATGCTAGGTGTGCCGTTTGGTGCAGAGGTGATGAATTTCTGGAGAAATAAGAATAGTGAAGCATTAGTATAAGAAATGGTCTGGTTTGTTTTAATAATTATTCTCTGTATTTATGTCATACTCTTATTATAAATGGAAACTTGTCACAACCTTTATCACCACCAAAGGCTATGACCCACTAGATGCAACTTCCACTGCATATCAAATATGTAGAAAAAGCTTAACTCTCGGCCTCTTACGCTAGAGCTCTCAAGGAAGAAAGAATCTTCCACAATTAAGGCCCTGTGGATTTTTCAGGCAATGTGAAGTTTTTTGACTCAGTTAACAAAAGGTAATGCTGTTTGCCCTGTTGTCTGTTGCAGTGTAACCACAGCTGTTTTTCAGGCTGTGCCTGCCCATGTGGCACTTACCACCCTTGAATAATACAATGAGGGAGAAGCAGACCCAAGACATATAACACTTTCCAGATGAAAGAAAATGCAAGAAATTGTGTATAAATTCCAAGAGAAGACCACTGAACCCGTGCATGGCCGTATGTCTGATGTCCAGCAGTCTAATAGCATGGGGTGGCTGTGGCAGGGGATGCTGAGCAGGGAAGATGTTGTCTGTGAGCTGTGACTTCAAGCTGGTTAGGCATCTGCATAGTCACGCCCAGGCAGCTCTTGGCGTCTTATCCTCAGGAGTTTTTTCTTTGCTGCCAAGTAATGTTAGCCAGCTTCTGCTAATGTCCATCGCTTCCTCAGGGCTGGAAGATGAACATACTGATAGCTACGAACAATGGTAGCCTTCATTTAAGACTCAGTAAAAGCATGGTACTGTGTTTTGGATTGTAACTGTGTGCCAAATTATAGCTCATCGCATTTGCATGATGAAGAGGCATCAGAGCTCTAAAGTAAATATTTTCCTTTTTCTAAGTGCTCTTATAAACAAAAATGCTCCCAGTTTCACCATTTAAAAATTAGTGACTATACAAGTGCAGTTGAAATCCCTTATTTTTATAAGGATTTATGCATAAAGTATGCAGAATGCATAACTGCATCCAAAGCAGCTGTTCCACTCTGCTGTGCAAACAGTGTCCCTTATAAAGGGAAGAACAGTGAGTGTCAATTCCTATAGTTTACTACTGATCATCCTTGTAATTACGTAATTATTTAATTTTTGTCAAATAAATATCCCATCAGTGTGAACAGGGATTTTACAGATCTATCATTATTATCATTATCCTCTTAGTTTAGAGTTTCCATGCCTATAGTACCAGGAAGATGTTGAGTTGGAAAAACAGGGGTGAACATCACCTGGCCCTGCAGAGGAGCTGTGCATCCTCTGTGACTGCAGCGTGGGCTAGAGGTATGTTGGAGGGCTACCACCTCCCTGCATTGGCAATGCGGGACATACATCTGGATGCAGGCACTGTCTGTAGAGCGTATAGGCTATAGGGCTGATGGATTCAGGCTAGTGCAGTAATTATGATGTTACTGGAGGTGACAGTGCTTTGGTGGGGCTTATGAGAGGATAAATATATTGGATTAGGTGGCATGAGAAATTGCAATGATATGGCTACAGGTGTAATAGGAGGAAAGATTTATTTATATATTTATTTACTTTGGACTAGGTTATTTTGGGAATAAAATTTGAAAGGCAGTGCGCTCTGATGTCGATGTCTCTTCTCTGTAAAGCAGAAGCAATTGCATTTACGACACTGACTGAACACTGCTGTAAAACTGGCATCAGCATGGCAGGAATGGGGGAGTGTATTTTAACAGTGTAATTTTTGTAAGGGCTAAAGATACAAAATCAATTTTGGCATTTTGGAGGCTGGAAGAACCATGGGGCTGCATCGGTGCCTTCACTGCCAGAACTGGCTGGCAGGAGCACCGCCATGGGGTGGAGTTGGAGCAGGCAACCAAAAACTGCCATAAGATGGTGGGACTGATGAGAGGGGGCTTAGAAGGATTTTTCTTCTCCATGTAACAAACTTCGTTGAATAATGCTGATGGATTTAAAGAAGGTGTTTATGGTAGCAGTGGCAGGCTCAGCTGGGAGATGGAAACTGCACTGTGCTGCCAGGTGTTGCATCGAATAGCGCCTGCAGCCATCTTGCAGTATGATCCAGTGCATGAAGGTGACATGGAAAGGTCTAACAGAAAACTGCTCAGACTTAAAATAAATCACACGTTTGCATTTTGAGCTTATATCTAATTTTATCTGGTATCTATATAACTGGGTTTATATCTAAGTTCTCTATTGAAAGATGTAGCTTTAATAATATTAATCAAATATTATTACAGGCATGCCTAATTCTAAAAATTCGTTGAAGAAGGTGCAGGTAGCCTCAGCATGCAAAAATAAGTATCTGTATTTTTCCAGGATCAAGGCCTCATCTTCTTCTTTACAATTAGTTTAAAGGTATATTGCACATGCTTAGATTAAATAATACTCTAGCATGGAGCAGACTGTAGGGAAAATTAGATCTCACGATCAAGCTTTCAGTTCCTAAAGGCAGATGTCCCTATTTGGACCTATTTAGCATGCAGTCGGGATAATGTGAGATCTGAAATGCTTTGGGATAATTTAGGTAACTCTGAGAGTTTTTAAAGAAAATTCCTTGTTTTTAAACAGGCTTAAGGGTTTATTTAAATCATTCAAAGTATTTTATGCTAAATCGTTCAAAAATACTTTATGTATGTACAAATAGGGTATATCAAGACACATTTTAGTTATAAAAATATATACCACTTAGATCCTTGTATTTGATTTAGGGGAGTTTTTATTTTAAACACTGAAGAGTAAAAATAGAAATTAAAATAGCAGTTGAACCACTTTTGGGACAGAGAAGAAGTATTTCTACATCATTATTTTAAATTGATCACCTTGAAATCTAGTGAAGAATGAGATTTACACACACAGGACAATTAGGTGAGTGTTGCATGACTGCAGGAAACAGAAACATTCTGGAGATGTGCGATTCATTAAATAGAAGATGAATAAATGTAGTCTGACCTAACCAGTCATCTCAAGAAATCGGGTAATTTCCCCTTCAGCCTATGTAGCATCATTTCTCTCGTTTCCCCTGAGCTTCTTGTAAAAGGAGAGACTAAATTAAAACTATTGAGGTATGTGTGTACTTCTAGAGATTTCTTTACAGATTGTTTAAATCCTCTTGCCATCAAGGGAGGCACAATATTTTCATAATCTTCAAAACCTTTTGTAAATGATCTTAACTGTAAGTTCCCCCTGCCAAAAGTTATTAAAATCCAGCAAAAAGAGAAAGACCCTCAGTAGTGCTCCTCTGCCCTTGTTTTTGGAAGGTGAGGGCTAAGGTTCACACCTGGCACTGTGGCATTTGCTCATTAAGTAAGGGTGCTTGGAGAAATCTTGATTCATTAATTACAGGTACTGAGGATGCCTTAAAACCTCGCAGGCTGAGAAGGGAAGGCAGCATTAGCTGCCTGTTAGAGTGGTCCACAGGTGTGCATCTCTGTGCAGGGGAATCCGTAGGGTGCCAGAGGCCCTGAAGCCTCCCTGAGCGGAGGCATTTCTGCCAGCTGAGGAGCTAGCCCAGCTCTTCTCCCTGTTCTGGCCTGTCCATGTTGTGTTTGCCACTGATGCAACCACCCCAGCCTAAAGAAGTTGGGTGCAGAAGACCAAAGGCAGTTAACTTGTGTTTTTAGGGGGAATTAACCTTGTCCTGTTAGACCCTGACAAGCAGGCTTTTCCCTGTGGAGGACAATGCTCCAGCAAGTTTAACAAATGCAGTGAAAATGATTTCTTTATCAACATAAAGTCATTTTGTTGCACACTGAGACCTGCTAAAATATAAATATTAGCTATTTAAATGTCATGTGTGTTGTGCCTTTTTCTAAGGTATCATATGGGGATGGGGAGCTGCTTTCCAGATGATGGATTGTGGTGGATTATTTGTACCAATTTATGAAAAATGTGCTGTCCCCCAAAACTCATCAAACTCACCCCAGCGGTGGTCAGTGCTGGCATAGGGAAGCACCATGAACAAGTAGTCTCTGAGGCACAGCTTCAAAGCTCTGAAGATCTGAATAGGTTCCCCTTACATGTTCGCCACTGCTCTGCCTTGCATTAATCTGTAAGAGAAGTGGGATATTTAGATGAACTCAGCTGTGTGTCTTTACCATTTCCAACAGGAGTTGGTGGAAAGCTTTGATTTCCAACAGAGGGATAATGCCAGTTTTGTCTGTGCAGACTCTGTGGCGTGTAGGCTTGTGAGTTCTGGCTTAGTGAGGTACTGCGGGGTAATGTTTCCAACAATTTTGTAATCTTGATCCAATGATTTATTCTATTCTTAATTTCTTGAACAGACATACTCTCTTTAGGTACAGCTTTCCAGGGCCCCATGTTAAGACACAAAGAGACAGAATTTCTCTTCTGGATGAGTATTTTCTACATATTGTCTCTGCCAATTCGTTTTTTTTTTTATTATTATTATTATTTATTTTATTTTATTTTATTTATTTATTTATTTTTTTTTTTTATTTATTTATTTTTTTTTTTTTGTAGAGGAGGGAATGTATGCTGGTTGCTTCAGAACAAGCTGTTTTTCACATGGTGTTCTTAGCTGTTTCCAACACCAGCTCTGGCAAGTGCCAGAGTTGAATCTTTTTTTTCCCCCATATGACAGGCCACTATTTTCAATCAGCCTGTGTCTTCTGTGTAGGTTTGCATGTCTGGTTGGGTTATGTGCACTGCAATTGCATATGCAGTTGAGGTGTTGTTACAGGATTGCGTACATTTTACTCATGCAGAAAGGCAGGGTTGTGGGGCCATTCCTGACCTCTCTTTACCTTTGTAGTCACAGTTGTTTTCAGGTTGCATCTGACACCAGAGGACAAGAAAGGAGGTGCTCTGTACTCACATGTCTGTTGAGCTGAATTTGAGATAAATCACCAAATGTTCTTCAGAAGGATGAGGCATGTTGAACTTAACAGAAGTGACACTTCATCAAGAATGTCTTCCTATAAAGTCCAAAGGAGCAGAGAGTGTCATGTGGCATCCTCCCATCTACACTTTTAATAATCCTTAAGTTTTTATTCCTTATGTGAGTGTTGCTATATATCCAAGTGGGCACAGAGGTATAGAAAACCTTTCAGTGGCTAGCAGATATGATACAACAATCAGTAAAGCAAAGGGGTTGGGGGGTGGGGGGAGGACCAAACCCTTGCAAAGAGCTTTATTTTTGGTCATCATATACAGTATTAATCTGCTGTGCTCTCTAAAACTGAAGCCTCATGTTCATCTGTACTTCACGCTGTGTGACTTTGTTCGATACAATCTTGTCTGTTGAGATGAAAAAACGCCTTTTGACTTTGATGAAACAATGAATGTTATATTCCTGATGAACTCTATCATCTAATTTTTATATTGACATCGTAAAAAGCACAGTGAGAAATGGAAGTACGATTTTTCTGTTAGATAGGTTTTAGGAAAGCAGCATGTTTCTTTTAAAATGTCACTTCTCAAATAGGGGTGATAAGCAATAGTAAATGAGTATGAAACAAAGTGAGTTTTCTGGAATGAGGCAGAAGTGTGTTGTGTAGAGGGAAGACATGTGCTAAGAGAGAGAAAGCATTTTTCCTTTCACAGCGGGTTATTTCTTGCCATTTGTAGGCTGCGGTTGTTTTTTTAAAAAAGCAATATAGAAATGCATAGCTGCACTCTACTATACAGTACCTCTGAGCAAGGATTATTAAAAATGACAGGCAAACTTCTTTGTATTTGATAATGTCAAGAGCAGAAATAAAGTGCCATGCATTGGCATTATGAGAAATCAGAATAATTCTCTTTTTTGCAAAACCTGTATTACCTAATAGAAGAATGTCATTTTGGGCTTTCTTGCAAGGGTAATTATATTGTGACTCAAAAAGAAACTTTAAAGCTGCTTGGTTTTAAGAATTTCTTTCAATTCACCACTATTCAATTCATCACTATACAAGCAAAGGTGTACATTTAAGTTTTTGCTTGAATGCTTTGTCGAATTCAGGTTTCAGAAATTAACCATTCTACATCAAACAGTGTTTCAGTGCATCACACTTGTAATGGGATACTGAGTACGATGCCTTATCAGTTGGAAAGGCTTACTCAAAACGTGTGGTTTTCTTGAATATGGCATGTCATTCTTTGGCGTTACACAGCTCGGCTGGCTGAGCTTAACAGTTACGGTGGCACAGTTGGAAAAGGGAGAATCAAACCAGCAGAGGCAGTGCCAGGAGTGGGTTTGAAGTAATGCTTCCTATTCTACTGTGTCCTCCTGCCTTAGTGGCCATGAGGTACACATGGGACTTCCCATTGTTTGCTAATCTCATTTATTCCTTTTGAAATAATTATTGTCTGACATCTGGAGTTGACATGACATACCCAAGTCATCTGCTTGGGGCTGGCTGTAAAATTGGACTATGAAGTGCAACTCTGAATCTGTCTTGTGTACCCCTTGGCCATTGTCAGAGTGCCTGTTTCTATAAGTATCCCATTGTAAGGCTTCCCAGGTTCATTTCTCCTCCATTTAATTTATCTTTTTTTTTGGAACTGAGGCCACTCCACACGTGGCATGTGCTAGCTGATCTCACGAGAGCCACATTGATTGGATGATGCCGTCAAGGTTATTGACAGGCTGCAGCTTCACTTGGAAATCAGTTTGGATTAGTACAGGGTGTAGATTTAAAATGTGCTAGCTGTTTTTGAATAACTCCTGTGTTGACATTCTCTTTGTGATTGATTTTGTAAGTTAACATGCTTTGACTGGCTATATGAGTTCTATGGGTAGGTTCAATAAATAACTCTGTATGTGTACACGTGAGATTGTGTCGATAAACTGAAATTTTTCAGTTTATACCTTCACTCCTGTTTGCACTAATTTTTAACCAAGCATCAATTTATTTGAAATTATTCTTTAATTATGAGTAGCATTTTACTGGAGCATGCATATTTATTTTTAATTATCTCTGTGGTTTTCTTTTTCAGCTCTTCTTTATGCAACTATTTTTGGAAATGTCACAACCATTTTCCAGCAGATGTATGCCAACACCAACCGATACCATGAGATGCTGAACAATGTGAGAGATTTCCTGAAATTATATCAAGTCCCAAAAGGCCTTAGTGAAAGAGTCATGGATTATATTGTCTCAACCTGGTCCATGTCTAAAGGAATTGACACAGAGAAGGTATGAGTGCATGAGGTAACAATTTGGATAGCAAGAGTTTGTGTCCGTTGTGTACTTGCTTAGAAACAGAACTGTATAACAGCATATAACTTACTAACAAAGTCTTAACTGCATGCTGCTCCGTTATTGTGGTTGTCATTGGATCAAAAACTGGATGTTTTTTAAAAAATTGTGCAGCTTTGGAAATACGCCTTTATTTTTAATTATGGTAAATGTTTTCTGTCTTCTAGTTTGACTTTACCAAAATACTAAACAATTTTAATGTACTTAACTATTGAAATCAACAGGAAATTGGTCTTCAAATTAGTCTGAGGAAATAATTTAATGCCAAACCTATATCAGTATTATTCTGAAAAGTATTGGTATCTGTGAGTTGCAATGAAATGTTTGATTGGCTTGGACCTGTTGCTGATACCCAGGACATCGTCATCAACCAAATTAGTATAGGATTTAATGGCAGTAGTGATTGATCTTCTTAAGCTGAAATCTCTCACCTAGAACTTAAGGCCTTTGGCAGGGAGATACTAAAAATGTGTTACTGCTGACATCTGTGCTGGGTTCTACTTGGCTTTAGCCTTCAGAAAGTACTGGTCATTCAGGTGTCATTGAAAGTCAAGTAAAGGAAAAGGTTGTCTTCAGAGTGATTCATCCATTCTATTCCAGGACAGACCAAATGAATTGTCCTCAGGGCCTCTGTCTCCAAGACATGTAGTGGAGTCTGTCTAGCCTTGAACTGGATATTTTAGAGAGCTGAAGTCAGATGGGAGGGTTTCCACCTTCAATACCTTGAATGTAGGTAAGATATGACAGTTCTAAGTCTAGCTTTTTGATCAGTGGAGATTGGGGATGCTCCTTTGACTTTCATAGAGTTGGTACACATCAGCTGAAAGTAGGCACTCAGGCTCCAGTTTCCATGAAGATTTAACATCTGAAAACTTAGAAGGCAATATTCCAAGGGAGGGCAGGGAAGTGTCATAGCACATTAACGTCCTAAAATGTGTAGTGTTCACAGTGCTTTGAAGTTCTTGCTTTGTCCGAATCTCTTGTATAATGTGGGATGATGATGCAGCTTGTTCAGATATGCCAAGATAAGTAGCTACACTGACAAAGTTAGTTTTACGTTATACTGATGCAACGACAGTTATCATACTCATTTTCTGCAATGAAATTCAGTTTACTATCGCAAATATAAAAATGTTGCAACACAGATTTTGATTTCTTTGGTTCTTGTACTTCAGTGTGCCACATTCTTTAATATGTTAATTTCCTTATACACTAATACCCTAACTTCCAAATGCTGATTCATACAATGTTAACAGTGAGCTTTTCTATTGTAAACTACTGTAAATGCATTCAGCCTTTTTGTGTAAACTCAAAAACGTGAAAATTCAACTCTCATTTGCATTTATCTCCTTGCAGTTGAGCCAGTATACTGTATTATTCTGCTACAGTTTCATTAGATTTTAATGATGCTTTGCAGTTAATGAGGAAAACCTATGCTTTAATTACTGAAATTTCCTTCCATAGTTTCCGCATGTCCGGTTTTATAGATTATAAAAATGCAGTTAGAGCCATAATCTTCAGCTTGTGGTAAGCAGTGTTCTTTGGTCTGTAAGATAGTAATGGCTGCTTAGCTAGATAATTAATATGGCTGTAAAATCTGTGACTTAGGTTTTTAACAGTTTTCCCTTGGTAAAGACTTGCCTAAGCTTAGGCGTGGATCCAAAACCTATTTATAACAGTGGAAGGATTTCAGGAACTTCTGCATCTGGACATCAATAGTTGCATCTAATCGAACTTCCCAGAAAAGCCAGTGTTACAGAAGAACAGAGACAAGATAAACGTAAGAACTTGAGCACCGGTTTGAATATGTTGGTATTTTGTATCCCCTACAGCCTGCAAGTCTGCAAAAGCAATATCACCAGCAGCCTTTAGTGCCCGCACTGAGCATCCCCAAGCCTGTACAAGTGTAGCAGTTTGCTTTTGACTGCAGAACATTAGTCAAAGTGAGGATTTGTTTTAGGGTAAGCGTGGAAGGCTGTTACATAACAGGGCAGCTTTCCTATGCTTATCTATCTCCACTCAGGACAGTATTGTGATATGCTTCACCAAAGCAAATTAGAAAATGTTGTAAATCTTAGCTGAGAAATGATGGGAACATTGATACAGTCCCAGAGACTAGTCATGTAGAGTGGATCCTTCCTCTCACACTAGTTCCTTCATTAGCCCTTCATGCCTGTTGTAAAACCCTCTGCATTTAAATTGAATCTATCTGTACTAGAGCAGCAAGGGGATGGGAGCATGCTATAGGGACCCCCAATGTATACAGACATAGAGTCAGATTTATTCCCACAGACGCAGTGAGGCTAGCAGGACTATACTGGACCTGCAGCTCAGCTGCTAAATCTAGACAGCGTTCCAATGTATTTTGGAAAAGGGGATTACTGCCCCAGGTCTTGACTAGCTTCTCTGCACTGCTTTGTCTGACAGCCTGGACACGACCTTAGGGGCTTCTTCCAGTCTGGATTTCAAAGCTCCAATAATGAGATTCTGACCAGTCTGTTGTCTGGATATTTTTGATTCAAATGATTTCCCATTCTCCTTAACTTTTAAGAACCTTTCAATAAGCTTCGTATTATGCTGCAAAACGTGTGTGCTCATGACACATGGTAATTAGTGAGGAATTTCTAAACTTTTCAGCTTCCATCAGACAGCTCAGACAGTTTCCACCATCAATAGATGTTTTTCAACCTAACATACATTATTACATCCTAAATTGTTCCAAATATATCTGCATTGTCACAATGGAAGGTATTTTGCAACATCATTTGCCACAAATTTATAATACATTTCATTCAGTCACTCAGCATGTTGAAATGGCTTTGTTTTGAAATCCAAATTCAAAGGACAAGAAGATTAACGTACGCAAGAATGAAATTTCTTGTACGAGTGTCACGGTAGGTTCCTATGGTGATGAACCATCCTAGCAATTTGAAGGACTAAAAATAGATACATGTATGTGTTTCTTTGATAACCAAAGATTTTAAATTCATATGCTTGAAATTAAAATATAGTTCATAACTTAATTGGAATTACTACCATTGAACATGTGTAGATTTGTTGCGTCAGAACTCAAATATCTATCTTTGAATGACATATTCAGTGTTTAGTCCCAAAGACGATCTTGGCTAAAACCAGTAAGGATGAATCCTTTATCATATATGCACTGAAGGCAAAGCAGAAGTTACACATGGAGAAAGTTTAATGAGAATCTAGTCCTTGCTGCTTGTGAGAGCAGGCTGTCCAAAACAGAACTTTGTTTTAAAACCCCCGTTGGTTGTCATTATGTGGAAGAGGTCTTGTCTCCCACACTGGAGCAATGGTGCCTTAAACATAGGCTTCCCTGTTCCCCTTGGGAACAGCTCATCTTCAAATCCCATCTTCAAACCACAGCACTTCAGCGTCTCTGAGTGTTCACAAATAAGGAATTAACAATGACACTAAAAGCATTAGTGTATTTATTATTATTACTTAAGAGGAAGCAAGTGGCCTATGATCCATAATCTTAAATCACTTAAACATTAGAGCCCTCCTGTGACAGCTGGGTTGATATATGTAGTACATGCACATGGACTCTATCTCCTGGAGTAACAGTGGCTCAGGCAAGATGGAATTTATTTTCATGTTTAATGCTACAGGTTTCAGGGTTATTCATCTAATAATGAGCAGAACTAAGAACATGAGAAAACTATGATGCCTTTATATACTTAAACAGTATTTATCACACAGCAGAATGTTTTTTTGAGAGAGAGTTATAAAAGGAACCAGTGCGTTCTCTGTATATGGCCAATTTTAGCAAGAAAAAATACTTTATAGTAATTATCTATGAAACGCACACTGAATTCAAACCTCTTAAGTTTTTATTGAAATCTACTAGGCAGCAAATGAAAAATTTATAGGTATTAGATCTTCTGTAAGAAATAGGTCATTATACATGAAAGCAGAACAACCATTAACTTACATGCAGATGTCTCAAGGTCTCATCTAATGATAATGTTCTGAAATGTCAGTAAAACCCAAACATTTTCCCTTCTTGACCTCCATGCTGTTGTATGGCTTAGGATTTGCTCAGAAAGCAATTAAATAAATGTCTGTCATGTTTTAACAGTCACTTTGTTCAGAAAAGCCATAGGTTGAAATAAAAAAAAAAAAAAGGGTTCTATTTAGTTTGAACCTAACTATCAATGTTGATTCAAATGAGAGCCAATTCCACATTGAAATGACTGAAATAGAAAATCATGGGAAAATAATACAGTGTTAAAACTATTCATTGCTGCCCCACTAAGCTTTCATTCAGGAGGGATAGGTTTATGGTAAATAGACGCAGGTTGTAACTTTATTAAACATTTAATCTGCAGAAGTACAGTGCAGTTCAGTTGTGTTTGCTGTTAATAGTATCTTCAAGAACTGTAGTAAGAATTAGCATTACCACGAGAAAAATAGTGGAATGAGGCTGCCATTCCTACAGTGCCCCATCACACAGAGGTGTCTGTAAGTGCTGGCTGGATTTTCTCCTGGATGACCGAGGTAGAAGGCTTCCATGCTTCATGGCCAAAGAGAACTTCTACAAAATTAAGTGTGACAGCTACATACAATCCCCTGCTGAAGAGGGAAGGTAAAAATCATTTGGACAAGTATTTTTGTTTCGTTGTAGAGGCGGGGTTGTTGGTCGTTCCTTGCAGATCGGGACGAGGTGAACAAGAAGTCTCCCTTCACCTCACAGAGCTGAGCTAGGACCAGGTACAGTTGCAATCCACAATTCTTTGGAGAGCGGGCTGCAGGAGAGATGGTCAGGGTCTCCCTGTCCTTTGCACAGGTCCAAGTGCAGGGCCTGTGCACCTGTGGGGCTTTCTGTTTCACCTTAATGGATGGTATGGATCATTTACATAGAGCGTGCACTGTGCAGAGCCAGGAAAGATTATCCACCATGATCTCTTCCTCTTGGATGTGTTGAGTTTGGGTTAACAGAGATTAAAAACTATGAACCTCTCATACTTGAGGAAACAACAAGTCTATAAACCATGGCTGTAGAGCAGCTGATGAACTTTTTGCCTTGGGGAAGAAATACCTGCCTGGATGGGTCTGGTGTTTTCCTAAGCACAGCCACCAAGGGGATGGAGCTGACAGATGGGCTGTTAGTTCCAGAGACCACATCTTAGGGGAATGACCACATCTAAGGGACCTCCAAAGGTCCCTTACAACCTCAACCATTCTGTGATTCTGTCTTCTTCTGATCTGTTTTCTTAATGCTTTCACCCTTGAATGATATCTTTACATAATGTTGCATGTTAAAAATTAAGCCACTGCCAGCAGAAGCATGAAATGAAATGCATTGATCAACTCTGTTCTTCCAAGGGTGACCTTTGTGCCTAAAGTTGTTAATCCAAACAATCTTGAAGATCTTGAGATTCTTTGATACAAGCCATATTCTTTTTGATGTTCATTTTTCTTTCTGTTACCCCCCCTAAAAACAGACTTGTAATGATAAAGCCCTGTAGTCTGCTATCTGTTGCCCCATCAGGTCATTTAACTGTTGTGTTATAGAAAAGCTGAATCCAGTAAAACCATTAACTGTTCTGAAACTTAGACAACGTGGGATCTGCTACTGTGTCATCAATGGATGTTTTTAGTGTGCTTCTTGCTACGTTTCTCAGTGTATTAGCCAAACCAACAGGTACTGTTCTTAAAGCACATTGTGCTGCTTTTCATCCTTCTGTGTTTTTTTCAGACCTTTAGCCAGACTTCACCTGGGTTGGCAATATTGAATTTTACATGATCTAGAGCAGTTTCTAGGGCTTTTTGAATGTCTCTAACTTTTTACTCAGTTAAAATGTGGTTAATTTTATTACTGTAGCACTAAATATCAGCATTTTGATCACTGGTTCAGGTCATATATCATTAATAAGAAAAAACAAGTGGAACTTCACTTACTAGACTTGATTTTCAGATCTGAGCAGTTAAATCCAAGTGACCTTGGATTTTAGGTAGTGCATTTAAAATGGAACACACCACTGCTGCTTAGATTCAATTCTTAGTGCCAAGATATTCAATGATGTATTAAAGATTACCCTAATGCATGCAGGGTTAATAACTGCTCAGTTGCATACATCACCTTTGATCCACTTCCAAAATGATCTGATTATTACAGGAAAATGTCCTTTGATTTGCTCATCAGCTGTTTTCTTTCCTTTGTCTCTTTGGCTCTAGTCCAGTGCCAAATGTAACACTTTTAGCCAGGTCTGCAAAAGAATTCAATACTCAAATGAACCAAAACATTCTAAAAATCTGAATAATTTGTTCAGGTGCCTAGAAAATGGTGTTTTTTTTTTCCTTTAAAGATCTGACCTTGATTATAAGTGCTGAATATGTCTGAGAACCCAGAATGGCCTTTCTCCACAAAATAAAAAGAGATATCTGTGGACTATAACAGGTTAGAAGTCAGAAGAGTTTATTATTGAATTTGACATTGCTAAATATCTCCAATACTTTCTACTCTTACTCATTTAAGATATTCTTCTGCTAACACTGCCTAAGCTCTTAATTTGAACATCAGTCAATATATCCCCTAGCTACAACCCCGAGAAAGTGAGAATTTTGTGTGCTGAAAGAGAATTGCAAATAGATATCGTTCATGATTCACTGGCCTCTGTCCTCTTTGTTAACAAATCTTAACAGATTCTGTGATATTTGTTTAAGCCATCACACAGTGTTTTCTAGCTGGGGAAGATTAAAAGAAAATACTTAAACCCTTCCTAAAAGCTATTATTTGGACACATTCTTAATCTGTACAGTTTTTGTTTTGATACATTTCTTTTTCTTTGAGTTCTTCATAATCTCTGCTCCCCGTAGAGATCTTTGAACTGTTCAAGGGGCTTATCTTAAACTGCCTGAGCACGCTGAGGAAATGGATGGGAGAGGAAAAAAATCAGATTGAACTTCCTTTGGAATTTTAACACCCCACCCCCTTCCAGATCTTAAGTAGAAAAGATAGTGAGACATTTTGTGCCAATTCCTGTGAGTCTTCCAGAGTTGGTTACTGCTTTTCCCCATCTCTTGCAGCAACCACAAGCTTTTCACTCACCACCAGCATTTTACATACTCCATAGGGTGTTCTGGAGATGATGCCAGTGCTGAATCTCTGCACTGAGTGCCCTTGTGCTGGGTTTGTATCAGCTGGGTGTAAGACAGGAGAGTGCTGGTGGCAAAGCCCAGCAATTGTTTTATACTGACTTTGAGAAGGCTTAATTTTTCTACACAGATGAGGGAGGTAATAAGTGTTATTCTGTGCTTTGCTTTCTCTTCTCTCAGCTTTATAACTGTTCAGATCTTTGTGGATACATGTGCACTGTTCACGTGTGGCATGGAGCCTGGCTCCTTTTCAGTTAGAAATGCAGCTTATGCAGACAGAGAAGGTTTTCCTCTGGGGAGGCTTCAGCTTTCTCCTCTGATTTTGTATCAAAACATAGCAGGTTCTGTTCTTTTATGGTGGTTGGATGCATATGGGAAAGCTGACTGCAAAGTCTGTGGCTACAGATTTATTATGGAGCAATTTCTGTAGCAGCACAAGCATCTGGTCCCTGCAGGCAGCCTGCTCCAAGTTGTGTGCTCCAAAACCATCAGTTAGTAAAAGCATTGCAGTCAGCAGCCTTCGTATCCTTCCTTACTTATAAACTACAGCTTTCACTGAGAAAGGTCTTGAAGCCTCTAAGGAAATTTCCTCTTCAGAAACTTGTCTTGGTGGTTTCTTGATATGCTGCTGAAAGGATACGCAGACTCAAGCAAATGTCCCAGCTGAACTTTCACTCGGCTAACATAAATGCCAGAGGCATTTCCCTAATGAACTTTCCCTAGTGAAATGATTGACTGAGCATTACAGTTTATCTTCGCCCTTAAACTGAAGTTCTCTTTACACCCGTGTGTTGCATTTGTATGACCATATAGACTCACTTACAACCACGCTGCTGTTAGTTTGTGTCTTTTTAGCTGCATGGTGCCTTAAAAATGCTGAGATCTCAGTAAGCATTTCACAATAGGAATGTCTAATTCTTGTATGACCAATAAAGGATCATTTTCAGAAGAATGTTTATCTGAAATTGAGGTGCTCATTTTATCATTTTCTGCTCTTAGGATCTTTGGAATGTTTATCATTAGCTTCCAAATGCTTCTGTGTGATCCTATATCACATTGTCTTTTATGGAAGCAAGAAAATTACTCCTAATCTGTGTCACCCACGATCCCTTTTTACAGTATAGCTAATAGTCATATCAGAGAAGCTGATGGCGTTTGTGAGTATTCTCCTGAATTCATGATGTTGGTATTTGTAAACACAAAAAGCAGTGCTGCAAAATCAGGTTGGAGCTCATGAAGTCCTGTCCTTGGAGCATGCAGAAAACACACAACTTAATATTGAGATTGTCTGTCTTTGCCCTGCTCCCCCACCCCATATGTGTACCTATATTTGTCTTGATCAGTCAAAGCCCCTTTGCTAAGTCTTTCCCTATTAAATATGTCTTTAGTTCTCATCTGTTTAATTCTCAGATCTCAGTACAAGCAGAGTAGCAGACAATAAAACTGAAATAAAGACTATTCATCTGTGGCTAGCTCTTGGGTCATTCCTCATTTACTGTTGTACTTGTTGATAAGTGACATCTCCATACAGTAATAAGTCATTAGGAGAATCACTTCATCATCACATCAGTGAATTCCTGAAGTATGCTAACACTGGCTTTTTCTGTGCAATGGATTTTTTTTTCTGACTCTTCCTATTACAAGATGTGACGATGAATATGTTTGTTGTAACTACAAAAAGAGTAATGCTTTGAGTGCTCACTTCTAGTTCCCTGTGCTTACCTCTGTATTTGTGAGGAAACAGTATGCTACTTCGCATCCAAGTGGCTTTTATTCTTCAGGGACATGGTTAATTTACACTTAAAAAAAACAAAGGGCCCTGGAACATGTCTGGACTTTACAGTAACATCCTCTGCAACAGTTAATCAATTTTGGATGCATTTAAGAAAAAATGTCAACTATTGTTCCTGCAGTTTGGAAGCTTAAAAGACAGAATTTGGAAATCAAATCCACACATTTTTTCCTAACAGCAGTGCTTGCAAATTCACAGCTCATGGCCTTGTTAAATCAAAAGCAGTTACATTAGTGAAAACATTCCTAAAAATGATTTAGGCCCAACAGTAGATAAGAATGTTAAAAATCATCCATCATTATGCCAAAGAAAACACAATTTTTCATGCAGTTATTAATAAGAAGAAAGGTGGAATTTTTCTATTTTAAAACAAAAATGAACTTTCTGTTTGATCCAGAAGTATCCAAAATATATATGTATTTTTTAACTGAAAAAAATAAGGTGTCTCCATATTTCTCATGGTAAATGGAATGACTCAGGTAAGTGTAAGCTTGTAAAACTGACATTTGCCCCTAATAATATTATGGAAAAGATGATAAGGGATATGGTCACCAGTGACTCAGACAAGACATTATTACTAATGCAAATAATGGTTTATGGAGAATGTCTTGTCAGATGTGTTTATTACTAATTTTTATGATAAAACAGATGTAGGCAGGGTATTTGAACTTGTTCTTTACACCATTTAATTACAGAAAAATAGCGTTAAGCAAAATTAACTTAGTCTCTATCAAAGCAAATGCAAACTAATTAGCTATTAGATCTGGGAAGATTAAGGGAGAAAACCTCATCCTAAGGGGAAGTTTCCAAAGAGATACTGTGCTTCACAGTGTTAGACACAGGAAGCATCATCTCACTTGTTTATTCAAGATAAGATTTTGAGATAACTTGGCCGTATTCTATAAACAACTGAATGTGGAAAAGATTTCTGGTTTTTGCAAGCCTTTTATCAGAACAATATGATATGGTCCTCTGGCTGTTAGATGAAAAAAAATCAGTTCAGAAACAGCACGTTTGAAAAGAGAGGGTAGCTCTCCATTGGAACAACTAACCTATATAATTTGAAGGCATTAAATCAAGGCCTTCTAGGCTATAATTTTACCAGGTATTCTGGGACTGATATGAAAAGTCTGAGTTGACCCATAATGCAAGAGGTTAGTGCAGATAGTTGCAGTAACCCCTTCTAGCCTGGAAATCTGTGCATCTATGTGCAAACACGTACTTGGGCTGTCTATTGATCTATTGAGATAAAAAAGAGACTAAAGGTTATTAATTAAAGTAGAAATTGTTTATTATTTTCTCATTCTATGCTTTCAGATCTTTTAGTAATACATTATTGTAATATGTTTTATACCTCTTCTGCATTAAACAGAAATGAAAGTCATGGCTTTACTTCTAAATTAATATGACCATTTGCCTCAAAGCTTATTCAGGGTTATGAGAGTCTCCTTCTGCGTGCTAATATTCAGTGGTAGCCAGCACATTGACCCAATGTCCCTCTCTTCCACACTGTCTGCAAAGCAAGCTGCCAGATTAATTCCATACAGTAAGAAATTAATCAGTATGATTGATCTGCATTCTTCTTTACATGAATCTTCCAGAATGCTCTTCATCTTATTCCTTTTTCCATTATTTATCTTAGAAAAACTTTACAAGGCTTTATATGTTTCTCAATGAAATTAGCTACCACGCAGCGAGGGACATGCGTTCTAGGATTATAAGGACACTACTGTGTTTAGGGTGGTGTGCAAATGTTGAACACTCATTTTACATGTCTAATAAGATCCACAGGTTTTCACTTTCTTTCTTCAGGTGTATTTGTTTTACTGTTTCAATAGGGAAAGCTATTTAAGGTAAGACCTTAATTAAAGGCCTTATTTAATTGATCTGTGGTAAAGACATATTCACCTTCACAGAGCATTCACTCACCTTTACTTTGCATTTCATACGGTTTCCTAATACTTTCTTTTACTCTAATCTCAAACTCTGAATTTTCTAGTCTGTAAGCCCTCCAGGGCAGGTTACTTATTGTTTGTCTATACAGTGCTGAAACTAAACCCTAGGTGTGTTCGGATACGTGTTGGTAAGTGGTCACCTACATCAATGCTTCTGAAGACTTGGTTTCCAGATGGGACTAAATCTGGTGGTTTTGATTGTGAACAGTCTGCCTTTGCATGTCTTCAAGCTTCTTCAGCTCTGAGTGTCCATCCTGTGCTCCTGCAGTGATTGAGCATAGCAGTGGGAGGATGGTCTGGGCACAGAGTCTGGAGGGATACCCACAAAAGGAAAGCAAGTGTGAAAGAGTAACAGAATAGTCCCTCTCTTCTGCATCACCCTTTCACCTGTTGTCAAAGTGATAGATGGGTAGAAAAATAATACTACCCCATTTCAAGATAAAACTCCCACCAGAACCTAGAGATCCACCCGGTTGAAACCGCCCGTTAACTTATTTCATAAAGCATGCACTGCCACAGTGTCACGTTCCTAGCTGATTATCTTTCGTCTTTCTTTCCTTCAGGTACTCTCAATTTGCCCAAAGGACATGAGAGCAGATATTTGTGTGCACCTAAACCGGAAAGTTTTTAATGAGCACCCTGCCTTCCGTCTGGCCAGCGATGGCTGCCTGCGAGCCCTGGCTGTGGAGTTTCAGACGATCCATTGTGCCCCGGGGGACCTCATCTATCATGCTGGGGAAAGCGTTGATGCACTTTGCTTTGTGGTCTCAGGATCCCTAGAAGTCATCCAGGACGACGAAGTAGTGGCTATTTTAGGTACTGTGATCTCTATTGAAATGGTGGTGCTTGGGATATATTTGCCTTCTGCGTAGGTTTGAATATTAACTAGTCTTGCCTAACATCAGCTGGGACTACAGGAGGCTAGTGGTTGTCATAAGATGAGGATGTCACATCTCCAGAGATATCACTCGAGGAGCAAACCCTTCATCTTTTATTCCATAGAGAATGCTCTTTCTGCCTAGTATGGCTCACTGGTTACGGTTCCAGTGTCCCTGAGCAGAAGAGAATGTGAGCTTGACATCTTTAAAATAGTCTGCTAGAAGAAACGCACATTGTTTTATATCAGTCTCTCAGGAGGATTTCCACATTAACCTTTGCTCTGAGTTTTTCATTTGTCTGTATTCTAGCCCAGAATACCTGCAAACAGTGTCTTCAAGGAAGCAAAACTGTTGCTTTTAGTGAAGATGCTCTAGAGAAAATAAATGGTTCAATCTGACTATGTGAGGTGATAGGCATGCACCATTTATTCCAGACTGAGTCATAAGAAATCTGAGTCCTGGGGGAGCTCCAGGTTAATCCCACCACCACCCTGCTGTTGTGTCTGGTTTGCCAGCAGTAGGTGGGAAGGAGCCTCATGCAGACCCCTCACTAACTTGTGTGGGATTGGGAATTGTGTAGCAGGTGGTGGAACTGAGTGCTCAGCACCAGTGCTGAGGCAGGAAGCATCCTCAAAGGTGAGACAATATAGATGAAGAATGGGTGACTCTCCTTGAAAATCATTCAGTCCATCACGCCTGTCTATAGTAGACCTGTCAATTGTAGAATTCATCTCCAGTTGCACATCAGCTATTTGCCTTCTCTTAAACTGGAGGTGAGGCTCTGAAGGAAGACGTGGGTTCTGGCCCTGTCATAGATGGCCATTCATGTCACTGAACCTCTGTACTGCTTCTTCCCTGTAAGGGCAAATCCAGAAGGCTCCCTGGGTCCCTCATGTGCCTCATGGGGACAGTTGCTGAGAAATGAGGGTCATGACTGCACTTGGGAATTGTGCCAGCATGTGGGAACAGGGCAGATACCGGGAGTCACTACTGGTCGTGGTTCAGTGCTTTGCCTCCTTCCCAGATGTTGTATTTTGGAAAACATTAAGGTTTTTAACAAAGGAGATTTAATGTAAGAATGAATCTGTTTTGATATTCAGATGAGAAATCATTATGGTAAAAGCTCCTAAATCTGTAATTTCCATAGCAAAATGCTCCTTGTACTTCAGCTCACTGGGCCATTTTGTTTTTATTATTAATCTCAGTGATGAAAGGATCTCTTATGTTTGCTTACAGCTATTTAAAAATAAGAAAAGCTTTAAGAGTAAGTAGCAGCATTTAACCAAATAAATGGTTTTCAGGGTACTACAACGAAACAAACAATAAATATGTAATTTACTAAACTGCAAGACATCACTAAGTGGATTACATGCCAAACCTTATTGTATTTACTAATGAATATTGTATTTGGAATAACAGTTAGAACTTTTTGTTTCTAACTTCAATATACTGTAAATCCAGTACCTATGTTATTCTCCATTTGGCTAGAGAGACCATTAACTATATCTAGTTAAAATGAATTATCATAAGTGACTTTGATTCTGCCATGGCGATACAGGCGATCAGGCGATCTCACAGGCGATTCAGGGACTAGGAGAGATGTTCACTGTGTATTACAGGGACTGGCAGAATGTGTAAAGCTGACTTGGATTGAGATAAACTGCTTCTTTTAGTCATAGGCACACCAAGGAGTTTTATCATGTTCTGACAGGTTATTTAACAGAATAGTGAACTGAGTAATTATGAGATGTCGTATCCTAAAAATCACTCGTGGAAGGAAATCTCTCAGATGTAGTTGCAGAGACATTTATAGTGACAGCTATTGCCCCTGAAATACCAACTGCATATCAGATGGTGGAGAGCATCGTTTTCATCATCCTGCTCTGCCCTGAGAAGTTCAAGCACAAGGAAAATGGTTCTGCATAAGGTGGAGACCAGGTTTAAAAACTTCCAAACATGAAAACCCACATAGACTACTTTGAATACTCCAAGCATCTGCCCTCACACTGTTTTTCCTAGGAAAAGATGACTTATGGGGTTGTACTGCCAGTCTGTCCATCCTCCCCTTCCCCTAGCAGTACTCTGGAGTAGAAATGGGATAAGCATCATTTGGAACTGGTCCTCATTAACTTCTGCTGTGGGAGCAGGAGGATAGCAGGATACGCTGTCTGCCAGCCTTAGCTCCTTGCAGAGTTATCTGTTTCCTAAGCTCGGTATCTTGCAGTTAATATTTTAATAGTGTTTTTCATCCAAGTGTAGTGTTATTTGCATTGCAGAGAGAGAGAAGGATTTTTTTTTTTCCCATGCTTGCCTGTAGAGAGAATTTTTGGTGTGTTCTAAAAAATCAGCAGGAAAGGACAACAAAATGGGTTAAGAGCATGCATCTTCCATCGCTTGCATTCGTGCTTCTGTCCAAAGGGCAGGGCTTCATCCTCCTTCAGGTCCCAGTGTGAATCGCTCTGTGATGTTGCTGCTCTTTTTTTCTCTGTCTTCCCTTACCACATCTCTCTCCCTTGCAGCCAGAGCAGGTTGGTGTGGCCGGCCTTTCTGCCTGCTGAAGTAGTGTCCTCAGGAGCTTGGACGTCCCACCCAGCTGCTCTACATGGGCTACGTTGGGGGAGAAAAACATCCTTTTGCGTAGTAGCAGTTTTGCTGGCTCAAAGGCCTCAGCCTTGGCATTTCTTGTGCTTGAAAACAGGTGAAACCCAGTGACTGACAGGGCAACTTGCCGTGCCATGACGTTTTTGTTCTCCCCTGGTTTGGTTTTGTTCTCATTTGTGTGTTATTAAATGCACATCTGCTGTGGTAATCAGCATTACAGAAATCGGTACAGTAAGAGAACAAATCCAATTGAGCCCAGAGAGCTGCAGTTTATAGGAGTCATTAATGAAGGTACCCAGGTGCCCCATTATGTTCCCCTCATTAGGTGTCTTCATTTCTTGGGGACAGCCTCCCCCCTTTCACAGGTGCCGATTCTAGCAGAACACGCAGTGCTCTCAGAGTTGGTGTGGAGGGAAAAAACAAGATCTGGTCATTTTAATGTTGCTCGTATTCAGTTGCCAGGATAATGGAGAAGGGCAACTGTCTTCTCTCTAATTACCAAAACTTTCTTAGGCAGGGAGGTGACCCTCGGAAGGCACATCAGTAATTTTCCACCACCTCAAGCAGGAGTAAACAATCTGCCACTGCTCTGCATGGGGAGGCACTATCAGTGCAGATGTCTTAGGAAACACTGGGGGCTTGAAATCCCCCAGGCTAATGAAAGGAGTCATCTGCTAGCAGAGGGTACCTAACGACTCACCCTGCCGCAATTAACCCGAATTTTACTCCTGGCGAGGAGTTTTGTGTGAGGGACGATGCTGACCCTGTGTCTCTGGAAGCTGCTTTGCGGCTCTTGCAATTAGCACAGCTGACCACGGAAGTTGTACAGTAACTTAAACCGGGCAGATTGATGAGCAAGGCTGAGAAAAGACCTTTTGCCAGCAGAAAACTAATGACTCGCTGTGTTCAAATGTTGATTGTAGGAATTGATCAAAAATATTGCTCAAACTGTGTAGCGATAAAAATATATTGAGCAGTGAATTCCTAGTGGGGGGCTGCTGCTGAACAAATTCAATTTTGATAGTCAAGCCAGGATGAATATAGATTTAATAGCTCGTGTTTCAGCCACACTTAGGGTCTTGATCCCATATGTATTCAGTTAAGTTGTTCTTTGTCTTTATGTGTTGCACGTTAATTCTCAGCATGTTCTGCATATAGTCCCAGTGCAATGGTGTTGTTTATTGGATTTATTGTTCTTACGCAAGCCAGAGTTTTGCTTATTAATGGTCTGCTTCATGAGTTTGTTTCTAAAGATTTAGGCTGTGAAGGGAGCATTACACTGTGACAAAGGAGTTAAGGAAAGCAGGAGCACAGGTGACACGTCTTCTTGAGTTGGTAATTCAAATGAAAACAAGGGATGAGTATCTTTCTACTCCTAAATTCTACATGTGTTTGAAGGTCAAAAGTTTGTCTCCTACGAAATCACACAGGGAAAAGTTCATTATGAGCTGAGCAAGAAGCAGCTCCCGTTTAGGTGAGCAGGAATCCCAGGCTCCATCGCTCTCATCCCCGTGGGTGTTTGTAATTTGGTATTTGGGATCCATTCATCAACACTTTGAATTCCCATGGTGGTACACAGGTGGACATGTGCTTTGTGCAGGGTAAGACTGACCATGTGTGATGCACTGCATGATGTGAAAAACTGGCAGTCCAATTCCATCTCATAGTATTAGTTTGATTAGTTTGATCCTTGATTTTAATTAATGTAATCGCAGCTTGGGTCACTTCTCAAGTGGAAGGAAGGTGGCAGAATTTTTCTTCATATAAAATCAGCTTGATATTGTGTAGTGAACTTTTTTTTGTTTGTTTTTCATGTGAAGTAAACCAAGGCAAACTAGCTGTGAGAGTTTCCCCAGCTTAGTAATGTGCACCTGGCAGGAATTTGCAGAACAGCCTGTGTCCTCTTGCATCTATAGTAAAAGTCCCCTTTGTTACAGTGAGTTAAAGCTCCAAATTAACAGGGAAATGATTCATAAAGGAAAGCTGGTTTTTCACTTAGCAGGACTGCAGTAATTAAGGTGATGTAAGCTGTTTTTTAAGTGCTGAATCGCAAAGTATTTTGCAAAATACTCCAAGTTCTGATCAGAGACCCAGTGAGAAGCAGCTTTGCACTGTGCAATACCCCTAAACACACACATGGAGTTAGTCCTGTCTTACAGGTTGGGGTTAACATGCATAGCACCATGTAAAATTTAGTCCTACTGATGTGTGTTCAAAGGTGTTATCATCTCTTACTGACAGAATTAAAGGGAATGTTCATTTTTTCCCATTTTTTTGTAAGTTTAAAATATTTCTGTCTTTATCTGCACCATGGTTAACTATAATAAGAAGCATCAATCTTAATTTAGTGCCAGCTGGTGTGTTATAGATGTGATCTGCAGCCTCCAATGTCAGAAAGATTCCTTCCACTGAATTGAAATGGTTTTGAATTAGACCTGCACGCTTCACTGCCAAACCCAGGAGCTCAAAAAGTGTTGGCAGTGCAAGAAAATAAAAAATATTTTAAAATAATGTGATATATTTATTTTAAATCAGGCTAACGGTTTGAGGCAATCTGATTTGCCTTACAAATATTGAAGATGGTGGGAATGGTCATGCTTTCACATTTATTCCCTCAGTCAGGAAGGATGGATACTTATTTTTGTATCAAATCAAAACTGAGGTTTCCAATCATGAGGAGCTGGGGCTTCTAGAAAAATATGAAGTTCTAGTAGACTTGTGCTTGAAGTGTGAGAGGTGGGGACCGCTAAGCCTTCACTAACAGGAGAATATCTCTACAGATCCTTCCCTCTTCTTGCAGCAGTCCTGAGTGCTGGAAGAAAGGTAAATTTATTTCCGGTTTTTAGGTGCAGATAGGGAAGGTTGCACTGTATTTAATAATGCAAAGTGCTTTTGCAAGCATGGACTTGAATCTCTGGCACAGTCTCTTGTTATTGTCTCTTTGCTGGCTATTTTCACTGTCTTTCAGACGCTAAAAATGCTGTTTTCTCTGCTCATTCTACCCCTTCACGTGTTAATGTACAGTCAAGCTGGATGTCTGACTGGTGTTAAGCAGTTTTCAAGGGAGTTCTGGCTCCCTGGGATGCCCTAGGGAAGGCTGAAGTTTCAGCTAAAACCTCCACCGAGGCAAGGAGCCCTCTCTCTTGGTCTGGTAGGTTGTGCTTACAGGCAGCAGTGGTGTCCCAGAGGGCAGGAGACAGCTGGTGAGCTTGCATCACTCCAAACCTCTTATTTGGGCACAGGCAGCTGAATCAGCTAAATCCACAACTCCAGCCAGCCCAGTAGCCTGTCTCCAAAACTGGGCAATAGCAGATGTGCAGGAGAAAGTAGGAAGATGAAGAAACCACTGTTCTCCAACCCTCCATTAAATTGTGCTTCAAGATCACCCTCATCCAAAGTGAAATCCTTGTGTTTAGTAGCCACAGGTGGGTTTTATTCCATGAATCCCTGCTGTCATTTTGTAAACCTGTGCAACCCTGATGTCCTGTGGCAAGGAGCTGCAGAGCTGGCCTATTTTTCAAACCATTACAGAGCTGTAGGCTGCTGTGAGCAACCGGACCAGGTTCCCTCCTTGCTCGTTAGAGATCTACATCAGCCTGAGACAGGTCTGTATGGCAGCCAGAGCTTTCACTGCAGATGTATACACACAGACAAATGTATGTGTATGAATATATGTACCAGCAGCAATGTGATTATGGCTACAGGGACTTGATACTTGGTTCCTGACCTCCACGTCTGTGCATCCTTCATGGCTATTTGTACCTGGGAAAATTAGGTGAACATTTTCTGCGTGTAATACAGTTTTACTGATTCTGCAACAAAATTGTTTTGTACTGCCTCCGTGTTTCATAAGCAACAGAAGATTTAAGTGTATCCTGATGGAAAGCCTACATTATTCATTGTGTCTGGCTTTTGCTAGTGTGACTGACGGGTCTTGGGAAATGTTTTAAAATGGGAGGTAGGGTAGCTGGCCTATTTGCTAAGACTGCACAGAATATATTTTCCAAATTTGCTCCCATCCACAAGAGCTATCACCTTAAGAAGAAGCCTGGGCTCCTTTTATATGTTTTTCCTCCCAGTGCTGTTTTCCAGCAGGAATTCATTCCCTCATTGCCTGCCCAAACCTTGTCCAAAAGCCCTGTCAAGTTATCATGTCTACTAGGATGTTTTTCAAAATGTTTCTTTCCCTATCTGGAGAAAGATAGTTTTTACTTTTCATAGGTACATATGGGTTCTGAGGGGTTCTATTTTACAAGGGTGTTTCCTCTCTGTGGATCCAAGGACTTTTTCATTCCCATTTCAAGCTCCTGAGGTATTTCATGAGGCCCTTAAGATATTTTCTGCCTGAGAGGTCCAACCATGAGCTGCTGTTTCACAAACTGGCAATTCAGTCCATGGTGCAAGGCTGTGGAGAGAATCAGCCCCCTCCCCCCCACTTCTGTGCGGGAGAGTTATCCAGAATAAAAAAAAAATCAGAATAATATATAGAAACATAATTATCTCTTATATAGTTACGCGCTGTATAATTCTCTCTAAATATATACATACATACATGCATATGTATGTTTTTATGTACAGGCATATATGCATAATACACCTGAAAACTTTTGTCTGTCTTTAGGGTGATACCAGTAGAGCTATTTCAGCAAAAATTAAGTTCATGACCCTGCACACATCTTCCTGGTTTCTGTGGTTTTTTTTTTTTTTTTTTTTTGGATCCTTCCATCCATGCTTCTGTCACCTTTAAGCCAGCAACATCCTCATCCTGAATCTACTCTTGCCTTTCCTCTGTGTAATTCTTTACACCAAGTGCAAAGGGTACACAAGAGGCTCCCACTCTAACTTTACCTTTTTTAGCAATGCTTCAGGCACTGTGAGAGCAACAGCACAAGGGCAACAGCTTTGCATCAGTTCAGGAGGAGTACTGGGACTGCTCAGGACTTGGGGCAGTGCAAATCTGGGAGGTAACATGCTGGGGCCTTGAAAAATCTCAAGAGAGAGGCTTTGAGAGAAGGCTGTGGGCTGCATCAGCCCCAAGTGCCTCTGCATCAGCAGCCCAGCCCCAGGCTGTCCCTGGAGGTGTGCGCACATCGTGCCAGCATGCACTGCAGATGTGCCTCTGGGTGGCTTGGGTTTAAGTCATACCAGGTACATTTTTTATTGTAATTCTAAGATTTTTTTTTTTTTTTCCAGTTAGTTGCACTGTGTTAAATAAAACTTGAATGAATAATTACTGCTCTCCACACAGTGAGCTACAGCTCATCCGGACAAAGTATAGTACATTAATCTCTGTATTTATGAGGAAATGCGCATTGTTTGGGAGAATCTGGTTCATTTTGTTTTCATTCAGGACGTTCCTTAGCACATTTATAGCAGGCAAATGAGACTTGGAAGTGTGTGGGGAAACATCAAATTCAAAAAGCCTTGAGTGCTTCCAAGATTTTATACTCGCTGAAGAGAATAAACTGCAACATAAAGGGAGCTTATGGGCCTCTTATAGTCACCTCCTGCGAATCAATGAGCATTGGCAGCAGACAAAATACCAGCTTTACCTTTTAAGTTATCTCTTCAAGTAACCATTTCACCATTCAAGTCCACTGAGTGATGACCCATGAAAGAGCAAAGAGGTACAGTTTATCTTGACTCAGACTCTTTCAGAGGAACCCAGCATCATTCCTGCCTCACTGAACTGCGGAAGATGAGGAGATCTCAGTTTTATGAATGGTGATTTTATCTGTATGTGAGATGGGTATATTCTGTAGCACAACATCCTACAGAGTTTCTGAGTCAGCATCCACTGCTTCCAGCTTCTTGGCTTAAATTAGTTATATATTACTTTAATTCTAGAAAGAAAACAAGTGTTTTGTTTGCATTCCAGTGGAAAAATCATAGTAGTCCCTATTACTGAATTATGTCTTTTTAACTGTAGTCTGCAGCTGCTGAAAGCAGGACTCAGTTCCGTCCTGTGTCCACCTCAGAGAGCAAATCCATTAAGCAATTTTTGTGCACTTCAGAAATGGTCTATTTTCTATAAATTATGTAACTGTGCCGAGTATGCCTGTAAACCAGGTTTTGAACTGTGGGTATAGACGAGGACAATTAACAGCAATGGGGTTCAAAACAGTACATTAGATAAATTATATACATTATATATTAGCAGAAAATGCTCTGTGATAAGGAGAGTATTTTAAGGCAACTTGTTTTGTGAATTTTATCAGCAATATTATGTATTGCAGTTAATTTTAATTACATCCAAATATGTGGAATTATTCAAAAGCAATTCAGTGAAAATGCTATAGCATTTCTGAGGGGATGATTCTGCCAGACAGAGTTCTGTTACAAAATGAAAACAAAGAAATGAAGATAAGGACTCGCAGATCACGTTTTTCTCTACATGAGAAATGTTGGTCCTGTTTAACTGAATACAATACCTGAGGCAAAAATAGGGAAATAGTCTCTGACCCCAAAGAGTAGTAAGTTGGATAAATTATAACTCCAGACTGTGTTAGAGCAGAGTGAAATGTTGCAAGTCCTTAAAGGAAGAAGTATGAAAACGCATATTACCTTTTCTATCCCCAAACTATAAAATCTCTAACCTTCACCAAGGGGCTGCTTGAGGTACCTGAAATCAATAAAGATAATACCACTGACCGAATGATTTTCATTTCCTCTTAATAACTACTGAAATAAAGGGCTTGAATATCATTGGGAACTGAAGCAACTGTCTTTCCATGTACCATGCTTTCTGCTTCAGAATTTGAGGTGCCAGCACCTACCACATGTCGTGGCCCTCACCCATGACTTCACCTCCCATCTGGTTGTAGCTATTTAAATGTGCAGGTGTCTAAGGGGTCAAAGCCTTTTGTAGTCAGCAAATATTTAAATACAGACATAAGCATAGCCCTCTACTTAAGTTGATGTGTTTGGATTTAGAAACAGGGTTTTGGATCTGCTCAAGATTTAGAGCCAGGTATTTAGAGGTTAAAAGTCTCCGGAAAATTTGGGTGCATTTTCTGAAGGAATGTTGCATTTCACACTGAAGTAGAACTGTTTAAACTGTCTTTAAAATGTGATCCTCGGTCCTTGGAAGCTGGCTTTTATACAGCACTGCAAAAAAACTAAATGGCATCAGCTTTCAGTGAGAGTGGAGCTCCTATATAATTTGGGAAAGAGCCTCAGAAATATTTAGTAACCTGACCATTAGTTAAGTACTTCTAAGTTCAGGAACTTTTGGAAAATCCATTACCAGCATCTTCAGCTACACCAAGACATTTACAATCTGCCTTTTATGCTTTGTGACACTTCTCAGGGCAGTCTATAAATACGTTAAAAACCTGGGGCTATTGCTAAGGATGCTCAAGTATCTCAGATATTTTTAAAACTTTTATTAGTTTTCACAGTTGGGAGCTGATGTTAGCTTAATCAAAAGCATGAGAGAGTTCAGGAAGAAATCATGCATATGCTGAAGAACACCATGTAAGTGTTACCTTTTAACAAATTTGTGCTGCTGTTTTTCAGGTAAAGGTGATGTGTTTGGCGATATCTTCTGGAAGGAAACCAGTCTGGCCCATGCGTGTGCCAATGTGAGGGCTCTGACATACTGCGATTTACATATTATTAAACGAGAAGCCTTGCTTAAAGTGTTGGACTTTTACACTGCTTTCGCAAACTCATTCTCGAGGAATCTCACACTCACCTGCAATTTGAGGAAACGGGTAAGGCAGCTGCTCTTGTTTTCCTGTATCTTCCACCAAGAGATTGCACACTCCTGCAGAGTATTTGGAGTGCTGAACAACCCCCAATTTACTTTTGATGTTTTCAGGTCATTGCAGATTAACTGGCCTTTCAATAAATGTTGTAGTTCTTTGTTAATGATGGCTCAATAAAAGTTAGCTATAGATTTGCAGCCCTGAGAAGCAGTCCAGGCAGGGTGGCATGAATTACTCTTTCTTTTCAATTTCTTTGCCTTTTTTTTTTTTTCCATTTTTTTACTTTCTGTTACATAATGTATGAAGTTATATGTTACAGGATGAGCGAATCTAGATTCTAGATTCCTCAGAGGTGAGGTTCAGTCTCTCACCTGCCAAGATATAGGTCAGAAGAGAGCCTGATAGATCTGCATGGCGCAGACCAACTAAGAGAAATTTATTGGTGTTAAATAAATAAAATGTACTCAGCAAAAGTATTATTTTAATACCTGCTTCTCTCACTTGAATAGTTGAAAATTTTAATATGGCAAGGTTAATAAAGCTTGGTAGCAATTTTACATTCACAGCTCACTTTTTAAATCCTCCTGCTCATTTTATAATCAATCAGCAATGCTCACTATCCATTAGTCCTTTCAAAGAGCACTCCATCTAAAAATTAATTAGCTATAAGGACGTATCTTGAAAACAGGTTAAGGGATTCTTTAATTCGCATTGCGGCTGCAAAATTTAATCTTTATGATGTTTTTTTTTAAGATTGATGAGTGTTATATAAATTTCATTTGCATAGAGAAATCTCATAACAATGATTTATAGATTATTGAACATTAACTGAGATCTTCTAGCTGCCAAAACATTTTTCTACAGCTGTACCTAAGGGCATCTCACCTAATAATGTATTGAGGCTACCTCGGTATTTTACAAGATAACTTCAGCCTCTGAAGCAACAGGAATTAAACAGAACTAAAATTTTACTTTTCTGAGTCTAGTTTCTCCCTGGTCACTGGAGCATCTTACAAATGTTTCTTTCAAAGGAGATTCAATTTTTGGTGCATTTCTTGTGCTCAATTAATATACAAAGTATGGCTCAAAATACCTTTGGCAAAAAGCAGATGCAATGGGATTACAGTCCCACTCTGCCTGTGCGGGAGTCTGAAAGAGCTGAATTATAATCAGGTTTGGTTCCAGCTTGTCAGCTTACCTCTGACTTGAAGCTTGTTAACTCTGCTTCAGACCTGAGGAAGGGCTTTGGGGCTTGAAAGCTCATTTGGGGTTTCTAGCTTTTTGCTTCTCTGTGGATAAGATGTTGTCCAAGCTGTGACTTCAGCATCCTTACCTTGCCATCTCACCTAACTGTGTCAAGCCACCAGCTCCAGTCCCAAGATGACAATTCTGCTCAGGCCTTCCCGAGTGTGATTTCATGGGACAAGACAATGCCACGTATGCTGCCAGAATGTATTCTTTCTTTCTTAAAACTATGAACCTGTCACTTCAGCTAGCTTCCTGGGAATCCCCTGCCCCCATTAGCATGACAAGGTTGTGCACAGCAAAAAACACATAGATAGCTTTTCCTGACAGGGCAATGTGCTGGAGTCCAACTATACAGTCCTGGGATGTACATGGGGGATAATCACCTGGCTGTTTTTCTGTGGATTTTCTTCTCTCCCATGCTCCTTGTTTTGGGCAATTTGGTTTCCTGCAGGGCCCTGGCAGAGAGTCACACAGGTGGAAAAACACTCAGGAAGTTCAGATCCCTAGTGCACAGCTCAATGTTGTGTACATGGATTGTGCCATGCTGGCAGTGATTCAAGGTAATCACATTGCCTTTATAACCCATGTGGAGCGGTTCTTCTAGAGGGCAATCATCTGATTCCTCTTCAGCGATGATCCCTAGTCTGGGATCATCCCCTTTCTGTTGAATTTTGAGGGAATCCTTGATTGCTAACTTTTAAATACCTAGGATACATCAGATGAACTCCACCTACAGTGTTACTCAAGAACTATTTCAGGAAAAGTCTTACTCCCAGTATTGCAGTACGTTGTGCTGAGCCAGAGCCTGCTTTGCAGAAATTTTGGGTATTGTTCATAGACACAAAATAGATCATACTACTTTCAACACTGGGGACGCAACCCAAGTCCTGTTACATAAAATTATTTGGGAGATTGTTTGAAGCCTTACATCTGCTGAAAGTATATGTGATTCCTTGTTGGGCTCAGAAGTGTTTGACTGTGACTTCATCTTTCAGGAAAGCCATGCCATCCAGGAAAGTTTCATCAGGCAAACAGAAAGCAGTGAGAGCGGGCTGACAGAGCTGCACTGTACTGCAGTAATTTGTGCTGAAGTCACATAATCTAAATGGAAAGAAAATCATTGTCTCCTTTAATTGATTTCAATAGAAATATACTTAACGCTTTTTCTACGTAGTCATCACTTGTAAGGTTTGACATTTAATTATAACAAAAATACACTCCTTGCAGTTCTGTGCTCAAGAAAATGGCTGTTTGTTCTCACTGTCAAAAACATATAGACAGAGAGAATTGCTCTTTCATCAGGTCTGCTCTTCCAAATATGCATGTATGCGTGCGTGTGGGTGCATACATACACGTATTTGTGTTGCATTGTCCCTCAACAAGCACTTAGATGTAGTCTATAGACTGTGAAACAATTTAAACGTTCAAAAGGCTAATAAATTAATAATAGTACTGAGCAGAAAAGGTTAGTTCCACATGACAGGGAATAGAAAGTCACACTGAAGTGGGAAAATAATGTTTTCTCACTCCCGAATAACATTTAGAGGCTTGGCATGTTGAATGACCTAGTTAAGGCATCTGCTCAGCATGCTATTATCAACTCTGGATTTTTGTTTTCTTTTTCCATGCATTAGGTAGCTCAGCCATCACGCTGCATTTATGAGCCCATAAAGTGAGCGTGCTTGCTAGCTTTTCAGCCCGCAGTCCTCTCTCCTGCTCAGTGTGACAAAGTGACTTTTAATCTGTAATTGCAAAGTATTGCAGCGTATCTTGTTTCGTGCTCTGAAATCTTTATAGCACATCTAACATCACTAATGTACACTCCAAGGCAGAACCAGGACTTTGAACTTTTTTTTTCCAAATAGGGAAAATAATTAATCTGGAAAGTTATTCTATAAAATCACAATGAGATTAACATAGCTGCCTCTGAAGACTAGGAGTTATAAAGCAGAGTTTGGGATGAGTCTTCAAAGAGTTAATTACTGCCTTTTGATGTTGGAAGAGAATATTAATAATGCCTAATTCATTAAGTGCCTTTCAAGATTTCACACAGCTGGAGTGAGGGCCTCTACAAGTTTAAGCCATGGAGCTTGGCCTAATGAAGGGGAGCCAAGACAGATTTCTAAGAGACCTAGACCCATACAAATACACGTACATTTTATTGATGGTCAAAATCAGGAAGGAAAGCCTGCACTGAGCTATCAGTTGTGTTTCCACAGAAAACAAGTCTTCAGCTGAGACATTTTTAAAGCTTTTTTTTTCCTTTTCTCATCGTTTCTTCCATTTACACCAACTAATGCACCATCTCCAACTAACTGCTAGACCACCGCAGTCTGTGGAATTGCAGGAAAAAATCAAACTGAAATTTCGCCCTTCTGAAATCCAAGCTGAAATTCTCCTGTGCTTAAGTAAAGTAAGCATTTTCCCCTCCTACGGTCACATACTACTGTGAGCAAAATGAGCTGTGTTAAATGAACCTGGAGCAGCTGGGGAAGGGGACAATTGGCCATAGAGGGTCTCTGGCACATTTGCTCCTGGAAGGTGTGCTAGGAATGAGCCAAGGAAATGTGAAGAGAAAGGAGTGCCTTTAAGGCAGTGAAATACTCTCTGGAGAGGTTCAGTTCTCTTCCCAGTGATATTCTTAAAGCCGGGGACAACACTGTGACTGAATGATGTTAACTAATTCCTCCAGCACAGTGTGAAGCTTTGAGGCGAAAAAACAGGTGAGGCCATCGCACTCTCTTAATACAAATGTCCTGTTTGTCTTTCTATTTCAGGTCAAAATAATTTCTTTTTAAATTGGCTTTCTGTTTTTGCTTGAGGTTTTAATGAATCATGTGTTGTTTCTTGAGTGAATCACACATCATTTCTGTGTCACATAATTTTTGAAAAAGCTTTATTTCAATTTGAATTCTGCGTTCGTGTCTCCTAGAAGTGAAGGTTGTACCAAGGCTCATTTGGGATCCCCTTACTTTGTCACTTTTAAGACTCCTTGAATGTCATGCTACATTAGCGAGTGTCCTGATGCAGAAGCAATGTCAGAGACAGAAGGTGTTGCTCTGTGTGTTGGCCCCTGCTCCTGAAGGTTGCACTTGTGTTGGAGAACTTGCAAATTTTTGCCAGTTTTGAGCTCTGAAAACCATTGCTTCGCTCAGAGCTGTTTGCACTTTGACAGCTGGTGTTCCTGCTCATTTCTGACTGCTTTTGGGGAATGACTTGCTCATATAGGAAGAGATCAGACCATGGTCCTTCGGTAATACTGGCAAAAAGAACTAAGGGGTAACAGTGGATGAAAGGATGCAGGGCGCCTCCTGTGCCCCATGTCCATCTGCACTAGTAGGTCCATCATCCATTGCCACCCCTTTTTGCATTGTCACTGGGATCTTCCCCCATGTGGGACAGCAGTGATGACAAAACCTAACTAGGCAAAACAAGTTTTTCTGTCATTATTGCTGAAGAGAAGCAGGAAGAGGAAAGTGGTGCTTATGGAGCAGCTGTGACTAGTAATGGGGATCAGCTGGAGGGGCTCCAATGGGGCCCTGGGCCCCCGTCCTGTGCTGGGGAACGTGCTTACTGCCAGGCCTCATCCGTCTCTCACTCCTGGTACTTTTCGTCTGCATGTGGAGCTTATTCCTCTGCTGGTTCAAGCCAGTGGCAAGGGTCCCAGTGTGCTCAGGATCAAGCCTCTGGAAGGGCAGATCCAACAGATCAATTTCTATTACGGCTTATATAGCCAGCGGGCTTTTGGCATGACTGTTAACTGAGTTTTGTTTGCAACTCAGTGGCTTGCTCAAGCCTATTGGAAATTAATTTGATCCACTTCTTGATGGCAAAGCATATGGTATGTTTCTTTTCAGTGTCCTTCTGGGGGACTCAAAGCATCTGCAGGCCCTCTTTGGTCTTTTGTTATTTGCATTTTTTCTTCTTTTTATGTGAGCGTGTTGTTCCAGAAAATGAAGTCCTATAGCTATAGTTTAGCTGTAGCTACAGTTTAGCATGATCACAGACCAAATAAGTTACAACCCTCCAAAATCAATATGGTTTCATTTTGTTGGCATCTTAGCAGACCTTGCAGCCTCCATTATGCTCTAAGAAGCTTTCATGTAAGACAGTTTTCTTTTTATTTTTTTAATTGTTTGACCTTATTCTATTCAGTTATCTCCAGATATGCTATTATTCCATTGCTGTATTTCCTTAAGGACTGTTTCACTGATATATAATTGACACCACCTCTGGAGGTGTCCAGGTGTGTATTGGATGTGCACAGGACCCAGCATGGCCTCAGCAGTGCACCCACGCTGCCCCTCGTGCTGCAGAGAAACCCATGTGCTCCCATTGGTGCAGGGATGCCAGACCTCAGCTTCAGAGTTTTTCTGCTGCTCCTTGCTCCTGTCTCCTGCTCCCCCGAGTCATTCCTTGGTCTCCTCTTCAGGGGCACAGGGATTTGAATTTGAGGCTGTCACAGCAGGGAAATAAGTCCTTGGAGAGCCATGCATGACTTTGCTAGGTAGAAGAGCAGCGTAAAAATTCAATGAGAAAGCTGCAACAGCATTAACGTCACCCCTCCGTGCCTCTCTGCCAGCCGGCATGGGATGGCTGTCCCTGAGCAGAGAGACTGCTGTATAAAAGCTGTCAGGGGTTTGCTCTCACTTTTCTTGGTAGCTGTGAACCTGACTCTGCTGTGTGCCTCACTCCCTTCCCTTCTCTTTTTGCCACATAGTCATCTCCCTTACAGGGCTTGCTTCTGGGCGCAGTCTGGGTCATGCAGACGGGGGGAATTGGGGATGTGGGAGCAACTGTACTGCTGAGCCCTTCCCTGCAGGCACAGAGGGAGCACAGGGGTTTTCTCTGCATCCTCCCGTGGCTGCGACCATGTTCATAGATGGTGGGGGAGTGAATGATAAACCTGAAATCTCTTCTCTCCTTACCACCTGAAGGGCTTGGGTGAGCATTTAAATACCTGAGAAATAGGGCACTGTGTATCACCTGGGGTCTTTGGGATGTCTGGGGTAATGCAGATTTATGGCACAGCCTGGATTAGTGTATTTTGCCTTCAGACTGAAGGCAAATGCAGAGATTAACCAATGCACTGTCATCTTTAATAGTGTTTCAGAGCCACATTAATCCCACAAGGTACCAGTACACCCCTATTCTGTTCTGAATATAATCTCTAAGTTAAGTACCTTTCTCTGAGGTGCTGGTTGTGCTTCTGTAAGAGCAAGAGGCAAAGCCCCACCAGCTCCGTTAGAAGTGGGATTGAGCCCAATCCTAATAATCCTTTGGCATTACAGAGGTAGAATTATTTTTTCATGGGCATGCAGCTTCTTTCTCTGTCTAAATCTAAATCAAAATAGCTTTGATCTCATTTGTCAGACCATTATTTTACTGTTGTTTTTTGTTGGGAAATACAAGGCAATTTAGAATACTTTTTGTTCAAGGATCTTTGAACAGTACAGTACGGCTGCAGAAGAAAATTGTATGTGCTGATGTGCTGCTTTCTGTGCACAGAGACTCAGCAGCTGTTACACAAGGCACTCTGCTGATTTACCCCAGCTAAATGTGCAGGCATCTCTTCTTTGTGCAGCCAGGGAAATGCAGACGGGGTGATATATTTGTGCGTGGACAGATCGTTCATCAGGAAATGTCAGGGATGGGCAGCATCTGTAGGAAAACAGAAGTGTAAACTGGCTATGTTAGAGGGAAGATCCAGACTGAGAGTGATTTGCTAATGTGCTCTTTGTGGATTAATACCATTTTCTTGTTTAGAAAGCTGCCATAATTAAGAGACTCTCCTTAGTTCACTCAGAAAGCTTTCTGCAGGCTGTCTGTTAATATTGATTCAGGGTAATGTTGCTCGCACAGGACTTGAATGATGATAAAAATAAATCAAAGGTTTACTATTTTTAATCTTGTAAATATTAAAAATTAAATATTTTGTGTTCACATCCCTTCATTGATTAAATTTGATGCTTCTAATCTCTTTCAGTCACTAAAGAAAGGGAGGGAATGTGCATGGTGCAACAAGAAGCAACATTGCCGTGTCATTTTCAATTGCCAGTTAGGAAAGTTTTTATCATCAGCCCCACTGAGCTTTGACGTGATGAACATAGGCACAGGAGCTCAGCCCTCAGCAGACCTGAGCTGATTACCATCCCTAAGTGCCTGAGTTTCCCTTGTGGCCTGTTACTTTGCCAGGCTTAGCTCTGCAGCAGGCTCTCTTGGGCAGGTGTCTTAATGAAGCTGCTCTCCCCATGGCTTTGTGTGGCTCCCCTGGTGCCTAATAAGTCATGAGCCCAGCCACGGGCTGACTGGGAGTATTATATTTGTGGTACTGCTGAGTGTAACCAGTTTATTCTGTGATATGCTCAGTCTGTCCTGAGAGCTGTTGCTGCTGCAGGTAGGCACTGCAAGTAACCTCTAGCAAGTGGGATTTGCACAGAAGGTGGGGAAAGAGGTCTGATGTGCTATCTCACACACCCTCCAAACAGCTCACCCAGGCCAGTGGATTTCTTATTGGGTGAGTTGCTGAGCTTAATTACCACATCAACCTACAACTTCTCCAACACAACATCTGCAGAAAGAGGGAGAAGTGTTGAGCTGAGATGTTGAACCCCAAGTTCTCTGGTGGCTTCCGTCGTTGCTTGCTGGTGCTGACTGCCAGATGTTTCAGTAACTCAGCATAACTTTTGAATATAAAAATGAGTTTCTGCACCTGAATTCTCACTCCCTCAAATCTTTCTTCCACAAGACTGGGGATGCCAGCTACAAAGCACCCAAAGGCATAGCTAGGGAGAGAGAACCTCTGCCAGTTCATTGGGGTCATATGAATGCATGCCCATAAGCTTCACAGGGAGCAGTCAGAGCTTTAGCACGCACCCAAGAGGGAGTTTTCTCTCCTAGCCCAAAAAGGGATCAGTTTTGTCCAGTCTAGAAATAACAGTAATGATATAACATCAGTTTTGCACCGGAGATAGCACTTACCTTATTTTTGCCTCTCCTTCTCCAAACAGGTTTTTGTCTTGGCTTGCACAAAAAGGCTCCCCATGAAGCCCCTGAAATGCTGTGAAATGCTAAATAAAACTCCCTGCATAAGGTCTTTTTCTTTTCTGTGCAATTATAAATCCATCCATCTACTCTTTTTTGGCAAACACTTCACAAATGCGATAATACCCAAACATGCTGGCTCAGCATGTGATAATCATTGCAGGACCGCAGTTCCCAGATTTACCTTGCTTTGAGTGCTATTTTGGGGCTACCTTCCTTGGCAAAGAAACTGTGCCTGTAGGTAAGAGTTAAATTATACACAGAGGGCAAGAGGAACTTGGTGGAGAATTATGAATGCCACTTGTTTTAGTTAAAAATAAATCCCAGCCTGTCACTTCCAACTTAATGATAGTTGATTGACTTTGCCTTTTCTAATTGTCAGCCAGTCACTGTGATTAGCAAGCTGCCTTGGTTTAGGTCTTGTGAAAAGGAAGTCTGGAAGAGCAATTTTTTGAGAAACTGATTTACATATACGCCAGAGGTGGGAATGGTTGTCGGTAGGGACAGGGGTATTCTGGAAAGAACCTGAAATAAGCTGAGTCCCCTGTTATTGCACTTTGCTGAAAGGCAAAAAAAATAGTGCATTTAGGAAAGAATACTTATTACTAATCCATGTTTTTTCCTCCTGTTTCACTTTTCAGTTTCCACAGCCCCTGGTCCTAATTTGTTTCCCTTAAAGGTAACAAAACAGAATACAGGTTTCGGATGTAAGATACCATTAGAGCATAGTATACTCAGTGATTAAAGTCTTTGTTTCTTTTAACTCCATTAATTAAACTGTCAGTGATCTTTTGAACTTTGGGTCTCCCCTTGGACTTTCAGCTGATGGTTAGATGGTATTTTTTTACTGGTATTCTGCAGAATTTGTTTCAGCTGATGGAAAGATTTTGTATAGAGCTTCCTACCTAAATATTTCTATTGGTCTACTGTATATCTGCAGCAGGCAGCTTACCTCTCTGCATTCTCTGAATACACAGCTCTCTTGGAAACAGTCTGTTGGTCACTGATTTTTTTTTTTTTCTTTTTTCTTTTTTTTTATGGATGATGCTCCTGTTCCCACAGGAGTAGGCTTTGGCTTTGTCTGACAGCCCGAAAGACTTTCTAAGTGGGATATTTCTTTTGGTCATCTAAAGTGTAGCATTTTTATCAAGATAAGCTTTGCTTTTTCATTTGTACCGATCACTTGCCCCGTGGTACATGGGCATCCATGTTTCCTTCTCCATGTTCCTTACCAGAGCATCCTGGCTTTTCAGCACTTCATTTCTAGGTCTAGCCCACCATTTTCACCGATTCTGCCTTTCTTTACTCCTGCCATTGTAATGAATTTCCATCTCCATCATGTGTCTAAGGCAAATCCATTTTTAAATGAAACAGTTGTTGGTAGTTCAGAGCAGCTCAATTATGAATGACCTCCATCCTTCTCCCAGGCTGTATTAGCCCTCCTGCCAAAGAAGGCTGCAGCAGAAAGGTAAATGGAGGAACTGAATCATGCATGCTTTTCATGTGTTATTAATTGTCCCTGTTTCCATTTATAAAAAGCCTTAGCCAATAACTTCAAGATGTTCTACAAAAGTGTATGAATAATAATTTACAAGCACAACCCAGCCATGCATTAATATACCAAACAGATGCCTGACTGATCAACATGAACCATAAAGCTGTAACTTAAAGCATTTGTCACAAAGTTTGAACCAAGGCACTGTTTGTCCTGTGGTCCATCAGTAACATGTCCCTGTGAAGAGCTTCCTCTCAGACCAGTTGTGCTCAAATTCAGTCCAAAGTGCCAGACAGCTGCTAATAGGTAAGGACTGTTGAGACAGAGATTGACCTTGCAAAATCCCCAACAGCTTCATTTGACCTTGTTAACCTGCTTCTGGGCAGATGCTTGTGTCCCATGGATCAGCCCTGCCCCACAGGTGGAATATCTAGCACAGCTGCACATCTGTAGGCATCCTCCAGCATTTAAGGGTGGGTGCCAGACCCTACTGAGAAGATTCTGCCTCCTAGTAGTGTCTGAGCAAGACCTTCCTGGAAGAAGGTGACTGAAGAAATGGTGTCTGGTGTGGGAGGTTAGGGGATAGCTACATTTTTTAGGTGCCAGAGAAATATCAACTCAGAGGAAAACAGAGACGATGCTTTAGCCAAGGTCCCAGAGGTCACAAGGAGTGCTGGGAAATGAATGCAGCACCTGAGATGAAAAGGTAACAAAGCCAGCGATCTGTACTTCTGTCTGGTGTCGCTTCACGTCATTGCAGCAGCATTTATCGTGTAGCAGCTGGTGTTTTGTTAATTGTGTGCACAGGGAGTGGTAGAAAGGATACAAACAGTGTGTAAACAGTACAGCATAGTCACTAATGGGGAACTACAGAATCATCAATGTTATTGATTGCAAAGACCTGTTATTTATCCAAGTACAGTTGTCTTTTTTTTTTTTTTTTTTACTAGTCCCAGGCAGGGATAGGGGACAAATCAACTGGACTGACTCCAATTTTACAGGAGGAGGTCATTTCTGATCGCTTTTAAAGCCAGATTTGCCAAAGTATACAATACTGAGGATTATAAACTAATTTGTTTGGGTCTGGAGCAACGAGATAAGCTAAGGCTGCAAAAACAGCAGGCTCAGCCCCTAAGGAGCATCCTGTGTTAGTACCTAAATGCATGGATAGGAGTGTAAAACAGTGTTGATGAGCTTTGCAGAGATCCACATCTAGAAAAGAGGCAGTGACTGTGATGTTGGTATTAGGGAAGATCACCAAGAATCACACGAAGAAATTTGAAGGAACTTTTCCCTGAGAATAAGCTAAATGCTGGGACACAATAGAATGATACCCACAAGTAGGATATAGCCAGATCACTAAAATCCTCCCCAGCAGAGCCTTAGCTTACTGACATGAAAGCCCAGGGATTGATTTAATGCAGTCAGCATGTAAATGGGAAGGAAATGGCTCTTCACCACACCATCTGTTTATCCTATCCCCATACCCCCACTAGTTAACTCTTTTGTGCTGCCTCTTCCTCTTGTTGATAATGCTCAGAAATAAATACAAAGCTCATGAGTCACCACTTGTTGTGTTCCTCAGTCACATCTGAGATTAGAAATTGTCCTTTTGTTTGTCATGGAGGCAACCCACTGGGTTTGCCTTCAAGAACCTCTGATATGACTGTCATCAGCAACTTCATTTAGATTCAGGTACCAGGAAACATAACCAATAAAAATGAAATGGAGGCTTTGCTCTTTAAAAAGTTTTTGTTTGATTATGCCATAAATTGAAGGCCCCTGGTCTTCTGATTATTAGAGATGTCTCTGAAAGTCTGTTTCCTTTAATCTTGTGAGCTCAAACACTGTCAGTGGCAGCTCAACACCAACCACTTTTGGCTAAAGGGAGATTTTATCCTTGGTGTGGGTTGCACGTCCTCCGCATAGAATATTTCTTCTTGGCTGGATACTTCTCAATGTTTGTGTGCTTATGGCTTGGGTATTTTTTTCTCCCCAAGAGATTCCTCCTCACTGAAGCACTGGCTGGGAGCATATTAAAGGCAATTACAGCATGTTTCAACAACCAGCACTCCTTACTCACACGCTGCCAACTGAGAGCTCTCAGCTGGGAAAACTTTAGCTCTTGCTGAGTGAGATGTTTCACTTGAAGAATCCCAGGGATACTTGTTAAGGTTATTTCAGAGAGCATTTTGTAGTTAAACGAGGTAGATATTAAAAGTTTAAATAACCTTTTGGTCTTTTTTTTTTTTTTTTTTTTTTTTTTTTTCTGTTAAATTGAGATTTCCCAGTGGCTTAACTGAGTTATTTTGTGTCTGTTATGCAGTGGGCTGACCCTGTCTTTCAGTTAGTGAACGATCTGCCAGAGGTGTTCATCTTTGCTGAATCTTGATTTCAGCTTAAAAGAATTTCCAGGTCACACGGGCAGTGCGTTTTGTTTCGTTCTGACATCTCTGAACGAAGAAGCAGAAGAATGGGCTGGTGAATTGCCAAACTCATTCTCCCTTGCAGTGTCCCTTTGGCTTCATTAACAGGGTGTCCCATGGGAGAGGTTGGCATGGGGATATGTCCAGCAGTCATTTGAGCTTGGGCTTCATCTAAAAGATATGTCGAAAGGCAGTAAGCACTGGCACCACTTACTTTCCACTACCCAACAGCTAGACTCGGCTGACTGGCAGATTCAGTCATCTCTGGTAGAGCAATAGGCTGTATTTGTGGGTCAAGAAGGAACAAAAGTAGTGACTGGCTGTCTGAAAGCAGAACCACCGTGAGGTTTGGACCTGAAAGCAGATTAGAGTGGATCTGAACCAAAGCTAATTATTCCTGCCCTTCGGCAGGACAGTTAGTATCTACTATGCTACACCAGGGATCTTTGTACCCTTCTCTGTTGTGTGTCATAGAGTTACTCTCCCTTCAACCCTACAACTGTTTAAAACATCAGGTCCTTGACTGGGTTCTAGAAACAGAACAGAAACAAGCAAATGATTGCTGAGCCACCAGCCTAAATCTGCTCCACTCAAGAATATTACCATGTCTGTGAATTAGCTTGAATTTGGAATCGGTGGCTCTCTCCCCACAAAACTACTATTAGTATTATTTTTACGATTATAATAGCCTCCACTATTGGATCTGGTTCAGGTAAGAAATGTCTAATAGAGACAAAGCCACACATTTGATGTCTCTGTTTTGTAATATGGATAGATGCAATAAGGACTGATGCCCTGGCTTTTTGAGGTACATAGGCTTCCCATTGTCCTTTTCATTCGGGTCTGTTGTTCGTATGTTCTGCCCTTTAAAATTATTTCTTCACTTCTGACTCATCGTTTCCAAACAAATCTGATGGTGTTCTGCAATGCATACCATTGGAAATACATTGTTTTAATTGAAGCTTCCACTGTAAAAGCTTTTCAGTAAATTAACAAAACCTTGAGAAAGATGAAGTGAATGGATAGGGCAGCTAGTGGTATGTTCTCTATAAAACCAAAGTTTCTGAAAGCCAATTAGAATGTCTTCACTGTCAGAAACAAGGCTGATAGGGAGGGATGGTTTATTTTTTTAGATATAGCTGAAAAAATCTACAAGCTTTCAGTTGCAAATCCCTTTTTTAGGTCTGAAGACTTCAGATTAAATTTCAGGTGCTTTCTAGTCTGTTAAAGTAATATTTAGGGGAAAAATAATGATTCCAATTAATTTAAATTTTCCACTTAAAGTGGAAGGAAGCAGTTGTAGTACTTTTGCTGATGTATTACTTTGTGAATGGTAAGTCTTAGGCATTTATTGAGACTGGTCTTCAGACAGAAACCAGTAAAAGGCAAAAACACAGCGAAAAAAAAAAAAAAAAGAATTCTGCAAATTCTATGAGCTTATATTCTGTATAGCTTTGTGCTATTCCTGGTATGCAGGAATACCGGGTCTATCACAAGTAAGGCTGGCCAGAAGCCAAACATGAAGATTTGACATTTTTCATTGTAATAGAAGCAAGACCTTCAGAAAACGTTCAGTAAAGAAACAGAGATAGTGCTGCATGTCCCTCTTCCTGCTTCCACCACAAAGCTGTACAGAAATAAAGTTGTCCTGGACTGTATTTAACTGCAATTAAAGTTAACCCCTTCCAACTCTCACTTATTTGAAATCTAGTAATTATTTGAAAATTATTTGAAATCTGTAATTCCCAAATTGGACAGAAAGTATATTGTTATATTAATTATTATATTTAGTTTCAATATTGACCATATGGACCCTTATATTTGTTTATTTAATCTTTTTGAAGCATGGAGTTTCCTGCTGTGGGGGCTCTGGGCTGCAAACCTCTGCTCCCTCCCTCTCATGTTCACTAAGGAGCTCAATGACCCTGGGCAAGTGATATGACCTCTCTGTGCCCTGGTTTTGGCATCTGGCAAAAGATAGAGCAACATGAGTCCTCTCCCATACAGGGAAAGAAGAGTGGTGGATTAGTACTGCATATTATTATTGATGATTGATTTTCTGTTCCAAGCTAAATCAGGCTGAAGAACAGCTTGAAAAGTCTTTTGGCATTTTTCCCCATCCCAGAGAGCACCATTTCTGCAGTCTGCCCCAAGCTCAAACCACCCTGCTGTCATCCGAAGGCTTTGAACTATCTTTCCCTGTTTATGCTCAGAAACATATCACTCTTAGGAGATACTGTGCTGGGCAAAGGGAAAGCTGCTTTCTTTGAGGAGTTTCTTTCTGTAGTCATCTCTAATAAAATGCACAGACCATAACTCATCCGCAGCACAGCAAAGCCTGAATCAATTGACAGTGCTGCATGCTGACATTTCACTAGGTCATTGCCAATAGCAGGTATTGATCCAGTGGCCAGTATAAGTTTGTGAGGGCCAGGTCTGGCTGATCTAGTTGGAAGCTGTCCTCTTGAAGAGGCACTGCCTGCTGCTGAGCACATCATCCCACAGCCAGGCTGGGAGGCAATGGGAAGCTCCCTTCAGATCCTGAGCCCTGGTGCTCCTGCTGGGATGTGCTGGCAGGATTGGTGGTAACAAACATGGTTGTAGTGCTCCATTTGGTGATACATGTCACCAGTTGTTTACATCAACGTGGAGTCCAGAAAGTTGTGGGAGGGTTTTGGTGTGGGGCGATCTTTGCTGTGGTTCTCCTCCAGATCCAGTGGAAGAGCTAAGCACTAAGCCTGCTGTATTTTATACAGAAAATGAACTTGGTCCTGATGCAACAAAATATTTCAGTTGCATCTAAATTCCAATCTCTTTGGAATTTAGTCTTTGTACTGAGTTCAGTCTAAGATTTAAGGTCCCGGAAAGGAAATAGGAAGCTAAAGCAGGGTTTCATTGCTCCCCAGTTGTGATGAGAACCCCATGGGAAGGACTGTGGATCTTTGGGTCACAGTCACAGGTAAGTCTCTTCAGAGGCAGCACAGACCCATATTCCTGTCTGCAGCGGACTGACCCTAAACTATGCCTGCAGTAGGTCTTAGTGGAAACATACCTTAAATGCATAAATAAAGTAGTCTTGCTGGTTCATTATTTAAAATAACTGTATGTGGAAGAGGCATTTTGCTGTCTTTGGAGAAATAGATTTGAGTCTGGCTGTTCTGCAACATGCTAAGACATCTGCTGTTTAGTTACAGCAATGAAAACAGAAAACAGTGAGGGCAAAGCAAGAAAAAAAGTGACTAGATTCAACTCCAGTGCCTTGTTTAAAACCTGTGGCAAAGCTGCCCACATCCAAAGGTGTTCAGTGCCCTTCTTCAGCATCCTTTCCCTAACAGGAACACAGAGCCCAGCAGGCATCAGATGTAGCAGCTGTGCCTGCAGCAGCAGAAAATCCATGCATTGTTTTCCCCCAGCATACAAAGAAAGGGGGCCTCCATAAGTGCCAAATGTATGGACCAAAGGTGTTCAGGTTCTGGGTGACTCAACAGGCTCCTGATCCAAGAGGCTTACCTGTTCTCAGAAAGTGCTCTTGTGGAGGGTGTAAATATATGTGGTTGTGCAAATGGAATAAGGAGCTTTGACGAGTCTTTTGGAAATCTGACTCTTCAGCCTCAAAGCTCAGCATACACTTAGTCAATTGTGTAGTCACATCATTTTGCAGAATCAGTGCCCATCACCCAAGCTGTGCAACTTGCTTGATCTTTCCTTGCTAAGCAGGTGTCAGTGCTATCCTGAATCAAGTTCTGACAGATGTATCAGGGGATTGGAAAGGCTTTCATGTACCATTGCACATTTGTTGTGCGCTGCCCTGGATGCCTCAGCACAGCAGACTTAAGTTCTTCTTCCTGAATTGAAATCCTTGGAACACCAATGTCTATTTTTTTATGGCTTCTCTTGTTAATGAACTGCCTCAGTTTTGGCAATAAGCCAAAACATTGGCCTCTCTCTGTTACCTGCTATGAATTCTAGACTCTCAGTTGTAAATAGTTAGCCGTGATGTAGGGATTTCCAATTAACTGCAGAAATTATGGCAGTATCATTATCCTCTCTTACGCCAGGAGGGATGGATACACAAAGTGACGGTGTGATTTGCAGAAGACCTCCCACTTGGCCAAAGGCCGGACCAGCGGAATAATCCATTCTCTCGAATCCCAGCCTGGTGCTGTATGTGTCGGGCCATGATGTTCTTGGGAGGTGACAAATGGGACTTGGATCTCTTCCTGCTTCTCTCCTCTTTCTTCTTCAATCCAGACTTGTGAAGTAAAGCAGGATGACTTCAGATCCATATGAAATAGATCGGACGAACTCTCTACCATTCTCTTTTTAATATGCGTGCTCGTTTGCAAATGCAGATCAGCCTAATTGACTGTCAGCATGCACAGATGTCTCTCTGCAAGCGTAGTTGGGTGCCGTGCAAATTGATTGCAAACACAAAATGGAACCAGATTAAAATTTGACCTACAATATTCAATTTCTAAAACACAGAGCAAGCAGTAGCGAGGGGATGGAAGTTGTGGACTCTGGGAAATTGCTAATAGGCTGTTTTGGGGTTCTTCTGAAGAGTCTCTCCCTCACTACATGCCCAGCTTTTTTTTTCAGATGAGCAGCTTGGGGAACACAGATCTATATTAAGTAATGATGAAAGGATCAACCTTTTTCTTGCCCATAAAATGTGATTAAATTTCCCTTGAAAGGGCTTTTTCAGCTTCACAGAAATCATTCTTCTTGCCCTGAAGTGACATCACTTTGTCATTTGTATTGGAAATATTCACCTCTCTTACAAGTCAATTCAATAATCAGTTAGGAGGAAACTACATGAATACAGTTTCTCCATAGGAAAATTAAAATGTGCTTGGTAGCTAGCTTTTGCATGCTACCGTATCTGTGAAGTCAAGATCAATAGAAATTTGCAGAAGGGTTATTATTTACTGTTTCTTTCAAGCAGCCAGCAGACCAACCTACAGAAATCTTCTTTTCCTCCAAAATCCGGCATGAAAGACTGTTTAGTGAAACATTCCTATCCCAGAGATTAACTAATTGCTCAGCAGTCAGTCATTTTCACTGCACAGCCAAGGACAGTGATTCCTCTTCCACATGCAGATGGAGCAGTGGTTTAACAAAAAGCAGTTCCTGGGACAGGAGGATTAAGGAGAATTTACTGCAGAGCAATTAAAACCGTTGTTAGAGCAATTTGTTTTTGAGGCTGAATTTCACATCAAAGTAAAGCTATCTGTCTGAGGAGTGTATAGAGCAGAACAATAAAGCCATCATTTCAGGCCATCCATTCTGCAGCCTCGGTCGGAGTGCAGATTAATAAAGTGAGCTAAGAGGACAGGGAGATTTACAGGAGTAAATTAGGTGAAGCATCCTAAATGCAGTTTACATTTGGAAAGAGGTGTTCTGGCTTTGATCTCTTCTTGCTCTCCCTTATTCCAGCTTCTGCTGCCCTCTGTTTTTGCCAGGTTTCTCATCACTGTCAGACTCAGCAGAGAGCTTCTGATCATTTCTTGGTTGCAGAGACTCCTGCCAGCACAGGACACCACGGTCAGAGGCTGCTCTCACGCACGAGCCATACCCCAAAGCTCTTAATTGAAGATGGGTTGGAGCCAGTGCTCCTTGCTGGCTCTTTGCTGGTGTTAGCTGGCCTTGCTGGCTTGGTCTTCCCATCAAGGCTGTCTGCTCAAACCTCCTTGCTTTGCCTTGACCTAGGAGGAGGCATTTCTCCAAAGTCTCCCCTGGTGTTAAGAGCCAAAAATGCATCTTGTGGGCAATGCTGCCATTGACCTCTCCATTTTGGGAAGGTAGGAAGCCTGCAATGAAATAGACTTTCAAGGCAGAGAACCAGATCAGAAAGTGGATCCATCCACAGTGCTTTCCAGCAGCTTTTGCATACTTCCCAAAGGAAGGGTTGAATTAACACTGCCTGTTCAGGTTTCTCTGGCTTGATCTCAGGCTCACATGCCAGACTTTCAGATGAAGGACAAATACAGAAGGCACATGGTCTTCTATCAAACAGAGCTGCATTTCACAGCTCTGCTAGCCCAGGAGTCTGGTTTCTGTTGAATTACAAACAGAAGGACTTGTGTTAGGTTATTTCATGAATATTCATTTCTTTCCCTTCTTTCAACAGTTAAAATTCTAAAATGTAAGTTCATGTAAAATAAAAGGAAAAAAAATCTTTAAAAGTAATATTTAAAAAAAATATTTAATTTCTGGAAAAAAAAAAAAAAAAAAAAAAAAGAACATTTTATCCTGTAAGTATCAACAGTGTATCGTGTTCTCTGTGACCTGCCTAGGTTTAAAAAACACTTTGCTTTTGGACCTGCCAGCCTGGCATGGTCCTCCGCGCAGTCATCGCTCATCCTCATTCTGCAGCTTTTAAAATAATGGTGCTTTTCTGGAAGGACTGGCTGCTGGCTGGGGCTGGGTGGGGAATGCATCCCAGCTGGGAACTGGCAATACCCCAGCATGCTATAGGGAATAAAAATAGCATCAGACAAAGGGTATAATGCACACACACACACAAAAGCTTTAAGGGAAGGCTTTTTGAAAAGCCTGCTCTGAACCTTGACATTTGTGCTGCTAGAGGCAGGGGTTCAGATGCTTCTTACCCAGCATCACACGGAAGGTGTCTGGATCCAAGTGACTTGGACAAAGTTCCCCTTTTAGACACCGGAGACAAACAGGCATTTCAGGGTACAGCGTGTCTGACCTGATTTAGCATCAAGCTGCAGGTGAAATGACTCACAGCCTCCAAGTTTTCTTTCCCTAGGCTGTGTGTGGCTGTTGGAGGATGAGTTCAGTTGCTGACACCGGCTTTATTAGGAGAACCCTGGTCCGAGGGTCCGTGCTCTGGAAGCTGGGTGCATTTTGTACTTCATTCTTAGAAGCAGGAAAATAGCACAGTTGTCTGAGCACAGCATGGATTAGGTTATCCCATGTCCAAATCCTAGGTCTGACACAAGTTCGCCTCCCTCGTTAGCATGAGAAAAAATGGCAATTACCATTCTACAACGCACTCCAAGATGTGAAAATTAATGCTGTGTTTTTTTGTTTTGTTTTGTTTTGTTTTTTGTTTGTTTGTTTGTTTTTTCAAACATCTTTGCAAAAGTTTGGTTTATGTTGATCAGCCTAGGCATGAATTAAGCATTCATTTGTATTATTTTCAACTGTATTTGTTGCTGTATTTTTTACCATTGTTCCCAAAGAAAATGAGGTATATGTGATTGCAGTATTTGTCTGTTATTGGTTCTATCATCAGGAACTTTCAATTCCATTTGCCCGCTTCAGCTAAGCTTGTGAGATGGAGGAAATCTCAAGGATAATTAAATTCCTAAAAAAATCAGTTGCTGGGTAAAGAAGAAGAGATCTAAATTACTGCTTCCGTTAAGGAAATATTAAGCAGATCTCCACTGCTCTGCAGTGTGTCTGGGAGTGGCTGGTCAGTGGGGATCACCTGGCTGCGCTCGCATTCCTGTAGGATCTCAGCATGGTGCTCCAGCCACATGGGATTGCCTTGTGGGAGGGCATAGGGCTTATTATGGTGCTTGCATAGAGAAAGGGCAAGTGATATACGTTTGAAAACAGGCTTTACTGTGTTGCATGGCTATCTTAGTTTGGCTGTTAATACACAGAAATACATGTTTTTGTGTTGGAAATGTAATATAAAATACAAATATGATTTTGAGGGAAGGAGTAGTATTGTCTTGTAATCACCTTCCATGATTTTGCTTTCATTTTTTGAGCTGAGAAACCATCTCAGAAAGAAGGGTGAGGCACCCTGCTTGCTGCCAAGCTTTGGACTTGTAGTTACTGTGTTGTGGAGGAGAGAAGGAGGATAGACAGTGCGAAATGGGGACTTCTCAATTATCTCAGGTCAACGGAGGACAGCTCTTCTATTTCCAAAAATGAACCTATAGAAAAGAGTGTCGCAGCCAGCACACCTGGTGAGGTGTGCTGGCCCTTTTTATGGGAATTAGGTGGTTATGTAGGATGTGGACCAGATCAAATCCCTCCAGTGGGATCTGAACACTGGTCAAGGAGCTGCTCTGTGGGTCTCAGCCAGCTGCAAGCAAGCCTTGAGCTCTTCAGTGTGGTCAGAAAATGGGCATATTTCCATAACACATTCTGTGTTGCTGAAGACATCTTGGAAAGTTCCCACTCACTCACGCCATACATTCCTTCTCCTCCATTTTCCAGTTCAGCTGTGGAGCTGTGCTTTCAGGTGGATCGCTGGCGTGGTCCCGGTTAAAACGAGCCCTATTTATTTCTTCAAATGTATTAACCTGGATCATTTCACTGGTCTGATTTGCAGTGCTGCAGGGGAAGGGAACTGTGAATCGCTGTTTCCAGGGCCACAATATTGAATTAAAGTGCCTTCCAGGATGCTCTTGTGTTAAATAAGAATAAAATCAGAGAGTTCTAGATAAACACGTTGGGTTGTGAGTAACCAGATGTGAGGACTTCTACAAGACATTAAATACAGACAAGATAGTTACCTCTGGAAGAGATATTTCAGAGGTGACCAGCACCCACCTCATCCTGCCCATTAACAACTGCGGCCCCAATGCAGCTGAATGGTGGGGGTCCCCATCCTGCTTTACATGGCCATATGTAGCTGTGAGGCACTGAAATGTGGTGTCTTCTTTGAGTTCCAGTTTCTGGAGCTGAATCAGGCCTGTTGTCATGAAACAAGGTGTCCCCTTGCTGCAGGACTTTTACCTGCATTCCCAATCAGGTACCTTCATAGAATGCTTCAGTCTGGGCACCCAGAGTCACTGGGAAAATCTTTAAATTGATGGCTTTGTGTGGCTTCCCCTCTCCATCCCTCAGTGCACACCTGCTGTGTTAATCACTGTCACAACTGTGTGCCCTTTTGTGCAGGTTTCTATGAGGAGGAATGTATGTACATCACTAACAACAGCAGTGGGACCTTCTAGGAATGGGACACAATGATCTGTGCTCAAACATTTGCCACTTTTATGAACTTACTGTAATTCTTCAATTTTAATTAATTCATGTACTTTAATTAATTCGTCCTTGGGCTGACTTACTAAGAGGTCTTTGCAAATTGAACAAGATTGTAGAGGGAGGATTTTTGCATTAGTGGTACAAAAAAGGCAACTGAAGACGGGTGCCTTTTAAAGCATCTGAAAAAGCCACAGATTTACCAATTAATTCCGCAGTAGATGGGGATGAGAGGACTTGTGCACATCTCAGCCTTAAGCTGGCTGCCCAGCCTCTCATTGCTGCTGCCCACCTCTGCATGTATACAAATCAGCACCCCACAGGAACTGCACCAGCGGGAACGTGCCCGTCGCTTCAACTGTCTGACAAATGGTAAGGTGCCCCTTTGGAAGTGATGATGGGCTGGGGTCACCAACATGGTGAGTTACTTCTCATTGTGGTGTGCAGGGAAGGGAGATTGGGGTTAAGATCAAACCAAGAATCTCAGGTCTCTGTTGTCTCTCTCCTCTCTGCCTGCCTCACAGGTAACTCAACTACTGGAGTTCCCAGGGCCGACCATTAGTTAACTTTGACTTAACCTTTGGCAGCTCTATAACTAATGTCATCCCCATTCCCCTCCCTCCTCAAATAAATACATTAAAAGAAAGAAAAACAGGAACCTGGTCTCAAGGGACAGGATCTGTGATGCATTGGGGCCGTCTTTCGCAATCCCATCCATAAAGGAAATGAAGTCTTACACTGAGTCCCTGTCACATTAATGAATTTAGCTCTTGCTAGGAGACCCGAGTGTGGCTCTTCACTCCTTGAGATGCGCTCTGCTCACAGTTAATTCAGTTTCTTCTGATTAATTCCTTTGGGGTTTGTGTCTGTTCCCAGGATATATGTTTCGACAGGCCTATGTGTAACCTCTCTGAAAAGGGTCAGGGACAACTGAAATAGCTCATCCAATTAAAGATTTGAAAATAAGTCTCACTCAAATCACTGAGAAATGTCAGATTGCAGGAGGTGTTTTTTTGGGCTTATTTATAGAGAAAAATAGCCACCAATAGTTATTAGACAATTAATAGAATTAAGTCTCTGTGTAAACACATTTAATCCTGATTTGGCTTCAGTTAAACCACTGTGGAAGTGGATTAAATCCAACCACAAGAAAACATTCCTAGTATGGGAAAATGTAGTGCAGAATAACTATCACTGCAGAATAACTATCACTGCTTTTTTTTTTTTTTTTTTTTTTTTTTTTTTTTCCCAGTTCTTCGCCTGTGTAAGTAGAACTTTCTTTTCTTTTACTTGTATGTATTCTAATGATATTGATATCGAGTAGTCCTGACTAAGACTGAATTTCTGCTGTGCTAGGCTTGGCGATCCCTTCATTAGGGGTGGACATCCTGGAACAGGGACAGTCTCCACAGGGTGACTCAGGAGTGAAATGGTTTCCTCCTGGTGACAGTGGTTCAGCAAATGGACGAGGACCAAGACCCCAGTCACCAATGTTCTGTAATCTCACACTGTCTGCTGGTACTGTGGAATCAAAGAATCACTGGATGGCTTGGGCTGGGAGGGACCCTTAAAGATCATCTAGTCCTATACCCCCAGCATGGGGAGGGACATCTTTCCCTAAATCGGGTTGCTCAAAGCCCCATCTTACGTGACTGAGCTCTTTCACTGATGGGGCATCCACAGCTTCTCTGGGTAACCTGTTCCAGCATCTCACCACCCTCACTGTAAAATCTGTCTGCCTTATATCCAGTCCAAATGCGGAGGGATACAGTCTGCCTGTTAATGCATTTCAGAGTGAAAAAGCAAATAACAGTCACCTATGAACACATCCAGTTTTCATCAGAAAGCTGAGGGGAAGCTGGGTGCAGGGCTGTGAATCCACTAGCCACTGCTGCCTTGAAAATATGTCTGCATTGGAAATACAGCTCCAGCGAGGTCAGTCCTGAGCTCACGAGTCTCAGCTAACCCCAGGATCACCCAGTCCCTGGGCTGCTGCAGAGTTCAGCAGGCTTGCTTCTTCCAAGGGGCTGCTGGTAGCGTTCCAGGGTGTAGCACTTGCTATCACAAGCAAAGAAAGAATCACAGAATCACAGAAAGTCTAGGTTGGAAGAGACCTACAAGATCACCGAGTCCAACCTCTGACCTAACACTAACAAATCATCCCCTAAACCATATCCCTAAGTTCTACATCTAAACGTCTTTTAAAGACCTCCAGGGATGGGGACTCAACCACTTCCCTGGGCAGACTATTCCAGTGAAGAAAAGATTTACCAGAGAGCTCTGCCAGGCTCCCCCTTTGGTCCTAGAAGAGGCTGAAGGAGGTGACAGTGGGGTGTCACCTTGGCCACCCATCCCCATGACAGGGATGCATTTAGCTTCCCCTGTGCTGAGGGGCTGCAGCACTGGGCTGCGGACCCCCGTTCCTCTGGGCTCGGCTAATCCGAGTGACATCCAGCTCAGTGGTTCTGGGGTGAGCCTCTGGCACAGAAAAACATAGCAATTTCCTGGCTTTCAGCAGGGCCCACTTCAGGAGTGTGAAGTACAGACCGTGTCAAATTAGCAAAGCCTTGGCTTTTCTTTTGCAGAAGGCAGCAGCAGCAGTCACGGGCAATTATATTCTGTGCAGGGAGATAGCCTCTGGATAGAGACATTTTGAACAGAGAGGAGAAAGGGGAGAAATGAAAAAACAAGAGTAGGATGGGGGAAAATACAGGGAGATGAGGATAGTTCTCAGTGAAATGCAGGTGTTTGGAGGGGAAATTAAAAACCACTGCTGTGGGCTTTGTTGTTATCACTCTAGTCTTTACAAACAGCTGGCAGGGTGGAAGTTATCAGTTACCTCAGTGCTCTCCAAACCATGCATTTACTGTTGTGTTGGACATGGGAGCACAGCCAGGCTGCAGGCAGCCACCAGCCCTGCAGCATCACCGGCCACCTCCAGCCACCAACTGTGGGTCACAAGCTGGCTGGGGAGAGGAGGCTGCTCAAAGTATGAAACACAGCCACGGCCTTAGAGCGGTGAAAAGAATGGGTAGAGGATGTTTTCCCCACCCCAGATGTTTCCAAGGACCCAAGCACGTTGGCCTGGCACAGAGGAGCACAGTAGGATGGGGGACCAGCAGGGGAACTGAGCATCTTCCCCAGGACACGGCTTGGAGACACAGCCTTGTCATGTGCCAGAGGTGCCACAATGCCCTCCAGGGAGAGGAAGGCACAAACAAAGCAACACAATGCACCTTCCGAACCTTCATTTAGAAAATGTGGCTTCAACTAAATCTAATTATTACTTTTCAAATCAAGGACAACTTCTCTTGCATTTCGTACATCCCCTGTGGCTTGCCCGAGAGAGTTGCTCCATGAGGGTAGGCGCTAATGAAGAGGAGCTGCCAAATGAGTGTACGTGTTGCTGCATCTAGGTCAGAGAGTCAGATGAAAGTATCTTCCATGTTTCCCTGCTTTTTTTTTTTTTTTTTTTTTTTTTTTTAAACTGGGCTTCTAATAAACACATTAACTTTCCAAATTATTATAAGCAGCTGAATCTATCAGCAGCACACAAGAATATTACTTAGGGCATTTGAAAGCTTTCTAATGAAGCTTTGAAGTCCAGCTCATCCCAGATTCATGCAGGGAAGGAGATGTAGCCACACTCCTCTGCACGATTCTAAAGATGTGAGACTTGAAAGCAACTATTTCTTTGCAAATGTGGACAGGTGTGAGAAGCCTCTCTTAAAGAAAATCGATACTGAAATATGGGTACTCAAATGGATACTTCAAAATCCACATCTGACTGTCACAGCGTTTTGTTTATGTATTGCGGGGGCTTTCTTTTAAACTTACACTGTCCCTACACAACCCTTATTTGCATATTATCGTGTGCTCCTTTTCAATTTAGTACCATCAGCCAGAGAGACAGAGTGTTATTCTATCCTGCCTCAGTCCCATAGTCAAGAAAATGGAACAAAACTTTTTTTTAAAAAAAAGGACCAAAGATTGTTTGGGAGTAACATGCATAAAATCAACAGAAAGGTTTTAATTCTGTGGATCCTTCCACAGCTCAAGGCTCGGATTCCTTTTGTTACAGAAGGGTAAAATAACTGCAGCATCAAGTGCCTTCCTCCACATAGTAGACATAAAAACTGCTGTGCTGCTGTGTGAAGCCACACGACACGGTGCATGGGAAACATAATTGCACCCTACAGCTACCACTACAACAACAAGCAGAGCTAAAAAGTAGTGCACACATTTGGATTTTCCAGCCTCTGGAAGGGTGTGTGCATTGAGTTAAACTTACAGCCATGCAGTCTCTGCTGAATTGCTGTTTCCTTTTGATCTGTACTAAAGATACCAAAGGAGCAGGTATGAGTGTGAGTAATGGGTAGCTGCGTATCACTGTATTTGGGTTCTTGCTTTCTTTCTATCTTCTCTTTGTTCAGTTTCTTTCTTTCTGGCATTGTTGTGGTAATTTTAGTTCTTCAGGGCTATATCTTCTGTATCAAAAACATAGGTAAAAAACACTTTTAATCTATACCTTTAAGAAAGTGTATGTATGTATGTATGTATGTATGTACACCATTTATGCAGTGGTGTATATCAGAGGTTACAATGCTTTGATCAGCTCCATTTGAATTCACTGTAAGAAGCTGAGACAGGGAGGAAGGAGAAATGCCTGATCACCCTTAGGGACCTTTCTGTTCCTCCATCTTCCAGTAACATTTGCCGTACTGTTGTATTTGATGTCCTGTGACTGACTGTTCTGGACTTATTCCCCTCAGATCATCTTCCGGAAAATCAGCGATGTCAAGAAGGAAGAAGAGGAGCGCCTGCGCCAGAAGAACGAGGTGACGCTGAGCATCCCTGTGGACCACCCCGTGCGGAAACTCTTCCAGAAATTCAAACAGCAAAAGGAGATGCGTAATCAAGGCTCAACCCACATCGACCCAGAAAGGAACCAACTTCAGGTGGAAAGCCGGAGCGTGCAGAATGGGGCCTCCATCACGGGCACCAGTGTGGTCACCGTGTCTCAGATCACCCCCATCCAGACGTCCCTGGCTTACGTGAAAACCAGCGAGGCTGTGAAGCAGAACAACAGGGATGCGATGGAGCTCAAGCCCAATGGAAATGGAGACCAAAAATGTCTCAAAGTGAACAGCCCCATGCGGATGAAAAATGGGAATGGGAAAGGGTGGCTTCGGCTGAAGAACACGATGGGGACCCACGAGGAGAAGAAGGAAGACTGGAACAACGTCACAAAGGCTGAGTCGATGGGGCTGCTCTCGGAGGACCCCAAGTGCAATGACTCGGAGAACGGTGTAAATAAAAACCCACTGAGGAAAACAGACTCTTGTGACAGTGGAATAACAAAAAGTGACCTTCGCTTGGATAAAGCCGGTGAGACACGCAGCCCCCTGGAGCACAGCCCCATTCAGGCTGATGCTAGGCATCCTTTCTACCCTATTCCTGAGCAGGCCTTACAAACCACGCTGCAGGAAGTCAAGCACGAACTCAAAGAAGATATCCAGCTGCTAAGCAGCAGGATGGCTGCCCTTGAGAAGCAGGTGGCAGAAATTTTAAAAATATTGTCTGAAAAGAACGTACCCCAGGTCTCTTCCCCCAAGTCTCATTTATCACCCCAGCGGCCCCCCCAGATACCCTGCCAGGATATTTTTAGCGTTTCAAGGCCTGCATCACCTGAATCAGAAAAAGATGAAATCCACTTTTAGCATATACCTATGTGTATATATGTATACAGTATATATGCAGAGGTGTATATATACCTTTATACATATATATGTGTGTGTATAAGGTAAATATATATACATATATATTTTCACTTGCATCCAATATGACTTGAACACACCGAGGATTTTGATATGTAAATATTTGCATGTCCAGCTGGATTCTGGCCTGCCAAAGAAAACAATTATTAACATAGATATTGCTTGTATAATATGCAGTTGACTGCATGCACACTTTACATTTATTTATAATCTCTATTATGTAATAAAAGAATGACTTTTGTTTAACAAAGGCAATGTACTATTTAAAGAATCAGGGTCTAACCTGCCAATATTGCCATGACAGTTTTGATCTCAGGCTGGGTGAATTGAGCTTTTACTTCCTCACTGTCTTTTCTGCTGAGTTAGACAGTAGGTTAACACAACGTGGTCGACACGTTCAGACTCCAAGTAGTACTGTTTCCTCGTATCATTCCATTACAATATCCTGTATATTTGGTGATATATTCCCCCACTCCTCTTGAAGGGAGGGCTCAGCTCAGTCGCCAGGGAAGGGCACCGTGTCGGGTGCTGGGGTAGATCACTGGAATTGATTCGTGTGGGTGTTGCGCATGCACAGCCTTTTCTTTCGAGTATCCTCCTGCTCTTTAAAAATCGTAAGTAAGATATAGTAGCGGTGATTTACGTAATGAAATGAAACAAACAGAAGATCTATCAGCTGCACGTGCTGTGTATTTGGGGGTAATGCCTTTCTCAAAAGCCTCCTTTTTACGGATGAGATTTTTACTGAACTGTTAGCGTGACATTACGCAGAATCTCTTTGCAGCACTTAACAACAGTGTCCGCTTCTGTCAGTATCTTCATTAGGATGTCGAGTTTTTTGCAGAGCTGAGGTTGCTCTCTGGCTGTCCCAGTCATTGCCCCTGGCAGAAAAACTTTGCACGAGATCTGAGCAAGGGAGAGAGCAATTGTGCTTCAGCTCCTCAGGAGCCATGTGAGCAGATTTGGAAGGCTGAAGTTTAAAGGCTGCAGTTAATCCCTCCACTCTCTTTTCTGATGCTGTTTATCAGACTGAAACTACCTTTGAGAAAGAGAAAATGACCAGTCAGGATGCGAAGTTGGTGATGGTGAAATTTCCCTTTAGCCTGAGGCGTTGAACAATGATGTTTGGGTGGGAGAGTGTTTTGTGGAGATGAAGTCCTTCCTCGGGCACTGCCTGCTGCTCTTGCCTTGGACACGCTGAAGGTTTCAGTGGCTGGGATGTTATGATCTGAGTGCCTGCTCTCAGTGCCCACACCACTAGTTGTTGGGCACATTAGGTCTTTGTGGGATGCTCTGGCCCTCCTCTTGGCTGGCTCCCATCAGCATCTCCCCCTCCTGAACCATGCTCCTATTTCCACAAGCTATGCTGGTGTGTTGCCCCTCATGATGGCTCTGCAGGGCTGCAGCAAGACAGGCTTTTGCATGGGCCCCTGATTCTTCTGCTCTTGGAAGCTGAGATTTTGGAGTCTGCCTGGGTCTGCACTTGAGTGTGGTGGGTTTTTTGCTTCTCTATTTGCAGCAAGTGAGAATCCAGGCACACGTTTCTCACAGCAGAAATGGCCATTGTGGCTTCAGAGCCACAGCTGATACAGCTGGGGGCTGGCACAGCTGAGTTCACTGGCTCCTTCAGAGAGGGATATCCCCACCACACTTGAATGGCCTCTGGCATCAAGGTCCCATGTTTTCAAAAGTGCCTCAAGTAAATCATATGTGTACAACAAGGCATCATTATAAATCAGGTAAACAAAAGGCATGGTTATAATTAGTGGGCATCCTTACCAGACACCAGTGCCAGACATTTCACTTCACATTAGGAAGCTAAGCTAAACTAAATAAATTCCTGAGAAACCACAAAATCAAAATCAAACAACAACAAAAACAGCATTTATGGTAGTGGCAATTAGTAACCTGCATCTTAGGGTAATCATATCTCCTACTGTGAAATCCAATCCCATGAACTCCCAAAAGATCACAAGAAAGCCAAAGAAGTCATTGCTTCTGTTGTGTCAGTTTGTGGAGGAAAGACAGTGATCCTTCCAATTTGCTGTTCCTTTCGGGCCCATTTCTGCCTCTCTTCCAATCTCTTTCTTCAGGAAATTATAGACGAAAAAATAAGAGTAAAAAGTCACCGAAAGGGACAACTCTTCCCAAAGACGGGCGGTGAGGCTTCCTGCTCATTATAGCTTTCTGCAGCTGCAGTTGCTGCTGTCAAATTAGGCAGCTGTGCTTTGCAGCTGCTCTTCTGACAGGAATACAAATCTGTAGGCATGCAGCCCTGCTGTGGTCTGCAGGGACAAACTGCAGAAGAGCAAAACCTTCGGGGTCCTGCTCTAAACCCTACCCTGGGACTCTGGAAGAGTTGGGGGTTGTAGGGTTAAGGAGTCACAGGGTTGCTGCAGGCTGCTGGAGCATGCACAGACCTTCTGGGTACAACTTAAGTGCCAAGTTTTGAAGATTTGACTGTTCTTGCCCGGCTGGGGTTGCTGGCTCAGACAGACGCACAGCATCTTACCCCTCTGTCCCATCAATTGCTGAGCCCTGAGGGCTCTCTGGGCTGGGGCTTGGTGAAGTTCCTTGGTGCAGGACTGCGCCATGAGGAGGTGCTGCAAAAGAGCCAGCAGGGTGGTGGGGTGACTGTTAGACAGCTTTAGCCTTAATGGCATTCCTCTGCCTTTATGAAGGACTTTCTTTCTTTCTCTGTGACTGATGTTAATTCTAGCTAGAACTGCATGGCATGCAAAGGGATCACTGTTTAGGTTCACGTTTCCAGTCAGGTGTAACTTTGTGCCACCTTACAACGTGAGAACATGTAACAGGATTCATCTGACCTTGAAAATTATTCAAGTCCAGAACATTTATTGTGGTTCAAGTGCAACTGTACTGGTTAAAATGTGTACTGGCTAAAAGCTATAAATAATGTAAAATAGCAAGTTCATGAAACAAACACAGTGTTTCCAGGCTTACTGGTCCTGGTGCTGCTTTGACGCTGGTGTTGTCCCTCGCAAGGTCAGTGGGACCAGCTGGGGCCTGGCACCAGGCAGCAGTGGGATCCGTGCAATGGTGTCTTGCAAACAAACGCGATAAGCTTGTGCTGCAGATGGACTCCCCTTGCCTCTGTGTCCTGGGGGTGCAGCTGGAGGCCCAATTTGCACGATCAACTCTGATGGCTACTGCTCTGAAAATTTCAGCTTGTACAATTGTGAAGCGCTTTACCTCCAAAATTTCATTACGTGTTGTTTCATGGAGTTGTTACTGGGGCACTTCCAGCTTTCCCCTGTCCTCGTGGCTGTGCATGATGTGATCAAGCATGCTGCCAGCTGGGGCAATCCTTCTCTGTCAAAGAAACAGGAGTACCCGTGGTGTGGTTCAGGCTTGACTGAAAGCAACCACCCACAGCTGTAAGTGCAGTAGGGGAACAAATGCGCCTCTTCCAGCGGAGCCAGCACTGAAGCAGCTATGTGCCACGTGGACGGAGCTCTCGGCTGCATGCTTCCCTTTCCTTTAGGAGCTGCGTGCCAGGACAGACGTTCCTGCCACACCTGGTAATGCGATCGTAGCACTTAGCTTGTGTGCTGTGTGTTCAAAGCATTTTACTACCCACACACAAGTGGATTTTATCTTTCTGGATAAGATACAAATAGAAATAAAATGTGTACAGAAAAGTAAACACTTTCCGGAGCAAGCGAACTAGAGTACCTTGAATAGCATTTTTGTGTAATATTACCTGTGTGAGATAGAACAGCACTTCAGGATAATAGCTGAAAAAAAATAACTATTGTAGTGAAGATATAGAAGGGAAATATCCCTCAGTTCTTCTGATTTTGTATTTGTAAGTCCTGTTTTCCATCTTTCTGTCTTTGCCACGGGACAGGGGTTAGAGCAGAGCTGACTTTCGAAGTGACAAACTCAAGCTTTGCCAACTTTTCTTTTCCCTGTTCTGCAGAAGTAGCACAAGTGTAGGGACGTGATGCTGCTGGCACTGAAGTTTGGGCTCATTGCTAGCTCCAAATTCAGTCTTCATTTACCACCATGCGGAAAGCAACCCTGTTACAGTAGTGTGAACTGAAGCTTGAATCTGATGAACATATTGGACCTTAAAGTGTATTTTGGATTCCAGGACAATTTTAGAGAACTGGCAGCTGCAGAATTAATGTTGCACTATTTGTAAAACACAGGCAATCACTCTGGAAGTAACAGACCGCTAAGCAGACATCATCATTTGCACGGGTCAGAAAACAGATATTGTGATCACAAAATAGCTTGGAGGCTTTTGGGGGGAAAAGACAACCTGAACTGAAGGGAAAAAAAAAAAAAAAAAAAAAAAAAAAAAAGCCATAGGTTTCATATGCAATTTGTGAGTGAGGAGGAGGACATGGGATATATCATGGTGACTTGACACTTTTTTACTTGGATTTTGAGCATTTAGAAAACCCAAACCTATCTTTTTGGATGTCAGAACTGGACAGATGATTGTTTGTTAAAATAAATATTTTTTTTTTTGTAAGTGAGGTGGCATCAAAGTGATACCCGTTTAAAAACAAAAATGCATTCAAATGCCATTTTGCTACAGAAGACAGTTCTAACAGATTTTGTTATCATTGTTTTTAACAGGTTGTATCTAAAAGTTTTATTCAATTCTTCAATTCTTTTTTTCTTTTCTTTTCTTTTCTTTTCTTTTCTTTTCTTTTCTTTTCTTTTCTTTATTTTTCTTTTTTTTTCAAAAGCTTCTCTGTGAACACATATCTTCAGGTCTATAGGATCTGTAGTGCTTTATAGTCTTGCTGCTGACATACTTGTTAGAGAAGTGGGGTTCCTTTGGAGAAAAGCATCTCTTTGTGGTAGCCTGTGTTCTGTGACTCTCCAATCCTGAGCTGCAACCAGAGCTGTGGGCATCAAACACTGGTAGTTTACATTAGTTCACATTTTTCTTGGCACTTCTGTATCTGCACTGATTTCCTTCAGGAAATTTAAGGACGGAAATAGAAAAGTTGACGCTGTCAGTTTTCCCAGATGGCCACAGTTCTTCACCTGTGACTGTGCTGCCAGAGCAGCACATTCCTATGGAGCCCACAGTGAAGAAAGGTTTGATCAGGCTGGATTTCCACATCTGAGAAGTCTTTCTAATTTCCCCCTCCATTTTTTCAAGCACCTAACAGTATGTAAATGGTTTTGTTGCTTTTAATATGCTATAGTGCAATTCAAAATGAAGTAAATTCTTAAAGCAAATTGCTGGATGGAGACAAGAAGTCCACATTACTTTTGGCAGAAAAGCAAGGTATTTCTTTACTGACATCAAGAATATTGTACAAAGATCAGCTTTGTGATACTTAGCAAATGACAAACAAAATAAAATCACTCTTACTGAGGGTGCATTTAGTCGTACAGAAAATTGACCTTGTGTTTCACTGTGGGACAAGAAGGCAGATATTGATTTTGAACTCAAATGATGCAACCATTCAAAAAGGGCTTGTCCAGCCCATAATAAATACACTAAATTAATTTATTATATTATGTTAATCAGCCTTTTGTTGCAAGGCAGGTGCAACCAGGCATCAGGGGCAATATTCTCACAACCTTTTCTATCCATCGTCTGTAAAGCAGATAAGTGTGTTTCTTTTTTTTTTTTTTTTTTTAAGCATGTTTGGCCCACAGTCTGAGACTACTGGTGTACACCAACTCTGTATCTGGCTGTCCTCCATGAATACGTCAATTAGCCATAATTAAAAGTCCTATAAAAAGGACTTTGTCTTAGGTTGGGCTCAGCCACCCCAGTGACATGACAGTACATTATCAGGTCCAGAGTTGATTCAATTCAGACCAAGCAATGGCAGACTATGTGTTTCTGCCTGCCGGCGAAGGATGTGTACACACATCTTCTGTGCATATACCTGCTCCTTTGGAACGGGGACTCGGAGCTGGCCCGTTTAAGACAGGTGTTTCAGGCAGATGGGATAAATCGTGCTCAGGATGTGTCAGTCTCTCATCATTTACTGTAGACTAACGACTTTAGATTAGACACTTGATTTGTAGACTGGTGGAGGGTAAGTGAAGTGGAACCAACCCATAACTCAAGCCTGATCCTGCTTGTAAAAAAGGTGCCCTGAAAAAGGACCACTTATCATCTTTCCAGCACAAGAGCACTTTCTATAGGTGTGACCAGTACAGGGAAGATCAAAATTTCTCAGCATGCAGCCTGAAACAAAGTGTGCAACTCTTAAGTGCAACTCTCAAAGTGTGCAACTGCCTAAGCTAGCTCCCTAAGGACACTCAGATGCTCGGTTCTTGGCCTGTGTTGACCATTTTTTTTAACTTCTTACCCCAATATCATGGCACAGTAGTCCAGGGTGCCCCGCTTTCACAGGTATATGGCAATCATGATGCTCTTACACAATGGCAAGGCATGGACAGGAATCACCCCTCACCTTCTGGACAGTGAAAGGCTGCCACCTATTTGGGATGTTTGGCTGCTGTGGGACACCAAGGATGTCAGGAGTCATAGCTGAGCTGTGTCATGCTGTGGAAAGAGGCCAAGGCTTGGCAATGTCCAATGAAGGAAAAAATGTGGTGGATATCTTCCAAAGTTTTAGCAGAGAGCTTCCAAGATAGAGTATTACCAGCCATCAGGTGATTGCCCAGACTGCAGCAGAGCCCTGGCTCTGAGCTGGGCAGCAAGAGGGGAGAAGAAAGAACATAAAGAACAAGGGTCCAAAACTGGTAGCAATATTCCACTGAAGTCAGTAGTTACTTGTCTCTGTATAGTGGCCATTTGTGCTTCGTAATTTGTTTATATGTGGTTATAGAGAGATGCCTATAAGGGAAAGCAGAGGCTTCAGGGAAGGCTTGCCAGAGCCCTGTTGGAAGGGGGCATACATTTTATGTGGACTGTGCAGCATCACAGTGAATGGACCTGTCCTTGACGTTGGCCTTGCTTTGAGCAGGGGCTTGGACCAAAGGATGGCAACAGGTCCGTTCTGAGCTGTGGTGTTGTATCGTTTGGTGCTTCTGGAGGTTTTAATCACACAAATAGAGAGAAGGTGTAGGTTGAAGGTTCTTAACTATGTCTCATTATTTTCTGGTTTTCGATTTAAATAGCATACTGAGGAACGTGTTAACAATTTTCAGGATAAAAAATGTTTCTAAGAGCTGATACTTATGAAGCAGACACTGGAGAAATTTGGCATAGTCTAAAACTACGGCAGATAAATGAATTAAGCCCTTCGCTGGTATCAGCTAACATCCACACTCGATGCCAAATGCTGAGAAAAATGTCTCGGTGACCATGCAGTTTCTGGAAGGGGTGGGCTAACACAGATACGTGAGTAACACCCACTTCCTCTTCCAGCCTCTTCCCCAACCCAGAGAAAGGTGATTACAGTGTCTGACAACGCCGTAAAAATCAATAGTACCTGAGCTGGTTTTCAGTGTTGCACTGGCAGAGATGCACATCCAAGGTTATAGCGAACGTATGAAGGGCAGTGGCAAGGGGATGTCTCCTAAGCAGCTGGATCTGGGGTTGTTCTTACCCCTCCAGGTTCAGCCTGCTCCTCTCACTGTTGGTGTGTGGACACCATTGCTCAAACAGGCTGGGTTTGTCCGTAGGGTCTGGGTGAATCTTTGGGCCCATGCACATCCCTGCAGGCTGCTCCAGCCCCACTCCCAGACTCATCCTCTGTTTTCCTAGGGTAATATTACAGCCACATTCCAAGGTTTACTCCCGGCCCTTTTTTTTTTGGTTGAAAAAATTTTTTTTTTTTTTTTTTTTTTTTTTAGACTCTAACCTCCTGCATCATATAAATCAGGAACACCAGGGCAAACCTTCTACCAGTCTCAGTGCGTTATTTTATTAAAAACAAACAAAGAAACTTTTTTTTTTTTTAATGTGTATACTTTTGGCTCTTTTGTACTATCTTGAATATTGTATTGTCCCATAAGGATAGCAAGGACTAGAGCATTTGTGTTTTTTATTGAGTCCTTTTAATGGTAAGGGGAACTCCAATGAGACATTAGCTGCACAGTCCATCCAGCACCTGCCATGTGTGACCGTTTTCTGTTTTCCTCCTCCAATTACACCTTAGGTAAAGTTCAGCACCAGTGGCACTTTGAACTGATGCCCCGTAACTCTAGTAGGAGTCCTCTTCATTTCCCCCAGCAGACCCGAGGACTCTGCTCGGCATTTCCCCGTGTGTTACGCCAGGACACTCGGGCGCTTTCCTGTCCTGGGCTCAGTTTCAGAAGAATTTCCCGAGTTGTTGCACCTCATCTCTCAGCCATCACTTGGTTTTCCTAGAGAAAAAAAAAAAATAATAATAATTTGTGCTGTCATCCAGCTCCTCCAGCTGGTGGGGGAGGAGAAGAGTGGTGGTGCCATGCACTGTGCTTTTGGGATGATGTCTGGGAATCCAGCAGCACTCAAGGCTGCTGTCAGGACCATTACTCCAGGGTCACAGTTCAGTTAGTAAATTGGGTGCATTACCCAAGCTCTCACAGAAAGTGTTTTTTTTTTTTTTTTTCCTAAAGCAAAACAAAATTTGTACTCTACTTTTAATTAGTCCTCTGGTGTCCCTGCTGGATTAATTACTGCCACCTTCACTTGTATCATCAAATGTTGTTTGGACACAACTTTTTTTTTTTTTTTTTTTTTTTTTTTTTTTTTTTTCCTCTCTCCCTTTTTTTTCCGCTTTTTTTCTTTTTTATTTTGGTATAATTAGGACTCCTGGCATTAAAACAAACTCAGTTTGGTAGTACTTAAAAATTACAGAGCTGAAACCTCGGGTAGCTTCAACCTGTCCTTTGAATGTGTGAATGTCCTCCTGAAACCAAGAGCAAAAGTGTATTTTTTTTTCTTCTGTAATGTGGTTCTTAGGAAAGGACTGTGGGTGCAAGGGTGCGATGGCTCCTTCCAGCTCTTGCTGCTGCCAGTGGATGCTCTGTAGGCCCCCAGCCTTGTTTTTTGACTTAAGAGAAGGGCCAAGTGCCACAGACTGCATAATTCTATCAAGCGGTAAATTCAATTTATCGACTGGGAGAGGCAGCGGCTTGCAATAAGGCAGGATTTGGGCTTTAAAAATCTGCCTTGTGGGAATTGGGCAAGCTACCAGAAAGACAATAAAGAATTTATCTGGCAAAGCATGCCAAAGGAACGCTAAACATGCGAGCGGGAGAATTTATTGATACCAATGAAAAAGCTCATTAGCGTTAAAATGCAGAGCAACTCTGTAAATGTACCTTTCAACTGTCCCAGTAAAATCCCCGTACTCAGACAAGGGGAGCTGTGCAGTGCAGAATCAGCTAATCAGCTTGCTGGGAAAATTTCGCACGCAGAACAACTCCCCAAATGGAGTAGTTAGCCCTGTTTTACTAGCGTAGACAAATTCCACAAATAGCCTCAACCTACTTCCCCGGCCGCTAGTCTGACAGTGATTCAGAGCTGTTTCTGCAGATGGTACCATGGTGTTTCTCGTAGGCAGGTTTGTTCCCTTCCTCGCTTGTCACTGGTGGTCGATTATTTGCTCTTCAAGAAATCTGGGGCCCTGTAAGGGAAGTGGGAGCCAACAGGAAACCTGCATCTTGCAGGGGTGCAGTGGAAATGAGGATTCACGACAGTTTTAAGTAGTAAAAATATTGCTCGTGCTCTCCTTTTTTCTCTTTCTTTCTTTGTTTTTTCCTCCTCCCTACCTTGACGCTTTTATTTTTTCTTGCCGTGATTATAGGGCTATCTGTCAACTTGTAGCTATGGGAAGATTGAATAAGTTATGCTGTCCCAGCAGATCTAATGAGATAATTATCTGTTTTGCTATTTGTGTTCAGAAGAAATAATGTGCTAATAGGAGCTGCAGTCAGGGCTGATTTGTTAATGTCCTGCTTAAATACCAGCCGGTGGCCCAGTGGCTCAATAAATTGGCCTCAGCAGCTGTTCTAAATGGTGCTCTTCATTTGGGAAGTAAATATTTTGAGGCTTCAAGCATCCTGTGTAAGAATTCCTATTAAGGTCAGTGGAAATCTTTCTGTTAATTTCTCTAAGGCAGGTCTGAAGCGCCGAGGCGGGAAGTTGTGGTGTGGGCTGAGCTTTCTGAAAACCGAGAACTGCTGGTACCAGAATTTTAATTTAAGGCCATTGCTTAGCGTAAATAGGTCCAAGTTTCCATGCCCTACAAAATGCTGCATGCAAAACGCAGGCAGAAATGGAGAGGATGTGTTTGAATCTTGGGACAGGTGAATTGCCATAAAATCAGCTGAACTGATCAGGGAAGGAGCACTTTTTAATTAATACACATTTGAATCCAAATTCTCGGTGTCTGAACTGTCAGTAATCTCCATCCAAATTAACTGCTCAAAATTCATGACTATCTAAAATAGCCTCGCACATGCCAGGTATGTAGATCAGCTGTGCAAACTCTCTCTGGGGAGAAGCCCAGATAAAAATAAAGTTATTATTTCTGCCACGGAGAGGGCCGATGACAAAGGCAGGAGGCTGTGCACCAGCTGCTGGGAGGCTTTGAATCCTGCCCAGCCTCCTCTGTATCCAGTGCTGCTGGCTCAAAGTGGTCCAGAGTGCTCAACTTTTGGGTCGTGGTGCATTTTCTTGTGTCCAGCCACACCTGGAGTGGAGCAGAGCATCATGCAAGGGAGGGGTAAGACCTCATGAAGTGTGGCCCCCTCCCCAAACCAGGCTTTGAAAGGTGAATTCCTGGCTCTGTGAGATGCCACGGGAGTTTTGGCACACATTTTAGGATTCCTCCCCTGCCTCCTCCATCCCTTTGAAATGCTTATGAGTTCCCACTCATGTTTAGGCAACTAGTCATTCCAGGCTCTTAAAGGAAGAAAGATCTGTGGAACAGTTACTGGGAGGAGAGGGGGATGAGGGGTGGGCACGTTCCTTTGTTTCTGTGCTCCCCCAGCTCCCCAGTAGCGTCTGGTGACAGCATCCACATTAGGCTCGCTCAGGCTGTTCACCCCTTTGGTGGCAGGTGGAGACTTTTTAACCACTGTCATCACAGAGGACCTCACTACCTTCAGAACATTGTACTCTCTTCCTAGCTTCTTTTCCCCTAGGCTCCCCCTCTCCCCCTGGATGACAGCTGAGAACTAAACTGAGCCAGGAGCTGCTACACCACTCTCCTGCATGGGCAAAAAGGCAGAACTCCAAAACCATCCCAGCCCAGCCTCGCCAGGCACCCCATGGTCTGTGCTGAGCACCCATCCCAGCCGTAACCTGCCTTCCCCATCCCCTTCTGTGCTGAAATGCAGCCACATGGCCAAGATGTGGGATTTTTTCCTGTCCCTGGGAGCTGTGCATTGCCAACCCAGTGGTCACTGACTCGCTCAACACCCTTGGGCACCCAGCGGGGCCGTCCTGCGATGCTAATCCCTGGTCTGTGTGAATGGCTGCATTCAAATTAGCAGGACTTTATTCCCAAGCGAGGATTAGTCAGAGGGGCACCATGGGCTTTAAAACCTCCTTTCACAGAGTAACTGCAGCTTTTGAATGTATGTGATTCACAGACACTGGACTAAGGGGAGAAATATTTTGGGAAAACCCTTTTTTTGCAAGGGAGAAATTGGGGGAAAAGGTTATTGCTTGTATAATTATTATTATTATTTTTTGTTACTACTTGCTGCTCTTTGTACACTAGCCAATGCAAACAGCACTCATGTTACCAACGAGACTTTTGAACAGCTCAGCTCTCTTTTTTGCTGTTGTTAATATACTGAGGATTTGGGGGGATTTTAAATGCCTCTGCCTTTCAGGATTATTTCTACAAAAGCAATTAAGAACTGTATTTTGACAGCAGAAAGCTTATAAAAACCTAGAGGGAAAAAAAAATAATAATAATAAAGCATCTGAAACTGAATAGCTATAACAGGAATGCACCTCTGCTACCATATCTGAAATCCGTGAAGCGATCACGAACTGCATTGAGGAAGGCCCATCTCCCTCCCTGCTGGACACCTCACATCAGCCCACACGGAGCGGATGCTGCCCTGACTGAGGAGGAAGGTGTGGGACGTGGCTGCCCCAGCACTTCCCGGCGCTGCCATGGGCAGTTGGCCGGACCGGGTGAAGCTGCAGCAAGTTTCTCGTTGCACTTTTCTGTTTTGGTGAATTTCAACGACAAGGAAAAACGTGGGTCACTTTAAAAGCATTGGCAGACAACTGTTTCTAACCCAAAGGATTATGGGTTTTAGCACAATGAACTGTACTTCTTCAGGGAGGATCAACTTTGATTTTTTTTTTTTTCCACACGTCTTTATTTACATGTGGCTATATTTTCATTGATACAAAAATAAAAAGTGCATTTTATTGACCTTGTCTTCTTGCGTTGCTGCTTCTCATGAGCTCTGGAACCACAAAAGCAATAGCTCCTGTTTTCCTGGCCAAAGCTGAACGTGGTTTGTAGGGATTAATGAGCAAAATGTAATCTTATTTTTAGGAGGCTTGGGGGTGGGAGTGACACAAAGATCTGTTGTTAGACGAGATCTTGAGTATGGAACAAGAGGTACGATGTTTGGCCTTCCTCCTCACTAGCCTGAAGGCAATAGGAAGTAAGTCAAGCTGAGCTGGGCACAGATCACATCCGTAAAATTTTGTAGCATTTAATTCTTTCCCAACCCCATAGCAAACTGGGAGGAAGAGCGAATCCTTTAGATGGATGGACAATAACTATTTTCTTGTAGCCCTTTGCTCATAAATCATCCTATTAGGATTAATGTAAACACATAACTTTGCTTCCCCAATATTTCCTATGTTAACTCCATGCCAAATGACAAATGGAGATAGAGAGGAGGGGGTAGAGGCAGTGTTTCTCTTGGAAATGGCATGTTCCAAGGACTTCAGAGACATCCCTCTCTGTGTTTCTTACCTCATTAACTTTGTCACAAGTAGCATTCCCCAAAGGACCACCTGTGCCAAGGTGCCAGGGATTCTTCTGACACAGTTAAACATGGCATTGCTGACATGTTCTTGAAAGCACGACAGCTTTGTCACTCTTCAGCCCAGAGAAAGAAGCATGTGGAAATCAGTGTTGTTGTTTTTTTCTGTTCCCTGCAATGGCTTTGACCCAGATCCTACAGGCTTTGTCCAGTGACAATACCAGGGTGTGAGAGGGGAAATTTTGGCTGTGACAGACAGCGGAAGGGATTTAGTTTGAGGGCAAAGCATTCAAGCCTAGCTGTCCACAGGTTCTGCTGTCCACACAAACAGTCTCTCTGGGGAGAAAATTCTTCATCTTTATGATGAAAAATACCCATCGCTGACCTTTTGTCTTTTTCTTGACACGCTGAGCTTAGTCTGAGCATTCTCAGCTCTGGAAACAAGACCAAAGCTCAGCATAAGAGAGAAGAGAGCCTGAAACCTCCATGGCAGGCACTGTGGGAGAGGCCATAATTTTCATTGCTGAAAAATGCAACCCGCTCCTGCTGCTTGTCTTTTGTTGTAATTAGGGCTGGCTCTCACCAGATGGGAAGCTGGCAGTGGCAGCGCAGTGGCATTTCCAAGTGGGTGTTTGGGACCGTGTCGAGGGCGTGCTTCCCAGCCCTGGGAGCTGCCAGAAGGTGAGGGGAGAGCTGATGTCTTTGCAGGATCTCATTTGTTTTTTCCAACAGTGATGGTTGTTCATGCAGCTGTGCCTGGGCAGGCAGGCAGCTTCTGTCCTTATCCATGGGGCTGGTCCTCACCAGAACCCCAGACTCCTTGCACCCCCAGACTGGGCTCGGTGCACAGCCCTACAAGCTGCAAGGATGGAGAATGAGACCTGTGCTTGGTCCCCAACACTGCTGAGACCCAGGGGAGATGAAGCACCCAAGTCGCTTTCCAGATTGATTTACCTGCGCTTATTACCTCTGCCAAAACAAGCCCTGGGAAGCCAAGGAAACAAGTTAATATATATGCACATCTCATTTGCTTTGTGCATGCACCATTCAGCATGCTGGGCTGAAGATTTACTCTCCAGGGCTGTTGCTCCCAGTAATTTAGGATCCAGCTATAAAAAATGTGTGTACGCAACAGGGGCCAGGGGCTCAGGGCAGGGACCACGGCTCAGCGCAGCCTGGCTCCTTCAGCACACACCAGCACACACTTTGACAGGCTGCTTCTTACAAATATTCTGTTGTAATTTGTCCACTGTGATGTTATGTGGAAGGGACCGAGTCTAAAATGATCGTCTTACACCTCTGGTTAGGCAAAGTAATGAAGACAGAGTGAGCAAGTTCTTTAATGCTCGAAATCCTTCCGCGGCTAACTTTGCTGCATGGAAATAAAACATCTGCTCCCTTCAGAGCACAAATTGTGCCAGGCTTCAAAAGCTCTCCGAGTGTGTTAAGTGGAAGCTTAGAAAATGGATAAAGAGAGGTATACCACTGATATCAGCTACCATGGAGGCCAGTCAATGACAGCCTGAGGGCGGAGTGTTCAAAGCATTTGGGGAACGTGGGGCAAAGATATTGAAAAAGCCACACTGAGCTCACACAGAGCAATATGCCTCTGCAAACACCTCTGTGGCAGCACTGCTGAGTGCTTTTCACTGCCAGCACCAGCAGCTGCTCAGCAGCCCCTGCTATGACTTTTTGGAGGTGCCCTTCTGCCCTTGGTTAGGCAGAAAGACGGAGAAAAGTCTTGATTGCCCAGCCCAGGTGTGGGAGATGGAGCTTTGCTTTTCAAACCATTCATCAATGACTTCTATTTGTAACCACTTCTCTTTGAAGGCTGCCAAACAAGCAAGTAGAAATATATTTATGGAATTAAACATCAATAAATTGTGCTGTATAAGGAAATAGTAAATAGAGACACTAGCAAAATACCTGCAATAATAACTTCTATGCCATCAAAAATGGACATGCAAAGTCCTGCAGGTGAAATGGAGTAGAGTCAACACACAGGTCCCTCAAGAGCAACACATCCACTATATATATATATATATATATATATAATATGTATTATATTTATATATATATTATATATATAAATATATACATATATATATATATATATACACTATCTCCATCCAGGTTCCTGCAGTCTCGTCTCCCTCCAAACAGCTCCCACCATCAACAGCAGGGCTTTTAAATAGCCGTAAGAGACAGATATTTAAAGAGATCCCAAACCTGAACTCTCTCTAGAAATCTGTTTGCTTCAGATTTTCAGAGGTTCTAAAGTAAGGATGAAGGTACCTGAAACCAGGAAGGTTGCTGCTTTGGGAAGGCTCATCTCTTGCTCGCAGGAAGGAAAAGCAGCCTTAGGAGACATCAAAAAGTTGCAGAACAGCTCACCACCAAAATGACTTGTGCTCAGCTCAGGCCAAAGCTGGCCACATTAGCCCAGTGCTGTGTTGGGAGTAACATTTCCTGGTTCTTGGCCAGGCCCCTTAGTTCAGTTGCTGAGCTGCCTGTGCTGGCCAGATTGCATTTGGACTGATGCTGGTAGTACCCAGTTAGCTCCATACCACCCCCAGCTGCCTGCTCCCAGAAGGGTTGCACAGCTAGTCCCAGTCTAGTGGCCCTTTTTCTGTTCAGATGGCCTGGATAAGGCAAGGAGACAGAGATTGCCTCTACTCTAAGTATTCTTAATAAACTCAGTGATGATTCAGAGTATCTGAATATGTTCTCTTTCCTGCTGCACTAGCCAAAACAAAGTGTTGGCAGTGATTTCAGCCATTTCAGGTGTTACAAACTGCTGTTGTATTCACATAAACCCAAATCCAGGCAATGTGCATAAGACTGGTCACTGGGTGCTAGAGGCAAACCACCACTGGGCTGGCTGGGAAAGCCAGGACTAGTGACAACCTGTGCCTATTGTAAATAATGTTCCCCAAAGGGCAGCTAAGTGCCTAATTTCCAGTTTCAAAGCTGCCCAAATGGCATAGGTATTGGGGGGAATTGGCAGCTTATGCAGAGCATAGGAAAGGTTTGTTTCTCATTAGACCAGCCCAACTCAAACCATTATTTTAAAAAGATGCTCTGAGAGGGTTAGAAAGTGAAGTCTGTGGCAGGCTAAACATTGCAGCAAAGGGTCTACTATTGGCATGGTAGAAAGCACGGCTGCATCAGCTGGAAACTGGCCACTGAGCCACCGAGGTGTTCTTCCTGGTAACCAGAAAAGCATGTCCCTCCAGAGGGCACGTGAAGAGCCCTCAAGGGCAGGGGCGGGCAGCATCTCACCAGGCTTTTCTAAAGCATAGCTGGATACAAATCCTGGAGTGTGCTCTGTGGGAGCTGCCGTTGATTGGCAGGAAGATGGACTGGCCGCTCTAATAAACCTCTTCCATCTCTTGCCTCTGTAATTCTGTGACATTTTCTCCAGGAAAGTAACGTGCTTCCAAATTAATCTGATTGCAGTGGAGTGGCCTGTCACCAGCCCCTGGAGAGTGCAGGGCTTTGCGGGCAGCAGCGGAGTGGGGTGAAGGTGCAGCCCAGCTGACAGCAGGGGAGAGCACTGCCCAGTGGCATGGGACCCTCTGAGAGCCCACCAGGTCTATTATAAATTAGCAGGGGATGAGAAAAGGATGGGAAAAGAGATGACAGACTGAATCAACTTATTGCCTGATAAGTAAATAAAGTGCAGGCAAGAAATGGAGATGAGAAGTAGATGGACAGACTCGATGGATTAATCAATCTTGCCATCTGCTTGAAAGCAGACATTAGGCTGACATTGCTAATCAGTGACACAGACACTACTCGAAGAACAGCACACCGGTGTGCAGGATCTATGACTGCAGCATAGAGGCTATTCCACACAGGAGGAGAATTTCACAGCATTTGTCTGCTTTTCATGTATTTATGTGTTGTAACACCCAAAAACCCAGCTCCACCATGCCACAACTTGTCAGCACCCTGCAGCAACATAGAAGGCACCTGTGGGACCAGCTGAGGAGCGCTGGATGGACACAGCACTGCTACCTGGACGCTTTTATCACATTTATTCCAGCCATTTGCTGAGATGGGAATTTAAGAAGCATAATTCCGTCCTTCTCATCCAGTTTTTTATATTCTTCCATTCAGATATTATAAATTACTGGCTTCTCTTGGGACTGCAGAGAATATTCATTAGAAAAAATTTCCACTGAAACAGAACAGTGAAAAATGTCACCCCAGGTTTCATTGGTGGGGGAAGGTCAAAGGGTCTGGAAAAATCCACAGCCTCTCAGAAGTAGCTCAGCCTACTGTGATTTTCCCAACTTTCTCAGAAGGGCTCTGGTTCGTGCTCAGGACACCAAACTTCCTCCTCCAGCAGCAGTTTTTTGAACAGGAGAATCCTGGGATCATTGGGTATAAGCAGACACTTTGAATCCCATTTCTGGTTCACGATCTGATAACACAGAGCATGCCATTTATCTGAAATGCCCCCATCCTCCTTATCTTCTATTTACTTTGTGAAGCAGAGCCAGGAGCTGCAGTGATTCCTCCAGACAATAGATCACCCACCCGTTGTCTTTCCCCTTCCTTCTAAAGATTAAAAAAATGCTACCCAAGTCTTGCAGTGTAATTTTTTAACTGCGTATATAATCAGCTTTTCTGAGTGAAAAATGAAGAATGCCAAGCAATGGTTTCCAAGACACATACCTTCTTCTGCATTCCTGTAAGAGAGAAGGACTGGTCCAGTGCAGACCCTTTGCTAATAAACCTACAGCTTCAAAAGGTAGGGAAACTTCATCTGGGGAGTGTATGAAGGTGTTACAGCTTTATAAAGACTTGATTTTCCCTTAGTAGGCTGATGTTCCTCTCCTTTTCCTTTTCCTTTTCCTTTTCCTTTTCCTTTTCCTTTTCCTT
>CM021769.1:6442441-6563472 GCA_011076525.1 Nettapus auritus | reverse complement strand
AAAAAAAAAAAAAAAAAAAAAAAAAAAAGGCACTGAAATGTGGGCTCCTTTCTTGGCAACATTTCATAAGAAAAGTATTGTCCTCAGATTCATTTAGTGTCTCAAGAGTCTAATTTAGAAGCCAAAAGCATTTCTTCTGAAAATTCTGCCTTTTGAATTTCCACGAGATATATAACAGCAAAATCTAGCCCTGTGATGGTTTCAGCTGGAAGGAGCCAGGGCTGAATAACAAACTCTGAAAAGAAGAGTAGAAGTGTGAAAGGTTTGGATTGCTCAGCTCATGATGTAGTGCTGCACTTTGGGGCCACTACAGCTCTCTGGCCAGCTGGAGGGAAAGCTCACCCTCCCCTCTGACACCGGTCAGTTGAAAGAACACCTTGTGTCTACGTATCAGCCATGGCTCAAAGAAGGTAGGCTAGTGAAACCTCACCAGCAGTGTATATAGTTGTTTTTCTCATCATGAAACTAATCATAAAGAGTCATACAACAGGCCAGCCAGTCACCCAACATGTGACTCAATTTTTAAGGCTGACGGGACACGCTACCTATGCCTCCCAACTACTGCAAGTAAACAAAGCCACAGGTAAGCGACATTGTCCAGCATCCATTCCTTTGTGCAAGGACCTTCTTTATCCTTCTTTATTCTGGTCTCTTCTGCAGTCTCCTGTCCCTGTCATTCACTTGTTATTGGCTCCTACATGCCCAGCAGAACCAATTTCTTTTTTTTTTTTTTTTTCTCCCCAGGGGATCTATCAAGTCCATACAGCAGTGACCCTTATTTATCATTTCTTGTGGTTTATGACTGTCTTTTGCTCCATCTTCCTGTTTGTTCCTTTGTGAAGTTTCAGACTACCTTACTCTGGCCTGTATCACTCTTGTGAATACAAGCAACGCTTTTATTAGATTCAGCTTTTCTTCATCATTCCCTGTCTGGCAAATATTGAACCAGGTTATTTTGGACATTACATTTCAGAGACTGAATTATTATTATTATTATTTTAAATCCTAGTGTTTTTTGATTTCATTTTAAATATTTTATTAGCATTTATGCATGTTTCTTGTTATATGTAAATTCTGCATCTATGGCCAGGTCATGATCCAAGTCCTCATTATAGAGCCAAAGTGACTGCATGTATTTTAATTATGTCACCCTTAATTTAAATATTTTTAATTGAATAAGGTTTAAAGTGAGATCTACACAGCCCTAGTGACTGTAACTTTTCTTGGTTAGCACAGGATTGTGCCCTGGTATAAATGGCACCTTACACCTTCCTTGCTGGAAAACAGCTTTTGGTCACCCAGTTCTTAATCCAGCGAAACAACCAAGATAATATTCAGGATATGGCTGATGAAGATGCCCAAGGACAGAACTCTATTGGCTGTTTTTATCATGGGATTTTTTTTTGTTTGTTTGAAAACAGCATTTACTTGGATACTTCTGGCTCTGCTGTTGGTCCTCTTACCCAAGTTTGACACAAAGATGGGTCTCACCAGATCTGTCAGACCACACCATTTTTCTTCTGGAACCACAGTGCTGCTGTGGATAGCACTACCAGATGAAGGACAAGCGAAAAGAAGATAAGAGAACAAAAAATGAACTGAAATAAACAGAAAGTAAGGAAACTCACAAATTAGCTGGTCAAAAGGTTTTATTTCTATTAACAAGTGCTTCTTTCATAGACCTTTTATAGCCCATTTGTCAGCCTGTGTAAGAATAAATGTGCCACTGCTGTCCCTCTAACTACACTCCTGACAGAATGAAAGCTTTAGCCCTCAATAATGACGATTTCTATCCTTTCATCAATTTCTAATTTAGCTTTTACGATGGTACAAATCAGTGTTACCACCCAAAATTGTGGTTAATATTAATAAATAATAAATTGATAGACATGGTTTTGTTTTTTGAATTCAGTTAATGGTATCCATTTATTAACACCAACTTCCATTGCTTACTTACTGAAAGCAAGATACTCTCAGAGCCATTTAGGATATGTGTGTGCAGGCACCTAAGGCCTGATCAAACAACACTTCCTTTAAAAGAACCTCTTTTCAATTCTTTATAGCTTTGCCACATCATAACTAAATTTTTCCATTCTGAGAATTCATATGAGGCAGGGATTGCCTAGGCTTCTTCTTCTTCTTCATTTTATTTATTTATTTATTTATTTTGGTCAAAACCATTTGGGAACAAAGTTTATAACTCCAAAACAAGGATAAAAGAGTACAGGAAACATATTTTCCTTTGCTGTCTTACAATAATATTGGCAACCCATTGAGTTTTGTTTTGTTTTGCTTAGTCTCGGTAGAAACAACAAGCTTATTAGAGTTTAATGAAGGGGTGACCTCTTCTCTGCCATTTCCTGTTGCTGTGAAATCCACAGGTTATAACACCCAATTTAGTGGATTTTTCCTGACTTTGTTGAAGGCTGCAGCTTTAGTTTCAGAAGACTGCACAGTCTCTGAGGTGTGTGATCCCTCTTACACGTAACTGGCATGGAGCATGAAAAATATGTGCAGCTCGTAGGCTCTTCTAGGCACAGCAAAAAGCCTGGCTTCACTCTGTACCATTGCTACCATTTCCAGAGATGCTTGTGGCTTCAACACCTGGAAAACCCATGTCAAGCAAAAAAGTCAGATGAATTACTGTTAACCTGTACTGTTTTTCATGGCACAGCTTTTGTTTCATTCTTAAATTCCTCCTAGAATTAAAGTGCTTCCAACCTCCTCCCTTTGTGCTGGAAAAAAAAAAAAAAAAAAAAAAAAACACCTTGCAATGGACCCACTCCATGGAGCTGATTCTGCAGCACAGCACTAAGCATTTCAAGCATGCTACCAGTCATATCAGGAGTGCAGATTTTGGAGGGCTAGGGTAAGTGTAAGCACACTATTAAATTCAGCTGACTTGATGTTGCTGAATGAAACGATAAAAACAAAGAAGCTCTTCAAGCTATTGATTTCTGCAATGCATTGTATGCGTTTACGTAAATCTAATTAAAACATTGTGCATAACCCAATTACGAGCTATTCCCTTACAGCAAGTTTTATATTTATCTAAGCCAGGCTGTGCCAGCTGTGAGGCATAACCCTGGATTTGCAAATAGCTATTGTGTAACAGCTGAAGTGGCCAGATAAACACACTGATTATTTTGTCTTTCTTCTAATGAATCATGTATTGAGGTCCAGGACCTGTTTTTGCTGTATCAGGTTACCGAGTTTTACTTCAGTGACATATTTCAGCTATCAGATTGCTCAGCAGATAAGTTAAAAGTTCAATTTATGATGCAGGCAGTTACGAGGCTGGGAGAAAACACACAACTTTCAGTTTGCATTCTGATAGTAAGCAGGCGGTTTGGCAGGTCTTTAGGGGTAACATCAGCTCAGTGGCTTTCTCTCAAGGGGAGGCAATGTCTCTTCATTGGCAGTACACAGATACTGGCAATACAGGGGACTAGACTTCAAATCTAGGGGCTTAATGCATGGTTCTCTGAATAACCTTTCATCCTTGGGGCTGTTAGAGCATAAATATTTAGACTTTGATGGGGTGGGTTGCACCAATATTCATAAAAATTCCCCTGCCAGCCTAAATGCAGTTCTATCACCCAAGTAATAATGGCAGAAGATGCAGAAAGGATCACTTCTTGTTGCTTTATACCTATACTATGCAACATCTTTCCTGCAGCAGATCTACACCATGTTTATGACAGTAATAGTCTATGTATAATCTTTTCTAATGTTGGGTGAAATTTCAGGTTCAGGGGAAGAAAACAGTAGACTGAACTTTTATTTTCAGGAGTAGAGTCATCCTGAAATGTTCTTGTCCCCTCCAGGAGCACTTTGAAGAGATGCCATCATCCAAGGCTCAAATCTGTGCTGTTGACAGCTTATGAAGAAGAGCTAGCACAGAAGAACTCTTCCTAAGCCTGGGAAAAAGGAAAGGGAGGACCAGCCTAGCTGAACCATGGAAAAAGAGTAGAGCAGTAGGAAAGTCCAGTTAGGTATATACGGAGGCAGAGAAAAGGAAAGGGAAAGACAGGGAGGCAGAGCTCTGATAAGAGTAATATGGAGCCAAAGGGACCATGAGTAGAGCATGGTGAGACAGTACAGAGCAACACTGAGAAGAAAGGATGCAGGATGCAGGACATCTTCCAGTGAGTCATTCACTATTCATCCCTCTAAGACAGGAATTGATGCTGTTCAGTGGAAATCCCATACGAGTCCTCACCTATGACTCTCAGTAAACGACTTTTCCTTTCCTTGCTTTGCTCTGTCAGACATTCATAGGGATAGCTTAGCTAGCTGGCCAGTAGCTTAATGACTATCCCTATTCAAGCAGCACTTTCCCAAGAAGCCTCTCAGCTCCCAGCACAGTGACTGCAGAGGCAAAGCTACTGGCAGCAGAGCCGCATGATGAGCAGCAGCCTCTCCTCATGCAACCTTTAAGCATAGACTTTAACTGCTGCAAGCATCCCTTGGGGCAAGTTGAGATTGACGTAGCACCTCAGTACAAGTACTACCCAACTCTGGGATTTCAAACTACATGCCATTCCCTTCCAGTCGGAGACAACTTTATGAGCTTGAGCAGGCAATAAAAGCTTCTCTCCATGCTAATGAAATGTCCAAGTCCTAATGGATTAGTAGTTTTCATATCAGATTAAATCTGCATTTTTGCTGGTAAAGACACAAAACTCGCTCCTAATAGGCTTTCAGATTTTGTTAGCACAAATACATCTTAATAGAGCACAGCACCTATGGGATGCCAACAAGACAGCAGGGGCACTAACGCATTATGACGGACTGCTCGGAACCTCTGCTTTCCTCCAACCGGCCAGAACACAGCCAGCTCACAGAAGTCTGTTGCTGATGTAGAGAAACCTTGTGGTCATTTTCCTAGAAACATACGCACAGCCAGCCCAACACTGGTCTCCACAGCAGTCCCTGGAGCTGCTCTGTGACCCTGGTCAGACACAGGGACCCTGAAGCCTGGGGAAGTTCTTCCAGGGACCCTAGAGCCTGGGGAAGATCTCCCACTCACTTCAATCATTTCAGGCCATTTTTGACAACAGAAGTTATTCCACACATCACTTTGTGAAGTCACTGAATGAGCAGAAATCCCAGATTCAATGCCTTATCTGTACCTGTTCACCCTGCAGAACTACAGGCACTACCTGAGGATCAAACACCAACCATGCTGCTCCTCCAGAGAGATGCCTGGGCCACATCTGCACTGCTAAAGGCAACAGCTTCAGACATCTAGAACAAGGGAAATGAGCTGGCTCACATCTGTGCTGTTTAGAGCTCACCTTCCTTGTCCCAGATTTGTCTAGAAATGAGTTGCAAAGTTCAATAACAGAGCTGGAGAGTGAGGTGTCAGCTAAGCAGTGTGGATGATAGAGGTCTATCATTTAAGTTGGCTCCCTGGCTATCTTCCATTTACCAGCATAGATATGCCCTAGAATCCTAGCAAGGTATAAGCTGATAAGCTGCTCCTGTGTGGTGGGATTGCTCCAAAAACACAGAGCACCTTCTGACGCAAAGCCTCTGTGCAGGGTGGTGGTGTGGCATGGATCTGCTGCAGGACTCCACTTGCAGAAGTGAATTCTTGGCTGTGGATCCTCTGCCTGCAGCCCTGACCAGATGCCTGCAGGCTGGATCTCAGAGCCTGGATTCCCCTTCTTGGGCAGCTCACCAGTCCCATGCAGCAGCACTCTGTCATGCATACCCTTCCGCTTTGAAAGCATGTTAAACCCCCTTCACGTGACAGTCCTTTTGGTGACCCTTCTGTAGAAATGTTTTGAAGTATAGGACAAAATTGTCTCAACCGTGGGTATTTTTATGGCATTTTTTTACACGACTGGGTTTTGGTTTTGTTTTTCTTTACCTTTTGGAAACTTTTCCATTTGTTGTTCTGGACCTTAATAAAATTATGTTATTTTCCATTTCAATCAGTTTTCCAGTTTGCTCCTCCACATTCATTTCTGACTGAATCTAAGGTAACTTTTAGAAAGGAAGGAAAAGAGATAGATGAATTATGGCACTTGAAGTGAGAAAGAAAATTCTGATAGGAAAATGTAATTAAGAAATAAATTGAAAAACGGAAGCACCTGTGATACAGTGGCCAGGAATGATTATTTTAGGGGAGAAACCTTTTCAGGCAGCTTAATTTCATTTCATCCTGTTGCTTTCAGAACTTGGTCTGTTTGCTCATTTATTTGGATAAAATGTAAACCTCTTCTACTTGCATTGTTAGATGTAATGAGTATTATTTTGAATTTAATGAAAATACTGACACATTCTCACTGATGAAGAAGTTTCCATTGCTTTTCAGAAAGCTCTAGGTCATTTGACTTATAGGATGTAGTTATTAACTGCTTGGCAAATACATTCCTAGCATGGCAATAGTTTTACCTGTAGGGAAAAGCACTACCACTGCTGTAAAAACAAAGGTTTTAAAGAGGTTGAAAGGTCTGGAACCTTTCACACCTCTAAAGGTTTCATTGAGTTCATGTCTGAGAAGGATGGGAAGGGAAAATACACAGGAGAGAGACCATGTAAAAATGTTAAATGACAGTGATGTTTTGAGTGTTCAATGACTGATACAAATATAATTTTACATGGAAACACGTACACCAGGTCAGGAAGCACTGCTGGAACATTATGGAGTTTTGATTCAGCAGCTGGTTACCCACGTTGAAAATGGGATGAGATGCAATAAAAGTACTAACATATGAAAATATACTTTAGCATTGGGACAGTTCCAAAGCTTCCCACAGTCTGAATCTGAATGGTATGAAAGAATGACTTTTCTCACGTGAGTTTGCTAGTTTTCAGGTAGCCTTTAAAGAGGTTGAGAAGAACAGGAGACAAATTCAAAGCTGTGCCAAAGTACAAAAATAGAAGTCAGAAAAATTCTGCTCAGCAGCAACCCCATGCTGTCAATCTCTTCCAATTACCTTCTGACACATCTTTTGCCCAGTACCAAAACTACTCTTTCCACTACTGGACTTCTCAATCCTACCACAGACTGAAGTATCTAGAAGAGGTATTTTGAAATTAGGTGGGGTTAGTGACTCTCTCCAGAAAGACCTCAGAGCCACACCTAACACACACTTCGAGGCATGGCTCCTTCACTTAGAGGGTGGTGAGGCACTTGCACAGGCTGCCCAGAGAACCTGTGGGTACCTCATCCCTGGAGGTGTTCAAGACCAGGTTAGGTGAGGCCCTGAGCAACCTGGTCTGGTGGATGGCATCCCTGCCTATGGCAGGTGGATTGGAACTAGATGATCTTTACGTTCCCTTCCAACCTAATCCATTCTATGATTCTCCTGCCATTTTTTTGTTTTTCCTTTAAATAAAACAATTTATTATTATTATTTTTCTTTTTAATCTGTAACATGTCAGGAACTGAGGAGATGCAATAGCTAACTCCACTGCAAGGAGGGAATTAAGCTCTTTCACCCCTGATGTTCTTGATCATCACAATAGGATAGTACCATTGAGGAGTATGTTGGTATGATGGAAACAAACTATCATGGGATGTTATAAGAGCATTATGACTTGTCTCTAGCCTCTCATACTTGTGAGTCCCTCTCACAGGGCCTGAAAGCAAGGTCTAGTAGAAAGGTAGAAATTATTGTTTTTATGTTGTGTCTAGTGCCATCCCATCACTACATTAAACACTGTCTTTTGTCTTTTGTCTTTTTTTTTTTTTTTTTTCAAGTTTGTAGGAAATTTCTGCCTTTGTTTCTTTTAAATTACCAGGCACATAAAAATGAACATTATGAAGTAACAAATGCTGTCTGAATGTATCAATATTCCTACTTAATATGTAGTGACTTAGATTTTTTTTGTCTGTCTCTCTGTATGTAAATACCTCTAAAGGGAGAGAGATGTTTCTTGTCTAATAGTTATAAGTAAAAAGATTTCAGTACACCTTAACAGAAATGCTGAGGAAAAACAAATCATTTTGAACAGATCAGGCATACAACAGGTATTGTAAGTGATCTTGATTTATAAATTCTTTAGCACACATTTAGTACACTGCTCACTTCTGTGAACAATATTTTTATCAATACAGCCTTAGCAACAGAAAAAAAAATGAAGCTGCATAATCTCAGCAGAACATCACAAGTCTAGCCATAGAAGTGGATGAGATGACATTAACCCAGTTAATTTTTAAAAATCTAAAGTAATTCTTAAAAGTAGAGGTGAAAATTTTTAAAATTCTGTCGTTAAATATCAACAGAACTCTGAGACTTTGAGACTGCAACAACCTGCATAAGAATAACTGAGCTGAATTTATAGCATTTGTGTTGTCCTCAGGTACATAATCTGTGCGTCTATTAACAATACATCAGACCTGGTAGGAATCTAGAACTAGTCTAGACTACAAGTATAGGTGTTTCTGTCCCCAAAGCCAGGCCGATAATTATGGATTTTTTATTTATTTATTTATTTTATTTTTTCACACAGCAACTCTGGGAACTACGGCCAATTGAAAGTTTTGTGAAAGATTGGCTTTAGACTAGAAAATGACATCCTAGAAGACTGGAACAAACTGAGAGAAAAGAAACAAACAAGAAACACAAACCAAACTTAAAACAACAGATGAAAGTGTTTTCAAAACAAGTATTTCAATACTGATGCAATCAAAGAGAGTTGCAGGCTCAAAGAATGGATCAAGCTGGAAGAGACCCCTGGAGTTCCACCCATCTGGTCCTTGCCCATGCTCAAGCAGAGTCCACTAGAGCAGGTTACTCAGGGCCATTTCCGATTGGGTTTTGAATATCCCCAAAGATCAAGATCTCTGGGCAGCCTGTTCCAGTGTTTGATGACATTTGCAGTAATAAATAAATAAATAAATCTTATGTTTTACTGGGACTTCCCATGTTTCAGTTTGTGCCCATTGCTTCTTGTCCCTTCACTGAGAACCAGAGAAAAAAGTGGCTCCATCTTTACTCCTATTCATAATGTATTTATAAACATTGATAAGATCCCAGAGAGCCTTCTCTTCTGCAGGCCGAGTCCCAGCCTCTCCTCATATTACAGATGCACCAGTCTTTGATGGATTGTATAAGGTGATTGTACAGAGATGACAATGACACATTTATTGATGTTTTTCATATAGTAACATGGACCAATACTGAGCTCTTACTACAGATCTGTACACCTCAGCCCTTTGGGGTTTGCAGAACTCTTTATGGCCACTACTCTGAAGGAAAGACACAAATGATTTCTTCAAATGACCACTTGATGTCACTTGACACCATACTAATAAACTTAATCAAGCCCATTTCTGGGGCAATAAACATATGTTCTTAGAATAGGGTATCTGAAAATGGGAAACCAAGATGCTAAAAAAGTCCTATGAAAAGATCATATTTAATTTTTTGAGGTTTGCCTAAAATTCTTGCAAACCAGTGTTGACAACTGCTAAATTACTTACAAATACACAATTCTTTTTGTCTATAGAAGTATTGGTATCAGTTCTCTTTTCCAGAGAGAGTCTAAAATTAATCACTAAGACCAAGATTTATTAAGTTAGGTTGTGTTTCTCAATTATTATGTGTCCAGGTTTGAAGAGACATCAAACAGACACAGATGTTTCTAGACTACTGTTCCAAAAATAAGACTCCATTAAGCAATCTGGTGTCACTAGTCACTTTGAAAGTTTTGGCTAAACCTCAGATTTTCTCTCCACTACAGATTCATTCCTCACCAATAGTGAATTTCACATTTCCCATGCGTATGAGTTACCAGCTCTGAAAACGAAGGCAAGATGCCACATTTCCTAATCTATCTAGTCCAAAGTAAAGTGAATTACTGTTCCCTGACACCTGACAGCATTTTTCATACATCATCATGACCTGAATTCTAATAAATTCACATGATCACAGCCTTACAGTCTGTCTTCTCCTACTTTCTGCTTATGTACTGCTGGGACACTGATTTATCTGTGACAGAAACCTTTATCCTGAGACTTGTGTATGTTGATTTTAGTCTCTGGTAATCACCAGACAGGTGGTCTTGCCAGGAAATAGATCTGTCTGTAAAATAAATGTTAACCCAGGATATTCTAAATCCCAGAGCAGATGGAACTGTTTTAGCCAGAAGAGAACTTCCTTGAAGTTTCACTGAACATGAAATGTTTCTCTGGATATCTTTTTCAAACTATTATTAGATAGAAAAAAAAATATATAAATGACTTATTGAGGTTGTCCCATTTTGTTTTGAAAATGGCAGAAGTGATTTGTTCTTGCTTTAATCAAAGCAAAATGAATGAGTGGTGTTGAAGTATATTTATAAAATATTTCGTATTGTTTTTGATCGTGGGTGGGTTTTTTTTTTTAGCATTTCAGTGGTTCCAAATTTAAATGGTTTGGAATCCCTATTACCCAGAATTCTGAAGAATGGAAAGGACACTGCTTCTTGTTTCCTTTCAACATTGGCATTTAGCACAGAAAAAAATAGCCAGCCTGCTAATATAAATGTTAGACAGTTGCTCTCATTTATGAAATGTTTTACTCACAGAATATAGGCTTCCACCTAGGTAAGAAGCTTTTCCTTAGCAAAATAATCTAAATCAATACCAATAAGACATTTACACTACTCATATGGTGTAAGGCAACTGAAGGCTGCAGAAACTCAATCCTTATGCTCAAGAATTGCATAAAAAACAACAACGACAACAACAACAAAAACAGCTACCTCATTTTGATTTTTTGTGCCTTATTTGCTATCACTTTTCCTGCCCTGACCCTCAGTTCTTGATCAGCACCAAGGTCAGACCACATACAGGGGCTGGCAGGACCTATGATTCATCCTTTTTGGAGGACTCTTCCAAGAAATGGTGGGGAAACGTGGATCTGTTCCCAAAAAGTTCAAGCTTGATGAAATGATGTACTTGAACTCAACAACTGCGTGTAATGAACTTACCTGCTCAGTAGCTGAGCTCCCACTTGCTTTAGTGCATGTTGAGCCAAAAAAAAAACAAAACAGAACAAAAACAAAACCAACCAACCAACCAAACAAACAAAACCAACACTTCAGTGTCTGTATACACATTAGAAAGTCTTTTTTTTGCAAAGCTCTTTGGTTATATGTACAGTATGGAGCCACAACAGGTGGGACAGTGTACACAAATGCATATTGCTATAATACTGAGTATTGCCATGCTTATATATGGGACAAGATAAACAGGGTTGGAAAGAGGACTTAACTCTGTGTCTTGCCTTAGCCTCGGCCCTTCCAGAAGCAGAGCATGGTTGGTTTATTTTTTTGCTAATCACTGGAGACTCTGCCTGAGACAGGATCTTATTGTGGGAGACTCTTCGCAGGTACTGGGAGCAGCCAGGCTGTCCCAAAGGGCAGAATATTCAACTAGATCAGAAAGCCCATGGGTGGAGAGATGTCATTGCACCCTTGCCAAAGAAAAGGATGGGCAAGCAGGTCAAAGAACTGTGCTGGAGACATTTCTAGCACTGAGGACTTCTTGGTCAAACTTGTAGGTTTCTGCATCCCACAAGATGAGACTTCCATAAAAACTTTCCATAATAAGCTTACCATAGAGCCAAGATGCTTTCCATAAAAACCAAAAACTGGAGTATTTTTGAAGATCAAGATTCAAAGGTGCTTGAGGTATGTAGGAAGAGTATCTCTTCCTCTCTTTGGAAGGCAATGCCTTGAATACTGCAGTTTTGATATTCAGGCATATATCTTGATTTCTCTACCTATACCTCAGTTCAGACCCATATCCAAAGTTCTGGTTCCCAAAGAATAGGAATATTATTAAGATAATTAACTTTCTTCCTTAGGGAGGTAACTTTAGAGACAAACTACTTTCCAGCACCGTCTTCTCCAGCTGCTAGTACTTAGAGCTCTCTAGTGCTTTATAATCTTAATTTCTACAAGCACTGAGCAGATATTGGTGATTTATTTCTGTAATTATTGTGCTGTTGAATTTGTACCAGACTGTACAGTTCCATGCTAAACATTGTAAGTTAAATCTCACTGGACAGAAAAAAAAAAGAAAAAAGACAAAAAAAAAAAAAAAAAAAAAAAAAAAAAAAAAAAAGCTGTTGAAGCCTATCCATAGCACATTTCAGCCTTTGCTTGCTGTCCATCAAACAAGATGGTCTACAAGAGAAAGGTAAGAAAGGGAAATACATGAAAACTATCTTCTTTCAGTGCATGTAGTACATGCAGGTTATTCATCTAGCACTTTAAACTCTGTCTCTTGCCCTCTCACTTTAAAATTAAAGTTGACTAGAAGTTCTAGGGACAGGAAATTGTGATTTTTTTTTTTTTTTTTTTCCAAATTGGAATGAAAAACAATTACTTTAAGAAATTATGAAAATAATTGGTAAAGCTACTTTCTCCTTATTGCAGTTACAGAGTTGGGTTCTAATGCACCCAGAGATTTGGTAAGGGTGAAAACAGATGTAAAGCAAAAGCTTAAAAAAACAACCAAAATAATGACTATATTTTACCAAAACAAAACATTCTGCAGAAGCAGGAAAGATGAAACCATCTGTTCTCATAGAAAAACATATTTGCAGAAGACTTTGTTAAGTTAAATTTGACAAAAGCTTTTGAAGTGTATGTATTTGCTTAATTTGGGAATCCCAGCCTCATGGTTTTAGTGCCAATTCACTGTAATCTTAAGCAACAAAGAAAGGCAAGGATTAGCCACCTTCAGAACTACAGAATTTCCCTTTCTCTCATCAGGTTACCAACATGAAAGGAGGTGTGTTTGCACTTGACTGCCAAGTTTTCATGACACTACAAAAGGACAACCTGTTTTCATGGATCTTAGCTTGTAGCAGACAGCACAGCACACACCTGGAGGTGGGTACATCCCCTCTCTCTTTACTGTACCTTAGCACAGTGCACTTCCTAGCAAATCTGAATGTCAATGTTTTACTTCATGTTGTGTCCTGAATTGACAGTTACCCTTAATTATTCCTCTCATTAGCAACCTTACACTGCACATTCCTTTCCATTGTCTTTTTTTAAGCTGTTTCCACTTGCTTTAACTCAAGAACGTCTTTGGGCTAAATCTGATCTCACTGAGTTGTAAATCAGGCAGCACTGTAAATCAGGTGTTCACCTGGTGTAACAGCTGAGATGGAAGGAGACTTGCAATTCATTCTAACAAAAGAAATCTCTTTGCTTTTTCAGCAAGTCAACTTAGCATTCCTCCTGAGAGATCAGCCCGCTTAAATATGAATCTAGGAGGAAGTGGACTGAGCCTGAGCAGTTCTGAATGCAAAACAGCAACAGGCAGCTTTCCCAGCAAGCTGAAAACCTGACAAGTTACACTAGCAAGAGCTAATGTTCTGCTGAACACTTTTGAACAGTGATGAAGCCAGCTTTCAGAAGACTACTGCTTTGGATTATATCACAAATTAAAAAGAAAATACTGTGGCATAGGTTCACAGCTGTGTTTCTTGTCCATGTTCATTTAAAGGAGATAGACTTGAAGGCAATTGTGGAAAGTAATTTATTTACTTGATATACTCCAGTTTTCCACCCAGAGGCATCAGGAAGGCACACAGGTATTTCATTAGAGTCCAGGATGTGTGATAACTCCCCTGCAAGTGTTTACGTTATAACTTCTCACATCAAAATCCTTGCTAAAACTTCCTATCAACGTGCATAGCCAATTAGTGGAGACAGAGAGCAGGAAATGCCAAGCAGAGTCCTACCTGGCACTGCTCAAATGTAACCACAGTTTGGTCTGTTAGATTTCCCCCTCTCCAAGCAAAACTCCACCAGAATTTCAGAACGGGAAGTGCCCAAGAGGTGCATAAATCACTCTGCGATGACACAGAGCAGACCTCCAGCATGCTGCAAGCTAACAGCTCTCAGCTGTAACACAAACTTCACCGGGAACTAATCTAAGGGTCTGTTGGCTGTCTGTCTAGTGACATGGCAGTGTAAAAAGGAAAATTAAAATAAATAGCTCACTGAAGTGCTCCCTCAAAGCTAGGAGCCTGAGCATCATGAAACCAGCTTCTCTCATTCTTCTTCTGTCTCTGTAACTCAAGAGGTGACCTGTACAATATTTTCATGGACTAGCTTTTGCAGTAAGTATGTGAAGAAGTTGTATGTTATATTTATGAAAGAGTGGATGACACAGGCAGTGCTGCAATGTTCTGTACATCTTAAAATGCAGTGAGAAGTGAAGATCCCTAACCCTCCCTGAAATGGCCATGGCTCTCAACACACTTCTGTGTCCCAAAGTCTCTTCCATTCTCAGTGAGACACCATTCCCCACGAAGGGCGATGGGTTAGGATTGTCCCTAACTAAACTCTCCTTATAATCAAGAATTTTTGACCACAAAGTTTTGGAGGCTGTGAGAAACACAGGCTCATAATGACATCCATAAACCACCATGGGAGGTAGCTTGAGGAGGAGCAGTCCAGAAATGGTTTCCATTTTTCCCTTGTCAGATTTCTTTGTTGATTATGTGTTTGACATGAAGATAGATCTCAGTAATTAATATCTTTTGTCAAGCCCATCTCACATCACTGAAAGAAATAATTTGCGAGTGTCACTGTGATTCATTTGAACTATTGAACTCTATATCATTTTCACAATGAAAATGCAGGATGTCTGTATTTACAGGGAAGAATGCACTGAAAACCACCTATTTATTATCCCAAGTGCTTTCCTAGGGCACACATCAGCGCAGATTCAATTTACAGCCGGTGTTTGGAAGACAGGATACTAGTTCAATGAAGAAAAGCACTATGAACATAACAGACATGCTACTCTTCTAGAGATCCAAGAGAAATATTATTCCTTGCCCTCTGGAGAATTATATTTTGTCCCACTTTCCTTCTGACTTTCCCAAGTGCCCACTCATTTTTGGCCTCTAAAAACTGCTCATGTTTCATTGACCTTGCTTGATGCAAGTTATGACAAAATTTTTTCCCTTTGGTGGACTACTGGACTTAGCATCACAGAATCACAGAGTGGTTTGGGTTGGTAGGGACCTTAAAGACCTAGTTCCAACCCACTTCCTATGGTCAGGGACACTTCCCACCAGACAAGGTTGTCCAAACCATTTGAGCAAAATAGGTCTTGTGTTCAGGAGGATATGACTGCTCTCTATTTAGGAATTCAAATTTCCTTAAAAGACATAAAGCAAATGTAAAATCCTGCAGTGAATCAGCAGGTGAAAAGGTGAGGAAGGGGCACCACAGACTAAAGGCTTAGGCAGCCATGCTCTCCATCAACCATAGAAAACGATGACAAAAGGAACAGACAGAGGAGATTCTTACTGAACTCAGGCACCCATGGGGTTCCTGCCTCCTTGTTCTCTCCTTGGTGTCCATTGTTTGCTAAAGCTCAGCAGGCTGAGTTTTCTCCAGTACATCCTCACTTTCAGCCAGACACAAGAAGGATTTTCTTTCCCCTAACTTTTAAGAGGTTGTTGGCTGAAGCTCTCTTGTTGGCTTCAGTAGTTTCAATATTATGTTTTTTTAGGACTCGGTATGTTCATTTTTGAACATTTTATCTCCTTGCCATGCGATGACTCAATCCCCAAATACTCTGAAGTACAGTGAGACTTCAGTTGTCGCCTCCCATGACCTGGTGGAAGGCATTTGCTCCTGGAAGAGATGGAGATGGATGGGGAGCACACTTCTTTTATCTCCTTTATCAGATCCTCCAGGTGACAGCCAGGCTCAGGTCCCGGTACTGATGTAGTTTGTCTGCTCTCCAGCACTGCTTAGTCCTTAAATTGGTGTCTTCTGAGGTGACCAGCGTGTTCCTTGGGCTTCCACGGGAAAAGGCAACACTTTCTTGGCTAAACTATCATGTGTGGGCTTGCAGGGGTTCAGACTTTTATGCTGAGTGAAAGACACACTCACAGTAAGACAGTTGTCACTTTCTTTATAACATAACAGCCTAACAGCCAGAGGACTTTACCTGAAATAACCTTAAGCAAAGGTCTTTGCTCGAAAGGCTTTCAGTCCATCTCAGCTGCCTGTGAAAGAGTCCCAGAGCCACCTGGCTACCGTAGGATGGAGTCACTGATGGGGTGAGGTTGTGGGGACACTTGGCCGATTTCCCTGGGACATTCTGTAGCCAGGAGCAGAGGAATGACAGAGCAACCAAGGAGCACCTTAGAGGGAAAGAGCCTGCAGCTTCCCAGTGCAGGCACTCAGACGGATGTGTGTGGTCTGGAACCGATCAAGTCGAATCTTCTCCTGGCTGTGTTTAACCCAGTCCATGAAGGCCTCGTGTCAGATGCTGACAGCTGAACCACATCTTCGGCTGGTGCCAGGCCAAACCGCACTGTTCAGGGGAGCCGAATCCACTGAACCAGATGAGGGCAAAATAGCTGTATGAACCTGATGTTTATTTTCAACAAATGTTTTAACACAAAAGTTAAATTTATTCATTTTAATCTTGACTAATTATTCACCTCATGCCCACAGAAATGGGGCAGCAATCCGACAGGCAAAAATTAATGCAATGAAATTGGTTTAATGTCCCATGCAGCATCAGAATAAAATTTGAACAGAGTGCAAAAAGATCTTCGGATAGAACATTTGTATCAAAGTGGAAGAAAGAATATTCTTCACTCTTCAGAAGTGTCCTACAATAAGCACAGCAATATCAAAGCCAATTAGGGAGACAGTGATGTAACTCAAAGACATAATAAGCAGTCTTCTGTGATGCAGTTTATGAACAATTTATCACCAAGCTTTGGCTCCAACAAGAATATAGCCCAATGCTGGCTTAAATTTTACCTTTAGATTTCTATAATCGACTCGTATTGATAGAGTCAAGACCTGAAAGAGGTGATAATATGAATTATTTCTAATTATTCAAAAACTCAGTGACGGGTTTTCTAACAAATGCATCAAATACATTAAACTGAATTAATTTTCTTTTATGGCTTCCCAGCACCACTAAAATAAGTGGATCAGTGGACGAAAAAAAAAAGTCTCTGTTGAAGTGACAGCATAAATCAATAACAAGATACAAATAAGATACGTTATGCTCCTTTTTCAATCCCCAGTGGTTTTTTCAGCTCCAGTATTCCTAATGTGCTTCAATACCTTTGCAGGACTGAGGATGTTCTGGGAGACATAATAGGATGGGGAGGGAAGGAGACTTGTGGGAACTGACATGATGCAGGGATGGACAGAGTGAGGACACCTAGCCCAGAGGCTCTGGTAGACCTGTAGATGGTAGACACTGTCCAAAGCTAAAGTTGCTCTGAAAAGGTGCTCATCATCTAAGCCTGAAGAGGGTCAGCAGCACTGTGGTCTGCTACCCAGGGTCAGACCTCACTGTGTGAAGAGCCAGTGCAGTCACCAGGCAGAGAGGCACAGGGCACTTGCAATGCCACAGTCAGAGGGCAGCACTGCATGGAGATGTCAGCTAGGAGTTGCACAGGCATATCATCATTTCCCAGCCAGCAAGTCCTGGTCCTTGAAGCATCATCCTGATGTGGTTAAACCATTTTGAGCTGTAGCACCTTCTCAGGAAGCAGTGTGGATGCTTGTGGCCCCCAATAGCATGGGAAAGGAGCACATGAAGAGATGACCACTACCGGAGGCAGGAAGGGAGCATGTAAGTTGTGCATTATTTGCCTAGTGAACAACATTAACACAAAACCCATGTTTACTCTAAAAGATCATTGCAGGAGAAGAGGAATTTGAAAAGCCTGTTCCAGACAAGAGAAGCCAGGGAGAGTGTGATGGAAATGCACAAACACACCAAATACAAAATGTATGGGCACTTGAGAAGGGCTTTGTCAAGGAATAAACAGACAAATGTGCACCTAAGGCTGATCTTTCCTTCTACAAATCAAGAAGATATGCAGCAGAGATGACAAGCCTGGGCCTGGTTTCCAGCAAGCCAGAGGCCCAAACTAGTTCTTGTTTCTGATTCCAGACACACATTCCTGGATCTGAGGAATGAGGTCTCTCAGGGAGACGTTTAAGAGCAGGGCACAGCAGCAAGATGAGATGTTTCTCTCTCCAGGATTAAAGGTAAAACATCATCAATTAAATTGAATTGCATCTAAGTCAAGTCACCTTTTCGCATTGCAAACATGTTCACCAAGCTCTTCAACCTGGTGGAAAAAACAGATGGGCAGTTGGCCCTAGACTATCAATTACTGACCTGGATACCAGCTCATCAAGTCCCTGCTTCCTCTGCTTCACACCCTTTTCCTTCTGAATGGCCCTCAGCACTAATGTTACACCAAGATCAACTTGAGCCAGTCCATCGTAATAGTGCAGTTATGTCTCATATGTCCTGAAGCTGATGGGACATGACGGAGGGGAATAGGTTGCATGATAACCAAGCCACTTTTGGCTTCCCAGCCAAAATGACCACCCAGTCTGGTGCAAAGCCTGAACTGACAGCCCCAGCTCTGTAGCAAATCACCCTCAATATTCTTCTACTCAACCAGAGGTGCTTTGCAATTACAACACATAAAGCAATTTGCTCTCCAAGTACACAAAAAAGAAATAAAGACTGTGGTTTTCACTGCACAAACTGGAAAGAGAAGCACTAGAGCATGTTGATTTAGCTGGACACTAATTGATTTAGCCAGTTGACACTACTGGAGAAGCTTGTTAGTAGTACTTTGGCCATGAGGAATGCCAGATTTGCTTTGTATACTGTGAAAATCCTCAGGGTAAGAGAGGATCAGAGGGCCCTGGGGCTGACTTGTCCCAGGGGAGGGAAGGGAGAAGAGTGTCTTCTGGTGCAGATGAGTATCAACTTACATGATGGACACGTGGGCTCCACATAAGTTTGTGTGATGGAAAAAATCCCTTCACAAGCAGCCTGCTGGGACACATGCCTTGCACCATGGTAAATGCATGAAGCAAACACTCATCTTCATTTAAAAGCTTTAGCATGTCCCCTTGCTCAGAGGGTCTGCAACTTCTGTATCCTATTTCTTGTTGTTGCACTGCTCGACTTTTCCATCCCTTCCACCCCTTCCTTTTTAGGAAGACTCTTAAATCCATACACTCCTGTTTATAATCTAAATAATAGTAGCTAAACTTGCTAACAGATGGCATATTCATTATTTTAAGTTCCTCAGCCCCAGAGCCACCACACAAAGAACAAACAAATAAAAAAGAAACAACAAACTACTACTACTACTAATAATAATAATAATAAACAAAGCTGCAGAACTAATAATTTTAGTTACACCAGCAAAATGAAGGGCTGGTACATCCGTTACTGAGAAATAAATTAAAATAAGTCTAAAGCAACAAGCAATTTCTGACTTTTCCATGTGTGTTTTTATTTCCATGTCTCTGGTGTCTACCTATGAGGGGGAATATGCCAAAAGCTTCCCTTAACTCTGCATTACATTATTAATGTCAGCAGAATTTCCACCATGCTCACTTAGCTCGTGCAGCATGGATTCTGTATGCCAGGCTGTGGTCTGCTCCACCACCTGGGCTGCCTTCCTGCATCCGGAGAGGAGATCCCTCCATGGGAACTGGGAGGCAGTCCTGCCTTCCTGAGCTTCTTTGGTAGCCTAGAGCTGCAGGACCATTACAGCAGTGGGTCTTTTCTTGAACACCTACCTGCCTGCAGGTCTGTGTGTTCCTCCACCTGCTCGCTTTGGAGGAGAAGCTGTTCGTATTGCAGTATCAGCATGCTGCTGCGCAGACAGTCAGGCCTGAACATCCGTACTGTTCAGCCAGCAGTAATCAAAGCCACACGTTACTCTTTGTTACTTCACTCTCCCATTGCAGCCTGAGCTGGGCTTGTTCCCCACTTCTGTGAGTCAAAAAAAGAGGACAGAGAGCACAAGTTCGACTCGGGAAATGTTTCTCAGTTAAGTTCTGCTTTGTAAGCATTTGGTTCTTGCTTGACTTTGTTCACTGCTATCTGAACTGTCTGAAAAGAAATCAAATACAGCTTTTCCTAGCAATGGGATGTTAGAAGAGTATAGGACTTACAATATCTGCAGTACCTAAAATTGGAGTATTGTACTGACTACAGTCAGTCAAACCTAAAATTAGAGCCTAAAATTCTAAGCTTTAAAGGGATGGTTTTTCATTTAAAGACTTTCAGACCTGAACATGTAATTCTTTAGCTCAGGTTGCTGAAGGTCAAGCTTGTCTTGTGAGGCAAGTAGTGCTGCTCCCCCATCTCTTGTTCGAGGGGCTCCGATGGGATTTGCATGGCACCTCGCCATGTGCCGCATTTCTGTGCACAGTGACTGCATTGTACATGGCGTGTAACAAGAGATAATAATACATGGTTGTTCTTCAGCAGCAGTAAAACAAATTCTGCAAGGATGAGCACCATGTGTTGCTGGAGATTCAGGGAAGTCTAACAGCTTCCTTTTTCTGCTGTTATTTTTGAACACTTCTTCTGTTCAGCCTTTAACAGAAGTGCTGAGACTACAAGTACTTCTTGGCATCTGTAGATAGTGATATTCCTCATCCTCTGATGGCAATGTACTTTTCAAGCCTCATATTCATAAATCTTTCAAATGCCCAGAAGATAACTAAGTACTATGGTGTACCATTATGGTAACCTAAGCTTAAAGAGGTTAAGCAACTTTTCATGCATTACCAACTGAATCAGAGAGGGGTATTGAACTTCCAAGTCCTGATCCCTCACTTTCCTCCTCATCACTTACCAGCCATCCCTCTCCCCATAACCAAGCTGTCTGGCTTGGTTTCCAAACTTCAGGTGCTGATTCCTCATCACCCTTTTAGAAAAATCATTAACTTTTCAGATTTAGCCTATTGCTTATGTAAATGGAAAACATATTTAAAATACTTAGCACAAGGGAATCAGATTTTCATTAAAGAAAATTCATTTCTCAGTGAGGGAGAGATGGGGCCAATTCCTTTGCCATTCAGATGTTGTCTTCTCTTTCAGAGATCCACCTTGAAAGCAAGCCTGTGATCCTGCAGCCACTTAGCAGACACTTTTGGATACTCAGCCTAAATAATGAGAGTACGTTATGACACCAGTGAAACAGAAGGAGGAGGTGAGATTTCACAGCAAAGGGCACTGAGGTAGGGGGAGAAAGAGGGAAAGAAAGTGAAATAGGAGCACCACCAAAAGGCCAAATCTACTCATATGAAAGTAGTTTGAGGGTCCCAGACTCAACGTCTTTTTGCATGCCCCTTCAAAGTCCAGGACAAACAAAGAGGTTAGGCATCTTATATTGCTTTGGCTCCCTGTCAGGCTGGGTACTGATGAATTCAGCCAGAGGCCTCTAAATTGGATCTATGCCTTCTCCAATGTAATTTTTATAAGGTGACACCAGCAAGTGTATTTTTCATTTTCAAAAGAGAAGGCTGTTTTAACAGGGATTAATCCTAGACCAGAAGAAAAAAATCCTAGGGCTAAGTTTTATATATTAAATTTTTCAGATTTTCAGTTGAGGTGTGTAAAGTTCACCACTCAGTGCATCAGCTTGTGCTGTGCCCTGCTGTTTCAACCACTCAGTCTTGTTTCACCTCGAGCATTACTCACTCTCCTGTACTTTTGCTGTAGTCCACAGCTGTGACTGAAAATAAGTTACACCAAAGTCTTTCCCCTTGGGGCTATGAAACCCATACCATGGAAGGCAGGGTTTGCTTGGACTATCTCCTAAACTGAAGACTCCTCCAGGGTCCAATCCAGCATTTATTGAGCTGGGTGTCTGAGGACAAGCCTAACAGGTAACTCCTTTACCTTGCCAGGTGAAGTAACTGCACAGCCCTCACAGTGGATGGGTGTTGGGCAAGAGGGTCCTGAACACCTCTGACATCTGTTTGAAGCCTCTGAGTCCAACAGGTACTCTCACAGGAGTAGCCCTCCGCTCCCCTTCTGCCATCTCTGACATGGGTAGAGCAAAGGCCACACCACTTCTGCAGTCACCCCGATGACACAAACTCTCCCTATTTTAGCTACTTTCTTACAGGCAAAAATGGCAGAACCAATGCCATTCTTCACAGGTTTCTCAAAAAGCCCCTGCAGGGAAACAAGGAGCTGGGTGCTGAGGAAGCTCCCCTGATAAATCACCTATGGGGCTGTTGAGAGGCTGAAGTTATCCAACACAGACCACAGAAAGAGTGAAGATACAAGCACCTGCCAAGTTCCTTGGCTGTAAACAACGTAATATAGTCGATCACTTCTTGCCCTGTGCTGCCTAAAGGAAGCATTAGAGATTTCAGTTACCCAAAAGAAAAAGAGCTGACCATGTCAAACATGGCTTCAAGCAGGTTTGTTACAAATGGGAAGATAAGAAGAAAGACAGGGTTTTTGGTATCTATCCCAAAATCCAAGGACCAGCTGATACAGTTGCTGCCAATTTATCTGCAAATTTGGAAGGCAGGCAGATGTACCCCCTGGCTCTGCCTGAAGCCCACTAACAGGAGCTGCTAACGGAGCAGGTGCTTGGTACAGACCTTATTACCAAGGAGGTTAAAAGATGACAGCTGTGAGAAAATGAAGCTGTTCTCTGCAGTGTGGTTGCTGGAGGAGTGAACCTTATGCTGGGATTATAACATCCAAGCAGACATGTGAGGGCTCCCATTCCATTTGAGGGGATTTTTTTTGCAGAAGCTATGGCTGACTGTAACCAATCTTCTATTAATTGTTTTTGGAAGGAGTAGCTCCAGCAGGCAAATTTCTTGGACTTGCAGCCTGGCCCGTAACATTTCCTGTTAAAGGGAGAAAATACAGAATAGCCTAAAAAAGACAGACAGTCCTAACCAGGTAGCAAAATAACTACTTAATTACAGTAGCACTGAGAAAGTTACAGTCTAGGTAAAATTAAAAGTAATTCAGACAATTACTTGGTTGTCTTAACACAAAGTAGAACCAGCAATGTTTTGCAGATTCTTTCTTGAAACAGTAACCAGGATATCTCTGCATTATAGCCTTATACCACCTTAAGGCACTACCTTGTGCTCCATTTTCATCATCCTGGAATGTCCCTGAGCATAAAGCATTTTGTCTGATTTGTTAATACATCTGAGCAGGTTCGTAAGGAGAGAGGGTGACTGGTGACTTCTTTTTTAGCTCTGTAGCCACATGATACAAATCTCATATTTCAGGCTGCTGCTGCTTGCATGCAATGGACAGCAAGGATTTCATATTTCTTTCTTCCTTCAATGTAGAGTATTTGTCTGGTTGCCTTTTATTTTTTATTTTCTTTTTCAGATGAATTTCAACATGAGGGAGATGGCTTTTCTGAGACTCATAATGACATTCTGCTCTCTGAAATGTGTAGTGCTTACACTCAACTGCCAGGTTTGGGGCTAGGAGGGAATTTTGCATCCAGGCCAGACTGGCAGGAAATTTTGAGGCTTTACTGGTTTGCCTCTATCATGAGCCCTCTCTCTTTCCCACAGTCTTCAGGGAAATCTGCTTACTTATTGTCCTGGTACCACAGGGATGTATGATGTTGGTGATTCCCTCAACATCTTCTGTCCTCTTTTTGTCATACGCTTGTGGCATTTGTTCATTTACCTCAGGTCTTACATCAGTCATAAATGAGACGTTTTATAGTGCTTGCAGGTGTGAACAGTAGCTGTTCTGTCGATTTTTTCAGCCAGCTGTCTACTGCTAGATATCCTGCTCTTGCAAATGTCTGCATTCAATGCCTTTGATGACCCCTTCCAAGACAAATATTTTATTTCACTCGTTCTTCATTAAATGCAAAAAAAAATCACAGCTGAGACGTTATCAGTATACAAAGATAATACTGAAGCTATACATGAACCTTTCAATTCTAGTACATCAAGTGAGCCTGCTTAAAAACTGGGCTCTGTGCATTACAAAAATGCTCTGTAATATCTAAGCTTTTCCTGCGATCATTCTCTTCTGATAGTGCCATGAACCCATGAAGTCTCAGGGGTTTCAGAGAGGAGTAGGGCAAAACCTTAGCTAAAAATGTCCAAATACTGTTTGCCTCAGGACATGCTAGCAGCATCAGGCTTCCCCTAGTACAAGAGCAATTTCATGCAGCATTTTAACCATGTGGTTAAAGAGCCACTTTTAGGAGCAACGGTCTTTTATGAGGACTATTTCCCACTCACCCTGATTACCACCTCCTACCTTGCAGATTCTCTAGAGCAATGGCTAATGTTGCAATGCCAGTTTACATAATGCGCTTTACAGGCAATTCAGTTTCAGCCACTGAAAACACAAACAACTATTGCATGTGAAAATGTCTCGCTTGTGTTGCACTTAAAAACACTGCAGTGAGAGTGTTGGCTTTCTAGTCTGATACATTTCCATTTGCTTTTGTTTCATGTATGGATACATACTGCATCTAGGAGGTCAGTGTGTGGGTGTAGTGACACTCCAATGTACATATATTGAGTAGCTCCTCGTGGTAACAGCCATCTCCTAAAAATCTTTTCTGCTATGCTTTCTCTAGTGTCTAGGAGAATCATCTATGATCCATGACTGGAATCTTCCTAGAACGGCTAATTAACGATAAAATAATGTCATAGATAGTAGAACAAACTTTATTCCATGCACACTCTTAGGACACTAACAAATTTTCTTTTAAATAATTCCTTAACTCTATCACTATGTTTATCACTGACTGTTCTAGGGCTGCCCTGAGAGCAGACAGCCCAATCTGACCACAGTTCATTAATTTTTCATTTTAAAAATGACTAAAGATTCCAGCTGAAGGGCTGAGAAACACTCCAGAAAATGGTTCAACCAGCTGGCCCTCTGGTCAGCAAGGAGTTTGTTTTCTGCACATGTGATTTCAAGGGCTACTGGTCACAAGCCAGAATGAACAAAAGCTAAAAATATTTTGTCTCTAGTCTTTGAAAATATCCTGTAGCAAGGCACTACTTGGTCTTCTGCCTCCATTAGATTTGGGTTACCACCCTGATGGATTGAAGTGTTCATGCTCTGAGAAAACACAAAGACAGTGACACATCCAATAAGTTCTTGGGGTCATGATTGACTGCATTGTCCCAGTCAAGTTCAATCAAAGCAACATTTGTCTTGCTTATACCTGCCACTGCTGCAGTGCTGTAAATGAAGAACAGCCTTGACAGTCTGTTAATCAAAGACCAGGAGAGAAGAAATTAAGAAACCTGAGCAATCCTCACCAGCAGCCTTCCACCCTCTGAGCAAGTTGCTTGTTGGGGTGAGCAACCAGCTCACCCCAGCAAAATTACACCTGCAGAACCTTTTATTTTGCCACAAGCAGAAAATCAGTGGTGGCCTCAGTACTGTATGGTTTACTCTAGCAAACATCTAGTTCTTCTCCATGTATCCCAATGCTACAACTATGAATTCCCAGGATCTAAAGGGCTTAAAGCTGAGAGGCTAATACATCATGTTATACATCCAAAAATTGGAGTCTTTGCATAGACCGGTAGCAAAATTTTCTTGAACTGATCCCACTTTAAACAGGCACGTATTCATTTGGATTTCAAAAACAGTAATAAAAAAACACCAAACCCTCAATGTGTCTGAATGAACACTCACTACACCCACATCACTGTTACGTACAATGCTGAGTAATACTCAGATTCAGATCCTTCTGAAAGAAAACCAAAATGCTCTCAAGCAGATAGGATCCCATTAGACAAGGGTGTTCTACTAGGCCATGCACTTGCTGAAGAAAAGAAATTGGGACTGTAATTATAGATGCTCTTTTCCAATACTGCACATTCCCCCTGAGTTTGAAGAACATGTGCTGAAGGAGAACAGCATGTGTTAGCTGTCCACAAAGATAGGCTGAGTGGGCAGCCAACCCCAGCTACTTTGTTTTCACCAGGCTAGGAACAAATTCACAACTAACAACCAGGACCACAGCTCCAAGTTTTGCATCTTCTTGTTCAGAAAATAACACATACCAGCTAGACTTACACTGATTTTTAGTACATTGCTAGAGCTGTACCAAGAGTAGCATACAGCGGTCCACTTCAGAGTAAAAGTCTGTATTTCAAACACTGTAGACTCAAGCAAGAATGCAGCATTAATGGACAACTATCAAGCTTAATTACATCACAATATATTTGAGACAAATTCTCTCATACAGTTAATTAATCCAGATTGGCACTAAAACAACTGACAGTCCATGAGCGATGGAGTTTCTTCATAATATTGTTATTTATGATCAACACTGTTGTCATAAAATATTCATTGTATATTATCATATAATAAACCAACATGTACATTTATTATGGTATAATTTCTTAGTGTTTTAGGTTGTAAATCTCCTAAAATAGCAAGCAGTAAAAAAAAAAGAAAAAAAAAAGAAAAAAAAAAAAAGAAAAGCACCAGTTCCTTGTGGTTAGGGAAACAAACAGAAGATCTGCTGTCTAGTTTCAGGTCTGCTCTTGGGCTGCTGAACAACACAAGCCCCATTATCTCTCTTCCATTTGCTAGCTGCACAAGAACAGAGCTCTATTCAGCACTGTGAAACCCAAATAACCTTATTATGAAGGATACACAACAGGAATGGTAACACATTTAATTGAAGATGACTAAAAGACTGGGTACTAGATGAACTGATTTACGTGTCTAATGATGTATCCCTAGAATGGCTACCATACCTCCACCTACCCAGCCTTTTCCAAAATCAATACCTACAGACAAATGACAAGCTTTCTTTTCATGTATTTGACCATTTCCTGAACTGCGTTTTCACTTCCAGCTCTCTCCATTTCTGGTCACAGCATCTGACTTTAACAGCACAGGCATCGAGTCACTTCATTATTCATTTCCTCTCGTTAACGTAAATGACACATCAAACTTCCTCACTAACCTCCTGTCCCCAGCTCAGTGTGGCACCTCTCAAAGAGACAGGAAGAAAATTCACTCCTGTATTTCTGATTTGGCACATTTAGGTGAATTCAATGACCAGTGTGAGTAAGAAAAGCAAATAAAATCCCTCGGCCCAAGTAGAGCTAATGGCCATGCAGGCATTTCTGCAGCATTGTCCTGTAGATAGTGCTATAGATGGCCATGGGTACTATAGATAGGAGTGGGTGCTATAGATAGGAGTGGGTGCTGTAGATAGCAGTGGCTGCTATAGAAGCACTTGTTGGCTATATAGTTTATATTGTGATAACCCTATCAGGTACATGGACCTGCAGGCATGTGATGTCCTGAGCAAGTGACTCCCACTGGAGGAGTGTGGCTACTTCCGAAAACATTACTTTCAGTTTGAGGACAGCTTTGCTGGATTTTGTAGTTGTTGCTAAAGCTGACTGATCCTATACTCTGGTGATACATTATTCTCCCTCGCCTGCCTTCACTAATCACCGTATCTCTGTCAAAAGTGTTAGAATCAGTTGGCACAGTTGCATTGTGAGTGGGAATAAGCTGGGTCTTTTGGAAATCTTATGAATTTTCATAGTGAGAAAGGGTTAGCTACAGAACCTGGCTGAAATTTCAGTGCTGGTGTTACGTCTTCAAGATGCTGAAAAGAAATAGTCAGCACTTAACAGGTCTGAATTATTGAGGCTGGAGAAAAAAAAAACACACCCAATAACAAAAAAGCAGTCAGTCACAGAGGACAATTGTGATTTCTGCAAAAGCAACTGGAACATTTAATAGACTTTTTAAAAGCCTGGAATGAAGTCACAAAGTCCCCAGACATTGAATTAAAATATCCACAATAGCCTGTTCTGAAATGGAACCTGGGATGTTTTAGAAGTTGAATAAATGGCAGACTTCACTCTTGGTGCCAAGAATTCAATTCCAACTTTTAGTTGCTTCACTTCAATATTGTCTAAACTTACCTTTTTTTTTTTTTTTTTTTTTTTTTTTTTGTGTGTTGAGATTTAGAAATGATATTGCTGTGCTGGCAAGAACTGTTATTAGGTGCTGAAAAATTCAATCATGCAGCAGGGAGTGGGTTGGGGGGGGAAATGTATGCCAGGTTATTTATTATCTCTCTGTAAGAGCCCTGTGTTTTGTCAAGGCAGCATCCTAAGGAAAATTTTGTTGCAGTTATAAAGACAAGAAGACAATGAAAAATCCAGTTAAAAATGTGGAAATTCTGATAGTAGCTCTATATTCAGTCTAGTTTAATTCAGCTACATAGCTTTAATATATGCTGATCTAATTTAGAACCAGTGAACAGCTATTAATAGAAATGTGTCTTGGATGCTAATAATGTGGGCTTTATGCCCCTGCCTAAAAGCTGATATGTTAGAAGCAATTGGAGTATTGGTGTTACAGAGAGCTGCTGCGCCATGAATTACTCGGTGTGGGTAGGATCTTCCCACCCAAGAGACCCTGTAAGCCTTAATGGTGCCCCTCTGCATACATGATGCAAAAGACTGTCATTTATAGTTCCCAAGTGGTGCAAACGATGACTGGCCTTCAAAAAACACAGATGGGAAGGTGTTTATCCGGAAAGAGAAGCAGTTTGGGAGACAGCAACTAATACCTATCATCTCCTGCACCCCACACACATCCCTGTCTAGCCATCACAGCCCTTCGAGCTCTGTTCCAAAAATAAATAAATAATGTCACAGCCCGTATCAGAGAGCATCGAGCAGACACTAAGCACATTGCAGAGAGGGACTGGAGGCGTCCTGTGCAGACGCAGACGTGAGGCACTGCCAACTGCTCTGCGTGGAGCACACGTGGCCGTCTGTCCAGCAGGGACCAAGGGAGGACGTCTTCTCAGGTCTGGTACAGCCCGGTGCTGCAGTAACACAGCATCTTCCATTTCAGAAGGAAAAGGAGAAAGAAAATGGTCATCATAAAGCTTTAATGGATTTTCCTGTCATCAGGGGCTGGACTGATGTCTCTGTGATTAGACAAGTACCACTAAGGAGCAAGAGAACCCAATGGGACTAAATTGTTAGGGCAACTGATCAGAAAGTCAGAGGCAACCCAGACCAAAAAAACTAGGATTCCTTTTCTTCATGTTAGTTATCTGTAGTAAAAATGTCCAAATCTGACTTTCTGTTCTTTGGCTTTGATTTTTTGCTGTTTTTACACAAAATATCTCAAATGACAATGGAATAAAAACAAGTCCGTAAAGGATGCTTATTCAGTTTTACAACAAACACTAAGCGGTGGTTTTCTTGACAAAATTGGGAAGTTTTCCAGGAAAGTATCAAATTCCATCAGTGCTTTCACTGGGAAATTACATTTCATTGTGATACATTCAAATCACTTTGTTTCAATAGAATAATTTTAGCTACTATTATGACAGTAGAAATAAGAGCAAAATGTTCTGAATTACTATTACGAAGCATTTCAAGAAAGCAATTTCAATTTTTCAGGAACAAAAAATTTCCCAGACTTCAGCTAGTATTTAATTTTGACTTCTTGAGCTGGGTTGAAAACTGAAATTGTGAGTTTTCAGCAGAACGAAAATTCCATTTTCTGACCAGCCATCTTCGATAATAGCATTTGAAGTCTAATATGAAGGACTACAATGGCCCTATTGTCACAGACCACTATGGGGCACTGCTCCAGTTTTCTCCTGGCCTTTTGCCTTACAAAAACCGTGCTGCAAGCACTCAGAAGTATTTTGTGGGCAGCAGCAGTGAGCTGCGCACAGCACATCAGCCCGCAATAATGGTCAGGAGAGGTCTTGGCCACTTCAAAATGTTACAAAGCCAGGTTCAGGCAAATCTAATAAACCAAAGGAAAGGAAAGTTATTTCAGAGAGCAGCAGAAGGGAAGAAAGGGAGAGGAAATAGAGTTATGGGAATCCATTTACCCACTGCAGGCTTCAGTGGGTCTCACGCAAAATTTGCAGAGACAGAATGGGTCACGGATGTTTTGTCCTTGTGCTTGGTAACTTAAATAACTTTGTCTCATACCTTCCACCAGTTCAAAATGAAAGACAAAAAGAGAGAAAAAGAAAAAGAGGGAAAAAAAGTGATCTGTGTCTGAGCAGGAAAGGTAAGAGACACCCCTAGGAATTTTAGTTTGTGAGGAGGCACCTGCTTCACCCACCTGCTTGGTGCCCATTTCTTCCCTAAGCAGATCCTGCTTTTCTCAGAGCGTCAACATTAGGCTCCTGTACCCTATGGGAAGGCACTTTGGAAAGCATTTTTCTGCAGAGATCAGAACAGACCAGGTTTTTCTGTGGTCCCTTCTGGCCTGCATAAGCTCTCCACCCCCCACCCGGGCAGTGGGAGTAATAGAGATGAAGCCCCCAGGGGGATTTCTGCTGAGAGCTTTATCTGAGGAATTGCTTCTCTCCAACACGCTCAAGGGCTTGCACAATCTGAGGGCATTCAAATGTCTCTTTCTTTTTTCTTTCTTCCTTTTCCTGATAAATGTCACGTCTCAGAAGTGTGGTCTTTCAGCCAGGGAATAACAGAGGATTCCAGGGATGAGCATCACACACTGCTAAAATTTCAAGGAAATTTTCCTAAGAGAAGGGGGAGAATGAAGCACGCACATGCAGAGGCCCTGATGCTGCCCCCAGAGAGGCCCCAGCATCCTGCCCAGTCCCTGCAGTGGGCTGCTTGACATGAAATCAAAATTATAACTTTCAGGGGGACCAAAGTAGAGGTGGCTGCTAACACGCTAACATCAGTGCATGCAATGTCCGTCTGTCAGCATGGAGCAACATGTCCCTCTGCAGATCCTGCCACTGGCAGCAAAGTCTCCTGTACTTTCAGTCTCCTTGATGAGTTACAGCTGAGCTGAAACTGGGTAGGAAATTGGAGAGGTGAAGTTGGATGGTCTGAAAGAGGCCATGAGCATGAACCTGGCAACGGAGGAAAAAAATGGCCAAGTGCCACCTTGGAGGCAAGCAGCTGAACAGTGCTGGATCCTGTCTGTGCCCTTCCTGGTGTGAAAACACACTCCTTCTGCAGGCTGGGCAAGAGGGATGGATTTCATTTGCTTTTCATAGGCATCTGTCCTGAATATCACCCAGAATGCAGAGATCCAACGTTTACAAGGCAACCATCAGCAGGATTTTATTTCCTAACCTCCCTTTAATTGCAGCGTTAACTTGTCAAATACCACAATATTGCTTTCCCATGACCTTTGCTGTTAACCAGAGACTCTGGGGCAAGCAGGATTGCTTCTCGTGTTCGCAGCAGCTGTGGGAAGCAGCCGGACTGCGTTAGGAAATCTGCAGCAGAGGGACTGACTCAGAAGCTCTAACCGAAGTGTGAAATTTGCCTTCCCCTCTCTTCTTAATCAGCCCTTCACATTTAAAACCTCTGTAGCCACTCAGGTGCCACCATACTAGGGGACAGCTGAGTGGATACAAATTATGGCGTGTTCATTAATTGTGAATACGCATCAAATGGGCCAGCTAGTGCCAACGTGCTCATGTTTGGGAGGGTCTCAGCTGCACAACAGAAGGCTCTTTAAGAAAGAGCAATATTGTAAAGGGGAAAAAAAAAAATCTGGGAAATAATGAAAAGCTATTTGAACAGTCAGAACATGTTATACAGAGCCAGACTGCTGGGAGAATTTCTTCCAGGGAATATGCATATTCTCTGTGTCCATTAGAGCAAACTCTGGTCTGTTTGTATCCCCACTGGTGCTTTGTGTCTTAAGTATAAAGCTAGTGTTGTTTCAGGCCATGCAACAGCACTAATTCAAAGAAAAACTCTTCTGTAGTCGTATCAATGTTCTTTGGCTTATGTTTGCATTCCCAATAAAGAGAAGGTCTAGAATAAGTTAATGAAATACAAAGATCATTCCAAACAAAATTAAATTTTTCCACTTTCACCAAAAATCCTTCTGAAATAGTTGAAATTATTTTATTCAACATTATCAATCTGCCCTTTTTTCTTATGCTTTAAAACACACTCACACACAAACACACTTGTAATATAAATGATGCCAGAAAATAGAGAATTTAGAAAACAAAACAAAACAAAACAGAGAAATTAATGGCTCCTAAGGGAGACAGAAGAAAGCACCTTCAAGCCTTCCAAAAACACTCTCAACAGATAAAAGTGGCTGCCCTCTTCACATGTTCCTCAAGGAAAGACTATCAAGGCAAGACACAGCTTGTATCTGCTATACCACCCCTGTAATCTCACTGCCTTGAGATGAAACTTGAGCTTCATCTTTTCCATGGGAGAAAACAATCACCTTTACCACATTTATAATGAGATAAACCGAGCTCAGAGCACTTCACAAGCAAACTGCAGGCTATTGCCTGCATTGCATTAGTAGTGCAATACGGACAGAAAGATGGAGCTGCATGCCATAAGTATTGTGGAACCAGACAAGGACTCCCATTCATGACCCTCCATGCCATCAGCCTCCCTGGGCCAATGTCCCCAGATTGTCCCTTTGTCCCTGCAGTGGGGCAGTTGATGCCTGGGAGCATGGGGAATTGCTGGCTTGGGTTGTCTGGTCTCATTTTCCCTTCTGAAAATATTTCCCTTGGAGGCTTTTCATATTCTGTGGGCAGTGCTGTCTTTTGGAGATTTGGGCTTGATTTTGAGACAGGATTGGTTTCTTTAAAAATAATAATAATAAATAAATAAAAAGGAGACGAAGCAGGGAAAGACCTACCACAGTGGTGGACACATGAAATCTGTCTTCTAAATACACAAGGTCACATACAATAAAATACCCTGTGTCATTATAAAACTTCACATTTGAAGTTTATCAATGTCTTCTAGGCAGCAGTTCAAACCCTCACAGGGTCTGCTGAGCCTTTCAGAATTACTAAACACAGAGAAGGAATACTTTGGTTCCTCAGATGAGAGCTAAATGCTTCTTATGCCACATGGTCATTCATGTGTTCATAGAACATCTTGTCATAAGGACATGGACCTTTGGCTACTTACCCCAGTACACCCAGCTACACAATACATGTCACTCCTAGCTTTTTCTATCCCTCATGACATTCATGTAGCATCCTAAAAATGCTAGCATTTCAGTGGTGGAGGGTATTTATAACTTGGGAGATGCCTTTTGATCCTTCAGCACAAAAAGCTGAGGAATCTGAGGCTTCTCTCTTAATTGCTCCTTGAACCAGCTCATGCACCCTTAGCAAACACAGGGTAATCTTCAAATATTTCAGTCTCAGGGCCACACAAGTGGGGTGAGTTTGTACAAGAGCAGCAGGAAAACACACCCAACTGGTCTGAAAACTTTGGCTTGACTAGTGGGAAATGAACTTTCCCAGTTCAATCTTTGATGAAAACCAGGCTCCTTTATAACCTTCCCTGCGTGTTAGGATAATCAACACCACAGCTCCACCGTTAGCCCATGATGAGGAGCTGTTTGGGAAGGGAGCAGCAGAGGATGCTTCACGCCAAGGGATCAACACATCTATCTGGGGCAGTCGCAACACAGCCTACCAGTCCTACGTCTGGCTCATATCCATGCTACTCATCCCTCGCTCTCATAAGAGCTGAGCTCCATCTGTGAGCTTAAAAAAGGAAAAAACAAGCAAACCTTTATTTTTTCCCCTCCATCAAATTCTGTCTAAGCAGACAGCTTTCAAAAGGCTCAGCATTTTCTGAGTTGCAGGTTCCCTTTATGTTTCTCACAAAGTGGTTGCCCACAGTCATCAGATCTGTTTGAAAACCTTTGCCTTCGCTGCGTTGGAAATTAGATGCACAATTGCATTTCCCCAGGGTTTCAGAATGGTCTCCCTGGCTCATAAAACAGAGCATAAAAGAGGCAGGTTTATGTCTGAAATGCAGACAAATAAATGGTAGCTCACATTGTGAGGGTTTGTTTATTTAGCAAAGACTTGGAATGACAGACAAGGACTTGAAAGGAAAGGGTAAATGTGATCCTTACTTTGTCCACCGCATGAAACTTCTTTTCCTAATCCTTCAGCCATTTGAATACGACAACTCCTAGAGGCTGCCAAGATCAGAGAGACAAAAAGCCCATCCTTCATGTAAGCACCAGCCCTTCACTTTAAAAGCTCCCTGTGCACTCTTTCAGCTTGTGCCCCCAATTATATTTTCTTAACATTTGAAAATGCTTTGGGACAGCGGGTGCCTTCCTCACTCATGTGTTGTTCACACATTGTTGCCTGCCTTCCCTGTGGTTGTCCTCTCCTACTTTAAAACCTCACCTTTCCATAAAGGTTAGCATAATAGCCTAGTATCCCAAAGGAGAAGAAGTGGGAGGACAGAAGACCTGCAGTCCTCTGCTACGCGCCAGCCATATCCCAGCCTGACCTGTGACAGGTCTATGCCATGAGCTGCTTGGTCTAAACGCAAATTTCCTGCTACTGAAATAAATAGTTTGGGTGTACACCCCTGTCAGGGCTGTGTGCTGCCAACCACCGGACCCCTCCACTGGGGCTCTGCTGGCTGCAGCCCCAGCTGAATGCTTTATATGGAGCTGGCAGAGCAGGAGAGGAGACAGCCCCTAAGCAAGGAGGCTGTGGTAACGAGTATGGGGATGGTGAGTCTTGTCTAAAAGGGTGAAGGGCCACTACCAAGTCACATAGGGGATATAGGTTGCTTGGCTTTCTTTTTTTTTTAGTGGTTTTTTTTTTTTTTTTTTCCCCCAGGTGGGAACCTGAGCCATTTTTCCTGTATAAAACATGTGGATAGCTGGCATGTGGGGCTAATTACCAAGCCTCTCTGAATACACTGACACTGTGAGGTCCAAAGCACCTGTCCAGAAGACTCCAGACTTTACCTGGGAGTTGAATCCCACCCCAGGGAACTCCTGGTGCTACACAGAGCTGGGACAATGGCTCCAGAGCTGCCTCCAGAGCATTGCATTTTGTGTTCGTAAGGACTCAGCTGGTCCCACACCCAATCTCATACTATTTGAGAATGAAGGCCTACCAAAATGGCCAGCTAGCACATACTGATGATAGACAGACAGCAACACAAAGATCCAGGGAATGAGCTTTTGTACCTTGGGTACTTGGGAGTCCATGAAGGAAACCAGAAGGTAATAAAGACACCATTTAAAAATTCATATCCACATAATGAGTCCTGCAACTCCTTTCTTAACCGAGAATGCAGAAGTCCCATATAATAGGGGAAAGCATTTAAAGCAATAAGAAGGCACTGCTTCCTCCAAGTTGTTCACATAGACATTAACGCTGCAGAGAGTTTGCAAATCACCACAACCTGCTGCCAAGCAGCTTGTGCAGTACAGAGCACTGCACAGGCTGCCATCTTGGTCGCCCTTATTAAAAAATATATCATGTATAGAAAGGGAGGAGCAGCTTTGTGCTGCTCTGTAAGGGCTCCTGATTAAGCATACTGCTGCTTTTAATGACCCTCAAATCTGGCATTTTAATGCCTGGCAGGGGTGCGGCGCTTTGATTTTACAGTATCAAGGGCACATGAAAAACAGATTCAGATGATTAAGTTTATCAATATAACCTTTCGCTTCTCATTTCTCTGTAGAGCACTGCAGGGTTTCAGGCATAGAAAAGAGACAGAACTGTCCTGGTACATTTTCCTTACTTCTAGCCTTGTAGCAGACCTTACTCTCATGATGTAATCACACACAGTGACCACTAATTACCAGTCTTTACCTATGGATGAAGCCTGCGATGGGCTAGTTGGAGCATTTTCAAGCAGGAGGGAGAAAGTTCAGTGCTTGTACCATTCCCTCACCTTTTGTGTCTCCATCTCTATCTTGTGGGATGTGTGCTGGCCCATCCTGACTTGCTGCCTGCAAGAAATCCGAAAGGAGGGAGAAGGTTTAATCCTTACTGCTTTCAATGTCCACCCTTCTGCCACTGAGCAAAATGTCAGCAATAAGCTTCATCTGAGCATGAGGCAAGGGAGAGGAAAGAAACTGTTGTCCTAGCATCTCTTATCCCCCTTCACCTACAAGAGCATTCAGCTAAGCCTTCAGGATGTGCCACTACGGGATGCCCTCAAAGGGCCTTCTCATTCATCAGGGCCTCTTGAGGGATACTGGAGGAGAAGGAGAAATGAGTAGGACATTCCTCTTAGCAGGACAGCAGTAAAGCTAAAGAGGATGCTCTGTGAATGCATACTGATAGCACAAAGTGTCTTAATTCCCACTGTCCCACAGCCTTTCTTCTCTGGTGGTGCAGCTTTACCATGTGGTAAATAATATATCTCAAGGCTTCCAGGTCAGGAGGAAACGTTGCTATTATCTAGTGTGACTTTCTGTGTAATGCAGAACCTATGACTTCCAGGGACTTCACCCCATTTCAACTGCAGTTCTGTTTTAGAAAAAAAAAATCTAATCTCAGTTTAAGAAATGCCAGCAACAGACAGCTGACAAGAACTCCTCACATTTGCTCCAGTGATTACTTGCCATCACTATGAAAAACACACAGACTGTTTCTAGTCTGGATTTAGCTTGGCTTGAATTTCCAGTGCCTGCGTACAAGATTATGAAGAGGAAGTGCAAGTTTAGCAAAGTTTAGCATGATTGCCTTTAGGAACACCTACAGCATGTAAAAAAGCTCATTCACTGGGTTTGTAAGCCATTTCTTTCACAGAGTACACGTACACGTGTACGTACACGTACACAAGTATCCTGACTTACCTATTCAAATTATAACCTTAGTGTATGTTCAGTAAGGACCAACAGTGTTATGAGTTCAGTCAAGTCTCCAAGTTTTGTAGCACTTCTCAAAATATTCTTTTTTTTCTTCAAAATCAACTTGTTTTAGAAAATAATATTAAAAACGCAAGTTTGAGATACTTTTCTCTCACCTTTCAACCCGTGTTAGCAACTCAGGTTGCCATGAACCCAAAGCGTCAGTTTTGGAGTATCTAGGAAGAAGGAGTAGGAGCAATTACTTGCATTCTTTAAAACATGATTGATCTAATGCTGTCACAGGAGAACTCACGCCTGAGTCTGATGGCATTGGCTGCTGAAATGAACCTAAAGTGTCACTCTGTGACTAAGAAACATAATGAAAAGCAGAATATATTTTCTGAGCTTAGGTCAAAGATCCCCTGATGGAAAATTCTGAAATATGCTTGGAGATGATTTTGCTAACATACAATTTTTGATGTGTTTCTATCTATTTTAGGCTCTCTGGAACCAAGAACCTATGAACGTATACAATACCCTGGTCTATACATCCTGATACTTGAGTGAAAAGAGGAGCTTTCAAAGTTTCTGAGCTCATCTGCTATTACTGCATATTTAACCAGATTTGCAATTTTTTTGCTGAACATTAGTATGCCTTCCTCTTTTTTGAAATAAATTTCAAATAGATTTCATAAAAGATCTATTAAAAAAATATATTTTTTTATTCGGGGGGAGGGAGCATGTGGGGTGAGTCCATCTCTTTTCTACATGACTTCTGCTGGAGCTCTTCCCTTCTGCATTGTAAATAAAGAGCAGTGGGGAAAGCAGCAGTTCTACAGACTGACATTTAGGGAGGGCACTCACCTCCAAGAACAGGGAACAGTTTACTGTCCTATAAACTAAAGTTTATATGTCACTAAAAGAGCAAGCATGTAAAAGAAACTAATAACCACCCAGAAGTAGACATTTGTCACTTAGAAATTGAATAAATTCAACTGAGGAATAAAACTAGAGAGAGAAATACACTCTGGAGCAGGAAAAGCTCTTGGTCTGAATGTAGTCTCATGGTCGTGGCTTTATCCTGAATATCCCGAGTCCTTTTCCCCTCTGATCGGACACTTCAGAGTTATCATCTGCAATTGCAAATCAAAACATTTTGATTTCCCAAGGAACAGAGGTATTTTTTGTTTGTTTTTATCCATAAGGTACACATGAATGCTGTCTAGGATGTAAAACGGAAGGGAACAAGGATCACAGCCCCAACAGGGCAGATTAGTCCTAGCCCTTGGGCACTGCCCCTGGGTCATAAATACAATAATAAAGGCAAACCTGACTATCAAATGGAATTTCAAGGTTGTCCTACAAAAGATGCCACAGTAACACCTGTTTATAGGGCAAATGTGGCTGTGGGGCGTCTCTCATGGCAGCAGAACCACCACAAGAACAGAGGGACATGACAAGAAGGCCACGATGACGTGGCATGCATCTCAGCTTCCCAAAGTCTATGTATGAGGTTGGTGGGCAAATAACACTTCAATACTCCCTGGTCTGTGCAGATCTCATCTTTCCTGGCATCCATATCTGGTAATTCCCACTGGAATCATCCCCTGCAGACTTCCACCCACAGGGAGGCTTAATAGCAAGTTAGCAAGAAAATAAATCTTTTCCTGAACATTTTCAGGAGGGAGTCATTGTTAAAGCCAGAAAAGTAGAACTGGAAGTGTACAAAGTTTAGGGGAAAACTTATCTGGGACAAAGTTCTCAGCAGCTCCATGTGGAGTGAATGGTCTGATCTCTGTGGATGTATACTAGTATACAGAAAATACAGATGTTGATGTTTTGTAAAAGAAATAAGAGTTCTTTAAGAAGTAGTAATTTGGCTCCCAAGTGGAACATATTAGGAAGCTGAAGGCAGCAAGTAGTTGTGAGGTGATTTATCGTCTAATAAAATTGACAACAATAAGACCACTAAACTATGTATATTAAAAATAGATTAGTGTTGTATTTGGAAGAAAGATTCAAAGGAGCATGGCACGGCTAATCAAGTCCAGCTATCCATAGCAATGACATGAGGAGAGAGTAAATGTCTTTCTTAGCAACTTGTTTGTGCAATTGACCAAAATAATAAGGGAAACTATTGAAAAGAAAGGTGGAGCAAGAAAAATAAGAGGAGAAAAGTATAAAGACAAAAAAATCATAAAATATCTTTATACATATTTATAAAGAGGTCTCATACGCTCTGTTTATGTCACCTCTGCTTGTGGCATAATGAACTCTCCGAGGCAATGCTGATGCTTTTGGTCAACTGCAGGTCTTACAGACATGTCTTGAAAGAAAAGAGACTAAGGTGAGACTAAAGAGCATCATCCAAAATCCAAAACTATTCTTCCATAATAAAGTTTTCAACACAAAAATGTCACTTGAAATGAAACTTCTCTCAAAACACACAGACTTAAGTATTTGACTCATATCAGAACTTTCCAGTCTGAGGTGATTCCAACATGTTACCTGCATTTTGCAATGTCGTTTAATTGAGGATGTTCTCTGACCCAATTAAAATAAATGTCACAATCCATTATCTTTTATGGAACAGAAATTCTGATTTCCATTTATGCTATTTCCTTCATCCAAGAGAAACTTAAACTGTGATTTAAATGAAAGCAAGAGACAGGAAGAGTGGAAACACACCCTGTGCAAAAGACCCTTTAAACCAACAAAGATAATTTCCAATGCTTGGATGCTTAAGTCACAAAGTCCAAATATATCAGATATTTTGAATGGTAAAAATAACTAAGCGTTGGAGCAGAATGTGAAGGAGAGGGTAATATGGTGTACCATTATCTATCTGACCTTTGTAAGTGAAGATTACATGTTTTATTAAAATGCATACTCTGTTTCAATCATAAAGTATCTGTCCCCAAGAAGGATAAGCTTCTATGTGAAGAGGACCAAAGCAGGTAATTACAATGGCTTAAACTCAATGAGATGTCATAGCGGGATATGTGTGTTGTCAGGACATGTATACTACCTGATGATGGGAAGAGCTCTTTGCTGGACCAGTTTTGCATACTGGAGAGCATGGGACTCATCTGAGTGAATTTGGTGCTGGGAGTGGAATGTCACTTCTGGGATGAGTAGGTATAAAAAGCTTTGGAGGATTTGCTCTGAACCAGACTCACAATGAAGTTTAGAGGTTGCTCTAAGACTTGCACAGCATGTTACTGCTGCAAAACAAGTTAGAGATCCTGCAGAAGTGATTTCTGAGTTGGAACATTCATCTTCCATTCCCCAAGGAAGACGTGCAGGACGTGTGTGGCACCAGGCAGAGCCCTGCAGCAGAAACAGCCATAGTGCCATCCTGCAGCTACCAGATCAAGTCACTAGGAAGGGGAGGGTAGGCATAGACCTTATTTGATCAAACTGCTTCCCCCTAAATTCATTGCAATGTGTTTTTAAGAAGTGTTCCTTGGGAGGGTTATTTTACTGGAGAGATATGCAGGCTTACAGGAGTGACAGAGGCTCTGGGAAACACTCGTGGCACTGCTTGTAAATACTTCAGGTACCGTAATGCAAGGGCATACTCTGTAACCAGGTATGAGGCTTGGTTGTGCTGGAAAAATTACTAAACATTTGTGTTCCTAAAAATAGGTGGAAAAAATAATTGCATGGAGTTGCAATTGCTATCACCATCACAGTTTACACTAGGAAATGGATACTGCAGAGATTCTGGTATCATCTAATATCCCACTCTTATCCCCAGAAGCAAACATTCACTGCTTTTCAGCTGTGATCTCATCAGCAATCTTGCAAGCCACATCTTAATTTGGCGTGAGCAATTCCCAGATGTGAGGTCAGAAGTTTACAGTGATATAGCTAACTCGAGTGGAAAGATTTTTGTAGGTGTGGACATCGTGCTCCCCGGTGCAATGGTGGGTGTGCTGCAGCCAGCCCTCCGCTCACAGCAAGCAGCTTTGAGCCAACATGCAGCAGAGCGTACAATGAAGCACCAGCCATGGGACTGAAACACTAGAGAGGACTCAATAATCTCTCCCAAAGAGCAGTAACCCTGGTCTCTCTGGCTCTGAGCAATACGTGGGTGCAAAAATTTCCTTCCACCCCTTGCCTTCTGTTTGCATATGTAGCTCAAGCACTGCTGAGTTCTTGTGCCCAGCTCAGTGCTGCTCTGTGCCACAGCTCCACAGAACTCAGACCTCAGACAGGAAGAGATCAGAGACTGATTTCTATGGGTGCACAGATAAATCATAGGAGCACCCTAAGTCCAGCATTCACACGCCATGCAGCTGAACTCAGCACACACAAAACAGCATCATCACATTTGCAGTATGTCCGGAACGGTAAAGGATCTCTAAATTTGGGCAGGGCTCACAAAATCCTTTTAACAGGCTTAACCCTGTCCCCTCAGCTCAACAGCTTCTCAGGAACCTCCTTCACCTGACTATTCGTAATAGCTGCTGCTGCTTGAGACTGATGAATTACTACCTCCTCAACCCCATACTGCTTCTCTTGAAGGCAGGGAGAAATTCAGCACATTATCCCCATGGTTCAGTGCTTAACAAGGTTACCCTGATAACCAACAGGACCTGCTAGTCACAGTAACTCATTTGGAGATCCCCTGAACTATACAAACCTTGCTCTCAGGGAAGCCAAGAAGTGAAATTCTTGGCCCTGAAATAGGAGCTGGCTGATGTGGCCAGGGCTGAGCGTGTTCATACCTCACACAGCCCTGAAGAGTATCCTATGGCTGGGCAAACAGGCCCAGGAAGACATTATCAGCATTTCGACTCCCTTCCATAACTGCTCCCAAATTTCAGATCAGTCATTTATTTTGCCTGGACAGCCAAAGCCTCGCCAGCTCACAGGCCACGTTGAGGAAGCAATGTCAAAATGGCATTTTACAAGCTACTGATGAAAAAGAACAGGAGTCTCAAGCTGCTGGTCAACGATGCAGAAAAAGCAGTGGATTTATCAGCAAATGCATACGCAATAAGCATAGAGAGACAGAGCCATCCATCATCAATTTGTCTTGTGGGGTTTATTGCCTGACTGACTGGCATCTGCATAAGCAGCTGGACTCTATGTTACCAAAGAAGATAAAAATAATAAATATGATTAATTAACAGTATCAACACTAGTCACATATTTGCATTACTGGAAAAGCTAATGGCTGCAAGAATAACGTTAATATAGTGCAGCAATAAGTAATAGTATTCCTTAGCTATCCAGAGGAAAAGGGGAAATGAAATGGACTTACAGTGCCTGCCAGGTCTGCTTCTGAAATAAAAACAAAACAAAATAAAACAAAACATCCAGATGAAGAATTGTAAGATTGGGCTCCTAGTAGTTAGAAAATCTATTAAAAAAAAAAAAAAAATCAGGAAAATTCACTAAAGGATTTAAACTTCCAGTTTATTAGGGAGCAGACTGAGGCCTATTCTCCCACTCAAGGATATGGTTAGACTAAAAAGATTACCAAGGAAAGCAGCAAATTCTGCATCTCAGTGTTGTTAAAACAAGACTAAATGCCTATATCTGAGATCTGTTCTAGCTCAAACACAGCCTGGGATGCAGCACACAAAGCAGGAATTACTGGGAGGAATTCTCTGGCCCATGTCAGGCAGGTTCTGAGAATGGAGTATTATAAACAGCCTCTTCTGGACTTAAATTATGGCTTTCTGGTGCAGGGCAGTACAAACCTCATCTCCCTGAGCATGTGAGGACTCAAGGGATGCGGCCTCCAGGGAGGATGAACGTGCTTCGACCCTTTTACCCTGCTCTCGGGTGTTCTGTTGGATCCACAGCTCCAGCCTATGGCTAGGGAAGCATTAAATAAACTTCCTCAGCAGGGTTGCATTCACACCCCATCCTGGCTGTTTGTGGCTCTGCACCACAGCAAAAGCCCTGGAGAAAGAAGAAATGCTGGTGTTTCTTTCCTTCGCACACTCACACTCCCTCTGGGTATTTGCCCCAAACCTTCATGTCTCAGAAGCTGATGTGACCAACACAGAGGGTGAGCAGTAAACTCAGGTCTAAGACAAAATAAGGGATGATACAAGCAGACCCTGAGTACCTGCACAGTACAAGGTCAAACCAAAAAACTACTTAGAAGAAAGGGAGACTCACATGACACACCAAGAAAAAAGGGAGTTTTGTTTATATCAGGACGTGCTAAGAAGGCACGTCTTGCCTTTGCTGTGAAGAACATCTGTGCTGTGCACTCATTTGCAGTCTAGTATATCATCAGTATACAAGTACTTCCCACTCTCATCTGTGCCTTTAACATCTGCTTGGGATTTTCTCTGTAACGTTGTAGTAAATCCCACAAGCTCTGCCTGAAAGGATGCAGTTGTCTCTGTGGAGACCACAGGATGCACAGACTACTCAGATCCACGGGGGCAGTGGGTGTATGAGCAATGCAAACACTTAGGTCTCAGTACCATTTGCATCAGTTTGCCTCACCCTCTTGGGCTATTTGTAAGCCTCTTATCATATTTGGCCATAGCTTATCATCAGTTTTTCCCTGCAGCAAAGACCTGCTAAGTATAGCCAACAAGTTAAGGGAAATCATCCTTTCCCTCTATTCAGCATCTGTGAGACTGTGCTGGGTCCATTTTCAGAATAGAAGACCTCCAGAGGTCCCTTCCAATCCAAATTATTCAATGATTGCCAAGCTACTACTATACCTAACCCCATGTGGTACCTGTGCCATCAGACACAGGTAACAGATGCCTCCCCTGGAGCTTCAAAACAGATTTCATTATGGAAGGGGTTACCAGGCAGGAGAGAGTAAAACATGTCCTTGACTTCAGGGTCAAGCTCATCTACTAGTGATGCATGTGAAAGAATATGAGAAAACAAACAATAACCAAAAAAAAAAAATCAAATTGACAATTCAAGCTTATGCAGACTGATGTGAAGAGGGAAAATACTGCATAAAAGTCATAAAGGCCTCTGATGTGGAGGTAGTATAGAGAAGGGTTTCTCCATGAAATTCCAGGCTCCTTCTTGGGGCTCACCAAAGCATGGGCTTCAAAACCACTACCAAACAGCTTTCAAGAGCTTCTTAAAGTATCCTTAGTTAGTACAAATTATATCACCATTTAGTGTTTTGATTTCAAGATGGGCAAGGAAAAGGAGCAGTTAATAAAGGAAACTGCAAACAGGTAGAGAATTAAAGAGGTCTCATGTTTTTGGAAGGATTAGTCAAGAAAACATCCTAAGCTAAAAGTGTAGAGCAATGGATATGGAAGGTGCAGAAATCCTTCAATTCCTGGATCAAACACACTCCTCCTCAGAACCAAGCAAGAGTACTGGGTGTACAGTTACAGTTCAGCTTAGGTGTTGCCTTGAACAGATGATCTTACATGAAGATTGACTTTGACTAAGATATTTTTAAATCAGATGCTAGACAGAAATACTTGAGAATAATCACAAAGCAAATATTCACAAGACCTGATTTGAGATGGAAAATAAGACAGTAAGGTTCTGCCTTGTATATGTCTGCCCATGGGCTTGGTCTGCGAGGGAGAAAGAGTGATAAAACCAGGATGTCAAGTGGAATAAAACGTATCAGGAGCAACACTCTATGAAAATGCTAAGCTCATAGTTGGATGCCAGATTTAAATAGGTTTGACTTAAAACAGACATTTAGGAAGATACCTGCTAGGGACAGACACTCGGGTTCACTACCTGGACTGTATCTGATTTATCCATGTGGTATGAAGAAAGCTGGTTCTGGTCAGTGGGATTCACTGGTCAAAATATCCACATTATGAAGGCAAGACCGGGGAACACAACTGGGAAAAGGAATTAAATGAAAATATGAGAAAAAAATGTAGGCAGTACAAGAGTTTTACCCTACCTGAAGCAATTTTATATAGTTAATGGATCGTGCCTTAGCATGAAATGCTTGCCATGAGTAATGTTTTCACAATAACTGGGTAAAGGCATCTTTTCTAATCTAGTCAAACAGCACACCACAGTTAAGATTTTATAATGCAAAATTGAGTAATATTTTTTAATGGTAGAAATGACAATCTCACACAGACTCTTTCTTTCTTAATAGTGGTGTTCCTTCTTCAAAAGCAGCTCAGCTAAAACTTTCATACTTCATGTAATCCAAGCGAAATTAGACACAATACCTCAGAGAAAACTTAAGCTAAAAAAAGGAAATCACATATCAGAAAAATAAATTTTAACAAGTCTTTCACAGACTATTCTTCTCATACAGGAAACTGCAAACAAAAATACTTCCTTTTATTTATCCTAAATTGAGTTTTTTTCCAAGAGGAGTTTGAGCTAGATACAAGTTGGCTACATGAAAGGGTAGAGCTGGGAATTCCTGATTCCTTTAAAGTACAAACACTGATAAAAATTGTAACAATCATTTTTATCATTAATTTATTGTATTATTATTTTTTTTTAATTTTGACCCATGGAAATTTTGGGATCTATTGAGTGTTGCCAACATATCTTGGGAGAAAATCCGTGTTCAGTATTTTTTCCTATGGCAAAGAAGAGAGACTGAACCTATTTGCATGAGGGATGCTCAACTGGGCTCAGGGGGACTGAGTGACAGGCACTGCTCTGCCAACTCAGACTGAAGGAGTAATCCTGGTTCTTGTCACCTCTGATTGCTACGAAGATCTAAGTGCCAGACTATTCCTGTCTGTCTTGTAGGAGATGTTCCACTTTTCAACCAAAATTTGGGCAGAAGAGACAAGGAGACTGATCCCCTGTGCTGGGTAGGGCACCCACCTGCAAAGTGGGACATCTGTGCTCCAGAACCACTGAGTGTTTCATGGCCAAACAGCAGAAGAGCTATAGTTCACCACCCTCTGTAGGGTGCTCACACTGCAGCTGGCCACAGCACCGTATCTTCCTGAGGACACCAAGAGAAGGTTATTTAGCCTGGTTTCAATCATCCAGGGGAGATCTGGGCAGTCACAGCAAGACCTATTACTTATATAGGTAGAGTATGTTCCTTAAAAGCTCATGTTCGGCATAGTCCCCAAATATAGGGTGAGTTATTTTATTCACATTCTATCTCCTGACAAAAAAACAAAACAAACAAACAACACATGTTGTATTTCGGGGCCAATACAGTTGCTGCTCCTTGTTTTCAGTTCAACTAAGAACAATCTAAAAATAGAAAACAGTCAAAGAACCAAAACTCAACAGCAGCCTGCGTCATTGCTATATATCTTCAAGCCACAGTAATATGAGATGATAAATAAAAAATAGAGAAAAAACCTCTAGGCCATAAAAACAGAGAAAGGGAAGAAGTTTCTAAGGAGAAAAGAAAAACTCTCAAATGTTGCAATTTTAAATGAAAAACAGCATAACATGAAGATTAACATTTTATTCATTCCAATACAAAGAGAAATACCCCAGATATGTAAAGAAGAAATATTGTGGCCAAAGCCTCACTTCTAAAGAAGCACACAGAATCGTTCACAGCCTTGTACCATCTTACAGCTTGCGGACCAGCAATCCTACACCCCAATGCCAACACCAAACTCAGTTTCTTTGGATCTCTTGCCCCTGTTTTAGAAGGCTGTTCCATTAAGCCTAGGGCAGAGGAAATCTTACAAGATCTCATATCTCCTCCTAAGAGGTTTCAGTAGGGAATTATCCCCACTGTTAAAATCACACTTTTTCTAGCACAGCTGTGGCTGAATTTCCCGTTCCACCCATTTGATCACATTTTGTCTCTGCTAATTTGAAGACTATCCCCTCAATTTCAGAGATGACCCATTTACAGAGCTTCTAAACTGAAACCTCCTTCAAGCTCAGTCTCTTTAGGGGACATTTTGCAGGTCTAGACCCTTTTCTGAAACTCTTTTCCAAGTTTTCCCACATCAGTTTTTAGGACAGCCACCAGAACTGAACATTCCAGTGACAATCTCACCAATACCACTGATACCCAAGGGTCAGAGTCACCATTGGTGGCCTGCAACTCCACAGCCACCTCTCTAGAGCACATCTCCACAGGCCCCAGCTGCCTGTTCCTGCCTTCAGGCCACCCTGTCACCCCTTTGACCAGGCCCCAGCTCCACAGACTACCCAAATCTTGATTCCCATTGAATTCTTGGCCCCCTGGTTCCTCAGTGGCACAATAATGAATGTTTTATCCACATGGGTTCAGGGACATTTGCACTCTTTGAGGATGAGTGTGAATGTGTGTCCCCTCTTCAGCCCTTGCTGTTTATCGCACTCAGGTAGCCATCAGGTTTACTTTCCCAGCAAGCACAAATTGATTTCTACTCTCCTTTTTCTTATGCTAACCTAACTGCTTAAAATAATGATCACTTTTTAATTGGCCAAATATTTATTTAATGACAGGGTGGTGAGCAGGGACTTGTTTTCACTTCCAGTCACGACTGTCTCCCTGGCACGATCCATGGTGCCATGAGCAGAATGCTTATTGACTTCACCCCTGCATGGAGACGGGAAACCTTGCTGCACAGGGGCAACTCTCTTTGTTCTGAAATATAAATGCTAAATTTAAATGTCATTAAAATTACATCACGGAGCCTGAAACTTTCTAAACAAAGCTGGTTAGATTGCATCCCAGAAGAAGCTGCTGCTGAAAGAAGTGCTTATTTATTCTGTTCTATAACTGCATTGTGTACTTAACTCTTCAGAAAAGAAGTTCAAGAAAGATAAAGACCCTGACCACAGATACCACTTTCTTTTTCTTCTTCTTCTTTTTTTTTTTTTTTTTTCTGAATTTTACACCTATGTTAAGAAAGAAATATGCTTAACACATTTTTTGTGTTAAAAAACACAACAGATCTGTGCCCCTTCAGGCAACTGAAATATGAAACACAAGCAGTTTTGTTTGCTCAGACTTATCAAGTCCTGTAAATTAAAACTTCTTCTGAATTCCCACTGGTATTGCTAGGCTGCAACCTGATAACCAAAAATCTTCTGTTACTAGAAACAGATCAATGAAATTCCCATTATCCAGGCTGAAACAAATGCAAAAACAGAATTAGTGGTAAAAATCATCAGAAGACAGAAATATTTTGAAATTCTTCCTGGGTGAATTAGACAAAGGCAAACGTTTTAAGACCTTTCATGCAATTCTCTCCTCCAGACCTTCCTTCACTGGTTCCAGAAAAAGTGGGAACAAGCCTAGTCGATCATTGTTTCAGCTTTGTGGACGCAACATTACTGTCTTCTTGACTCACTTCTCACATTCATGAACTTGCTTGTCTTTTAGCATCAAATTAAATACAGCAGGGAAGTTTATACCTAAATGACCTAAGAGCAAAAGTCACACTAATTTTCAGCATGTCAGCTGTCATCCAGAGCACCAAGCTGCATTTAAAAGTCATATGATGCATGTTGGTGTTGTTACACAAAGAGATTTCCAGCCATATAGGGTCTTTGATAACAGCTCGATGTCTCCGAAAAAAGCAACTCATTCAGTTTGCCAGTGACCACTTCTAAGGCCTCTGTTAAGCTTTTAAATGGAATTAGTTAAGTTTTCAAAAGTTACCACAGACTCATCACCAAAAGCTAAACTCGTGTTTCTCATTGATAGCTCTGTGCATATGACATAATAATAAAGCTAAATGAAAACTCAGAGAACAGCCATCCCCACAGACACCATAACACTGAGTACAGCAAGAATATAAGTGGAGAAGTGCAGTTAGAATTAAGTAGTGAAAAGATGCAACTTTGCACTAGCTTTGTTTTGTAACACATACATGAGACACATTTGTACAGAAGCAGAAAGTTTTCTATTGCCCTCGACAACAACTGTCACCCCACAACCACGTCAACCTCACTGCACAAAGATGCCACCATTTCAGACTGTTGTGCCACATTGACTTGGCTGTCTGCAGCATTAGCTTCTAGTTTTAGTACCTTTTTCAGGCCTTGTCTCTGTGAAACACATTAAGACAAGAAAGGAAAGCAAGAATACCTGAGATTATTTTCTCTGTTTGTCTTACATGTAAGAAAACAGCCAATAAGTACTTATATGTCTTCCAAGAGACATAGATTCTGGTTTCTATGAATCCTCAGATTCTAGTGCAAGTTGTTTGTAGTAGGCAGGTACAGGCATACCACAGCTTATTTGCTCATGCTCCACTTGGCCATGTAGAAGCCACAAGCAGCGACAAGACCATACCGACTGTAGTCATATACCTAAACTAAAACTCTGGATTAAGAAGTCAGCATCCCCATGCAGTGCCCCCTACATCCAAATCCACTGGCATGAGATCAAGATTCAGGTATTTATTCATATAAAAGCATATATTCATGGTGACAAGTTATAGCATTCTTTGCCTTGATTTCTTATGTTTCCTTATCTGGGGCTGTGTCTTTTTATCTATATATGATAACAAAGGGCACAGAAACTTCCAAAGTTCTTCTTTATTAGTACTAGCCCTATTTTATTGACAGAGGTTCCATATAAAATGAGATCTAAAAATGTAAGTAAAATCAGAAGTTTTTCTTAAATATGTCGCCTCCAGTATCATTTACCCAAACACAACCAAGCATTATTGTAGTGCTAAGAAATGCAAAATAAATTAAACAAGGCATCAACACAGAGAAAGGACAAGGTGTTGCCAAATAGCTTGAGAGCTGATATGATCCCATTTTGATCCCCACATCAGAAAGTCATGTGTGTAACTTCACACATGAGATCTTATCTGAAGATATGTTATGATCCTGATTATAAATTCTCCAGACTCTTCTGGGGCCAATTTACAAAGGTTTATGTGCAAACCTAATGCTGGGAGATGAGAACACAATGTTCTTTAATACGCAAAGAAAACCTGACCAGAGTACTATGATCAGATGACTTCAGTTTCACCAAAGATAAAACATCTGCTGAGTTTGGAGTGAGGAGCTCTTAGAGAGATGTCTTAAGAAAAATTGCTTTTCATGGCTACCTTACACACTACAGCAGACAGCTTGTTACTGAAGCTGATCAAAACCTTTTTCAGCAGAAATCTAGGGAGAGAGGATGTCTTAAAAGGAGAAGATCTGCTTTCCTTGAAAAATTTCCACTTTTTAGAGAAACTGGAAAACCAAAGCACTAGTATTCTGAAAAGTTTTAAGATTTCAGCCAAAAAAATGACATGTGACTGGCAAGGTGTCAAAATGCCACATGCTCTCTCCATTTTTCTGGGCTGAGTTTCCTATGGGAAGTATGGAGGCAGGATTCAGAGGCTTGTGGAGGGGGACTTTGGAAAGAGAGGGGATCAGAAAACCTGGAGGGAGAATGATGCACAAGGCATTGAACTAGAGCTCCCACATTGTATCTCAGCAGCATTTCTCACCAGACTGGGGGAGTTGGGAAGAAAGTATGCAGGGTGTGGTTGCCTTTTTTGGACAGAAAGAAAAAAAAATAGCCCCAGAATTGACAGTTTCTGGTTTTATTGGCTGAAAAGTCAAAAATCTTCCATAGGGAACCCTTCCACCCCCTCTCTGATCCCTGACCATATTTGTTTGACCAGATTTGCTGGGTATTGGCATACTAGTTCAGTGTTTCTTTTTAGGGAAAAGGAGGAGACCGTAGTCTGTCATATCTTGGGGAACTGGGTTAGAGACAAGAGACGGATGACAAGGGTGATTGGGCATGGTGTTGGCAGGGTGTCAAGGGGAGCTGAGAGGGGGTGGCAACCATCTGCCTGGAGAAGGAGGTTGCTGAGATGGAGGTAAAGGAGGTGCCAGAAGGAGAAAAAGTATTTCAGAAAGACTTTTTGTTTAGTTTGAGAGTAGGTTGAATGTAGACCCATTTCTAATCCAGCAGAGGGAAGTTATTAATGCTACTCAGTATGAGCTTCCTTTCATTGAACAAAAGGTGGGTGAACTCACTCTCAGGAAGTTAGCGTTTGCCTTGCCTCACAAGGCTGTGGAAATATTGAATAAAGCTGCAGGGAAGTGAATTTCAGCTACACAAAGCCTAAAGTAGATGACTCATGATCTTTCTAGGTATTCCTGCTAGAGGGTTTAATTGTAGGAATCCGAATTGCAACCAAAGATTCATTCCCAGGCTGAAGTTATTCCTTCCCTGTATGCATCATTCATCCCAGTATAAGCAGTGTCAGAGAGAATAGCATCAAACACCCTTGCATCTATAACCCAAAAGGGGAAGGCTAGTAAGAATCACATCTTTGTAAGTTTTCTGGCCTTACAGCAATGGCCTCCAGACAGTCAGCACTCAGAGAATACCAAATATAACACAAGCTTGAGGAATGCAATTACAGACCATGCAGGAACAAGAGCAGGGTGAAGAGGAAGCAAAATTCACAGAAGCGACTGATGGAGAAAGTGATGTTTCCAATGACTGTCCAAAATCTTCAATGGAATATTAGTGTTCTAATACAAAACTGAGATATTAGTGCCAGAAAAACAACAACAATAACAAACACAACAACGAACCATTATAGAGCTGCAGAACATTCATCATTATCAAAAAATGACAATTCCCAGATAGGAACTTAGCAGTGTTGTGACAGAAGCCTCAGGTGGGCCTGCCACAATCTTTCCTACATGGTGAAAAAATGGAAAGCTCAAAAATGAAAAGTTTTATTTATTTATTGCCTCCCTCCAGATGGCACCAAGCTGACAATTCAGAGAGACATAACACACAGACCAAACCCTGTTCCATCAGACTCTAACCCTTGCATGTTTAGGAATAAAGCTACTCTGTTTCATGTTGAGCTCTGCCTCTACCCATACAGAAACTTCAATGAGTCATGAAAGAGTTACGGACACATCTTCTGTCCTGGCACTTCACAGACCCACTAAGGTGGCACCTGGGCCTGTGCTGAAAGCTGTGTCACTCATCTTCATGGATAAGGGACAATGATAGAGACAGACCCATAGGGGAATTTTTCTGAATGCAAGCGTAGCCACAGAAATACAGGTTTGCTTATTAATCCTTCTCAAGCAAGGATGAAAAAATATCGAGGTTCAACACTCGGAGTCCATCTGGTTCTCAGCCCAGCTGCTCCCTTCAGAGATCTCTGACTCAGGCAGGGTACACACCTGGTCCCTTCCAGCCCAGACAGAGTCCCAACTACTGTTTGTGGAGTCTTAGTCCTTCCTTCCCTTTCTGCCTCTAAGAAGAAAGTATCGTTATAAGTAACTCACCTCCATGGTATGCTGGAGTTATGAAGGCACACCATTTAATCAAAATGTTCATAATTAACTCTGTTTGTGAACTTCAAATCAGCTTAACATTCAAGTATATGCTGAAATCCTGTTGAGGTCAAACTACTCAGTACAGCCTACACTGTTGCATGAAATACCTTAAGTATTTGCATTAAATAAAATTAGACTAAGGGTGACAAGCTTATACGTGTGGCAACTCACTTCTCCTCTTTCTGAAAACTGTAAAACACTTCCCCATTCAGCATTCATGTTTTTAAAGAGATCTGACTTTTCACATTTTGCTCAAGAGAAAGGCCAAGAATGATACATAAGTTAGACCTAATTTTCATGTGATTTGAGTTCAAATGTATGTTATTATGCCAAATTATATAACAAACATTTGGGTTATCTCAGTTTTAAAATAATGAACTTCCTTTTACTTTTATCAGAATCTGAAATGTACTATGAGGGGAAAGGGGAAATAACTAGAAGTCTTATCAAATCCCCAAAGATAAGATCTACCAAAAATTATCTTTGTTCCACTGACAACTAACAATGATTTCAGGCCACCAGGTGGATATGTTGGATGGTGTGAGGAGGTCTACCTGAAAAGAGAAACTAATTGTTGTCATGAAGGCAAATACAAAATTTCATTGTAAGAATAAATCCAAGCACCCACTATGCAAATTTTAATGTAATAGGTCCAGATCCTGTCAGTATATCTATACACCTTTCTGGCTGTTGAAAAGAATCTGACCTCTCCTGCAGTAATCCAGTAAGGTAAATGCGTTTTCAGGGCTGGTGTCTGAAGCATGCAGTTTTGGAAAGAACAACTTGGGTTGCTGGTATACACCAGCATCAAAACAGAAAGAAGTAACTCCAGCTTAACGTTTGTAGTGTAATAAAGAACAGTATGTTTCAGTTTGGGTAAATCATTTGGTCAGCACGTACAAAAATGAACACTTCCTCTTGCATAAGGGGAAGCAATTAAAAAAGAAAAGATTAAATTTGTCAGGTAATTTGCTCTCAATGATTAATTCAACTAACTCCAAACAATTCCATTATTTAGTCTTCCAGCGTCCTGCTAATCTGGATCTCTTCCCTCATCTCCCAAGAAACCCTATGCAAAAAAAGCAGAGGAATTATTAATTTTTTAGCATTAGACAGCCTGACCTTGCTCTCCATTAAGCAGAGTGTTTCCATAGTTTCCATGTAATTTGTCATGGATGAGTTCACCTACGTATCAAGCAGGCTCTTTATATTACCAGACTTGCATAAGAAATAAAATCTGAATTGCTGCAGTTTAACGAAAATATAAAACCTGAAGCAAAACTGTAATAAATAAATAAATAAATAAATAAAATTCATATTTTCTGCAGAAGGTCAAATGCCCACTATGTTTTTAGGCACGTCCCTGTGAACTTGCAGAGCTTTTAAATGAAAGGACAGAACACCATGGAGTCCTTAGCATTTCAGAGGATGCAAATGAAGCAAAAAGACCTTAGGTCAAAGCCCAGATCCACTGCAATCAACAAGATTCAGGCCATTGATTTCAAAGGATCACAAGGCTTCTTAGCAACTTGTTAGAATTTCATTTCAGACCTTTAATTAAGGGCTTAACGCCAAAGGTCCCATTGCTCAGGGCAGACACTGAAAGCTGCATCTCACCTAAGGATTTACAATCATATTTGCACTTCTCCTTTCTGCTGCTGTAATGGTAAAAGCTCTTCTGAAGATGCCAGGAGATCCCAGATCAGCAAGGTCCAGCATCCCACCCCACCAAGGGGCGGCAGATGGCTGGAGCAAGCTGATGCAGAAACGGAGCAAAGGAAAAAAGCTGCAGCAACATGGGCTTGCTCAGGTGAGGTACTGTGTGCTGAGCACAAGCTGAGTTGTGTTTGCTTTCATAACATGGACAACAGACCTGATAAGCTGTGGAACACCGCACTTGCCAGCATCAACTGGCAGCAATCCAGAGGTGTTGCAGGAGGATTAGAGAGTGGCTTTGGGATTTTTTTTTTTTTTTCTTTCCCCTCAGCTAAGTGCAAACGAGAGACGCTGGCAAGCAGGATAAAATGTTAACTCAAAAACTTCCACTCTCTTGGCAGCTAAAAAGGCTTAATATGGTTTGCTGGAAAGGTTTTCTAAATTGGCCAAAGGACTTGGCTGTGAAAAAGTGAGCAAGAGAAGTTTTTGATCTAAAATAAAACAGCTCTTTCTGGGTGCCGCAGTCCATACTTCAAGAGAGGGGTTAGGGTTTTCTCCCTTATATTTACTGAAGGAGAACAGTTCATGGCAAAACAGAAGCATGAGCAGAAAGAAGTTTCTGTGCAACCATCTTCCTATGTCCAGATGTGTTCTTCCCATATCTCCACGTATTGAACATAAATGGTCTTGCTTGAGCAACCTGCCTCAAAGTACCCAGAAGCAGTGAGCACATCTGAACTCCCAAAATTAGGAGTTTCAAAGGAAAGGATTGGATCCTATTTGTAAAGATATGAGGAGAACACATTCTGCCACCCTTTCTTGATGTATTGGTAGTGGATGTAAAAGACAGAAGTTTACTACAGTCTGCAGGCCCAGCTCCAAGCTAGATGAAAACCCCACTGAAACTTGCAGAGCTGACAGCAAAGGAAGTATTTCTGCATTAGGACCACTCCTCAGGCAGTGTAAAATGTCTTCATTTCATTGATTTCAAAACAGCAATGTCACTCTAATCGGATGAAGATTGGTACTGAGCAGAATGCTGCAGGTCCCCTAGGTAGGTTCTTAGTTGGAATTGCCCCAGCGGGGTGTCAACACCATTTTGAAAAGTCATAAATAAGAAACTGCTATTGCTATGATTGGGAAAGAATAGCTGTGACTGTTTCCTTCTCTCAGATCTGTTCATCTGTAGGAACAAGCAGTAACTAATTTTCTGCTGTCCTTGAGAAATCAGTACTTGCTATACTAATTCAAAGGCAAAAGCCACCACAACATACGTGTTTATCAGCACTCTTAAAGCAAAACAAAACAAAACAAAGAAAAAAAAAGCCATCCTGCAAAGAGCTAACTTCATAGAAGTTAAGAGAATTCTCTTAAGAGAAATATCCCCCCCGCAAATTGCAAGACTTTATCACCAGTCTTGTTTTGATGTGATAAAGTTACACAGATGAAATAAATCCGTGCTTTGAGAGTGCATGCGTTCACCTCTCTAACTTTATTGTGGTTATAGGTCCTGCATGCCATGGTGGGGAAATGATTGATATCAGTGATGGTAACTCAATTCTACATCAGCATAGTCGTCAGTCTTCTGGTGCTCTTTTAAAAAAAAGTCTGTGTAATGTTCTATTGATGTTCTGTAGAGTTTCTCCTTTCTGATGTTATGTATTATCGCTGCAGCTTCCAAAATTGCAAAGATTTTCATTGTTTACAAAGTGAATTATGCTCTCATATCTTTTGCCTTACTGTTTCCTCAATTGCTTAGCAACAAATCTCCAGAAAGGAAGGGAAAAAAAAAAATGCATTTTTTCTTTCTTTCATGTTATGCATCAGATGTATCTCTGGTGCAACCCCAGCATCAGCCAGCTTAACACCCAGGGTGCATTTGGTCCATGTTAATCCCAATGTTCTGTAAAGAGTCTCTATATGTCAGTATTTAAGTACTGCCCCTCTGCATCTGTGAGTTCCAGCCCTGAGACTACAGTTTCATAAACACTATCTTACACATTCAACTTTTCTAAGACTGCCACTGATTTCCAGTTGTTCCTTTTCAACTGAAGTCAGCCCAGTTCAGAACTTGAGCTACATCAGACTTGTGCTGGGTTGAAAAAAACTGAAGTTACTGATCCAGCCAGCCCATATGCACAACACTGGAAACAGACTTCTGCAGCTTTCACAGACGTAGTATTTGCAAAATGAGTGTCACTGATGTTACTTTAAACAGCCACAGTGATGTTCACCATGTAAGAAATATCTATTTGTACCTTGACAACTACCTCTCCTTTCTTTGGCTTAGGATCTGAAGTTAAATGACTGAGTCCAATCCCCTGAATTGACTATTGTTATATGCTAGATAGAAGATTAATAGGTATAGAACTATTTATGTAGGTATTCCATGCTCCCAAAGGAATGAGGGAAGAGATACTGAGTGAATGACTGTGTGCAAGAATCACAGGGAGCAATCGGAGAAAACATCCCAATAGCATGTGAAAATAAATTACTGCTTCACATAACAGCATAAAGGGACACACTGGTACACAAAGGAGGTGCCAGTCCTGCATTGCTGTGGGGGGAGCACTGCATTACCTAATGCTATTTTCTGTCTTTAATTTTAATGAACGTCAAGCTGCTACATCCAATGAAATGCATTCCCAAATGGGAAAGTTAAATAGGTTTACAGAGTTATATTAGTTTTATAGTGCACTGAGTCAGATGACTTCCAGGAGAAGCCAGTGCAACTCAATCAACCTTTATTATAATTCAGGAGATACACAATAAAATCACAACAAACACACAGTGTGTGCACAGAGGCCAGAACACCTGTGCATTGCTTTAATAAGCTTGCACGTGGCTGGCAGTTATAGCAGCAGTCTGCTATGGTATTTCTGTTTAATGAATAGCTTTTGCTATTCAGGTGACAAAAGATGCACAGTTTTCATTGCTGAAATCTGCCTCTACTGCCCTGACTCCTTGGTGTCTGTATTCAGTATGCTCCATCACATATCCAGACATTAAGTAAAATCCTAAGTTTATTTTCCCTATTGTGGAGAACTAAAGCCATTTCCCTGAAAACCTATAAATGTTTTCAAGGCAAGAGAGGTCCTTGAAGGCTGTCTATATTACTAAGAAGCCCAAATTTCCAGTTTGTAAAGCCTTTGACTTAACATTTTGGTTACAGCTATCCCATCCCTGCTGAGTTAACATCGTGGTACCTTTCCAGCATCTGACAGACAGCAAATAAATGGCTTTTGGGAGTGGTTACATTTTCCAGATGAGCTGTTACTAAGTCCATTTGTCCATTTTCACAGCTCACACTTTACATTTCCAGGTGCTTTTAGTTTGTTCATGCAATGTGGAGCTTGTGTAGAGAAAGGAAATGTCCAAGTATGCCAGTGGAATTTGGGCATCCTTACAGGAAGATTTGAATGTCTTAGGTACAGGCAGGATACCGAGGAACTAGAAAGATAAAACTCTTTAAACCAGGGGAAGATTTTCAAATCCATTGGGACTTAATCTAAAAAGCAGAACCCATATTTCTTTACCTTGAAATCTGAGCCAATCTCCTCTGAATTCATTCAAAGTGCACAGCACATTGAATGCACAATACATTCTTTGCCACAGTGTAAAAAATGAAAAATAATTGTAAGAGGTTCTGATGCAAGACTCCAGGACATAATTAATTGCCATTAGTCAGCCCTACTATCAGTTCTTCAGTGCAGAGACTGAAATTTACTTCCCCTGCCTTTTTATGAGTACTATTAGTCATATTCACAGATTAACTCATGCTTCAGCTTTGCAAAGTGAAACAGCTATCAAGTCATCCATGTTATTCTACACAGTTCAACTCCAGGATGTTTGATTAAAGGTTGGGCAGAGTAGCAGCTCTGGGATATGCTGTTATTCATTAACAAGCCTCATGTAAGAAACACCCTCAGGTTCTGTCCCTTCATAAATGGGGCAGAAAACACATTGAACCTTGGAGTCATTACCTCACTCCAGATTTCACCCCCGTTGATGTGCAGAGCATCACTAATTATCACATTGAGCAATGGCAGCCAAGACTTCACCTGTCACTGCTCAAGGCTCACCCATTCAAAAGCAGGGAGAGCAAGCAAGCAGCTCTGATGAGGCCATGACTCAGTGGGAGAATGAGCACCCAACAAAAAAGGAAAGGAGGAGAGCCATACAGAGCAGACATGGCAGCATGAAACAGCCCAGCTCAAGATTACGCAGTGATGCTATGCTGTCTGGCATGGGTAAAAGTAATGCTTTTTTCTGAACTTACATAGCCTGAATTTCAGTTGGAGAAAGGTCTAGAGAACAGAGGTGACAGGTGGAAAGTGCTTTGTATTCTGGCAAACAAAGATCATATAAACCTGAAAACAGATGTGGCCAGTCCAGGAGAACAGCTTTCAGCATGGTAGCTGTTCTCTGTGTTACAAAAGATTCTTGAACTATGAAAGACTTTACTGGCGTCAAGAGAACCAGAAGCTTTTGGAGGTCTAGTTCAAATCACAGTTCAGCTCTGGATGGGCTGCACAAACTCACATAAATTGTCTGGATCTGTCTGGGATCTCAGCTTCCCTGACCATAAGTGGAGGCAATCACTCCACTTCTCTTCCTTGCAGGACTAAGCAAGGCTGAACTCCAGAGAAGGCTACAAGGTGCTACCAGGCAAATGAGGGCCAAAGAAGCTTCTAGACAGATCGACCTCTCAACAACTATGAAGAGCTAGCACGAGCATTTATGAGTACACACAGTGCAGTTTTCCCCTGCCCATTCTTGTTTCTGGAAAGGTCTCCATGTATCTATGGAAAGATCTCTGACAATCAAGGATGTCTTTCAGAAGTACATTAGAGCAAGCCTGGGCACAAGGAGCTCTTCACAGTAGCAAATGAATTTCTAAATTAAGAGAGACATCCCTGCACACCCCATGTAAAATGTAAAGTAAAACAGCATCCTTTGCAAACAGGTTATATTCTCCAATCTTGTTCCATGTTCTCGAGTGCAGGTAAAGGACAGGAGGACTTATTCCAATAGATTGCTTTGGTGATTAAATATTCTTTCAGACCAAAACCTGGAAGAACTGCCACCCTAGGCACATAATACACAGCAGCATTTATGCAGCAATATGAAAGCCAATATCCTTATTCACAAAGCAATCGCAGCTAAAGAAAATACACGTGAAGGGCATGGGCAAGACAGCATGTGAAGATGAATTATTCCCCAAAGGAACATTGAATTCCATGTATATTACTTCTACATGGAGTTGATTACTTTCAGTACCATGTACAGAGACCAGCAAAGTGTACCTCAGTGGCTGTTATCAGTGATGATTTACAAGAAATCTAAATTAATTTTTAAGTATTGCAGGTTAGAAGAAGACAGTGAAGTGCAGCAATCCGCACACAAGGATAGACTTAAAACAAAACAAAACATGGAACTGCTAGCTGCTGCTCCCCCTTGAATTGATCCACCTGATAAACAATTTTGGGTTTTGCTGTCTTCAATAATTCAGCCTTGCTTTTTCTCATTTCTATATGCAAGCACAATAAGCCTGGGTAGATTCCTTACAGAATAACCGATCAGTCATTGCATATATAGTAGGCCGGGGTCACGGCTAGTCCTTTCTTCCTCAAGCCAAGAACTCCTTGTTGTCTTTAATGTTTCTTCAGCACGATAAACAAACCTTGATTTACTTCAGAATAAGCCCTCCTATCCTGAAAGATCAAAAGATGGTTAGCAGAATAACAAACAGAAGAAAACCCACACCCAACAAATATTTCAGGTACCCAAGAATTGCTCACTCGTGTTGAAACACCAACTCCTGCAGGACATGCCAGGCTCCCTGCACACAGCACTGTACAATTTAACAGAGAGTGAGGAGTTTTACATCAGACTGAAGCCTCGGAAGAAATGTACAGAGAAAATTGAAGGCATACTGAGAGCAAAGCACGGTCCATCATAGGCAAGATATCCTCACCCATTGATCCACTGGGCTGCAATGCAGCTCTGGGCTGGAAGTAGTCTAAAGACAGCAGCAAATCACTACAACAGCACTAATAAGTCATACATCATAGCTGGTCTTCCTAATGCAGGTAGGAGTCCCACAAACTCAGCTCTGTGAGCTCTGACCAGAGACAAATAAGGTCCTGCCAGCTGCCAAGGTGAGGTGTGACTGCTTGCATCTGGTGGTATCAGCAGGATCTGTTACGCAAACTGGGTCACCTTCAGTCTGAGTCAACATCTAGAGGCATGTAGAGCAACACAATTTTTATGGTTTGCCACTGCCTTTGGTCCATAGCACCTTCAGGAACATGCTGACCACAGGGATGCCGTTCCTAGAGCACTAACTCAGTGAGAAGATGCAATACCTGTTTCAACAGAACTTTCTGGGTTAACCACAGTTTTTCACCCAAGATTCCCAGGGTGCAAGTCCAATTCTGCTTGGGTATGGAAAACTGAGGACAGGAGGAAATAGCAAAAGGTATTGCTAACCTGAAAACCACTAGATGTGGGGGGATTGAAGAGAAGCTGAGCAAATTCAGGAGAGAGATTAAGATATACCACTTCTGTCCTAGCAGTATGAATAGTTTGTATTTCAGCTTGATGGAGAGGAAACCCACAGTTGTCCTGAGTCTTTGTTTCAGACTGTACTCTACTGTAAGTATTAAAGCTGGGTGAGTCATTCAGAAGAAATTTGTAATTTGTTTATTTTGACCCATTTCTATTTCACAAATCACTTTTTCTTTTACAGTTCTACAACAGTCTTTCTCAACTTCTGTCAGGGTGAAGGCTGCTCATGAATTATTTACTGTTCAGTACATAGCATACTGATTTGTCACCAAATCTAGAAGGTGATGCGGAGGTTCATGGGTCAATTACAAAACGAAAGGCAAGTCAAATTCATTACATGATCTTCTACCTAAAAACTTCCACATGAGACTTTCAGATAGTTAACTACTTTCTTGTTCTTAACCAAAAGGTCTGGTTTATCAGTAAATATAGAAAATTAATTACAAGGATTGTAAAAAGCATAGGAGCAGGCTCCAAGACATTTGCTGAAATATTCCTTTATGTGGATTTCTACTGTAGATGTGATTGGTAGTCCTCGTCAATCAGCAATTGTATATATGCTTTGAAATAAAAATGGATGGCAATAATTCTACATCTGATTTAGTTGTATTTGTAGCCAAAATATGAAAGTAATTTTCCAACAATACTGCAAAATACATACACCTCAAAAGCCTTTATTCTTTATAACCTGTAAAGGGTACAGCCATCAATTTTAACAGTTATTTGGTACATTACATTTTTGCCATGTTGTTATCATAATCGTAAAATGTGATTGATGTACCGCTATTCACTGTTTCATTTAGACAGGTTTATAGACTAAACTACAAATGCTCAAATTCAAAGACTATGTTCTTTTTACAGAGAGATATTTTGTTACCACATGGTTTAAAATGAAAAATCTATTACAATCTTATTTCTAATCTGAATGTGACTTTAGAATTGGCCTTCAGACAAAACTTCTAGAGCAGTGCATGTGTTGAGTTGTGCTTCAAACTTGTTTCATGCTTACACCTTCTAAGAACCCATCATCTGCAGAGTTGATTTATTTTTTACAGCTGTGCCAAAATTCAGGAATAATCTTTCATAAATTATTTATTCTTCTGTTGGCAAGACAATAGATCATGTACCCAGTTTTTATTGCATATGTAAATATAACTGTATGAGATAATTTGCAGATTCCAAGCAGAAGCAAATAATTATAATAAAATAACGTTGAGAAACGAATTTATCAAAGCCAGCTCACAGCTCATGATAACATTAAGTGATTAGAATTTGGGCTAAAGCAACACTGCAACTTCTGGTTATAGTAATAATTATGCCTTGGTTTTATGGCCATTCATGTAAATGGCAAAATTTCCATACACAGCAACTGGGAGAAGTAAACATGGCCTTTTTTTTTTTTTTTTTTTTGTGGCTGCGGTGCCAGACAGAGGAGATGGCAATGAGAAGCACACATGGGCATTTCAGCAAGACTCATGCAGAGGGTGGAAGGAAGAATTCTGCACAGGACAGGAAGCAGGAGATAAAAGAAAAGGCAGTACTGTGCAGATTGACAGGAGGAACAGCACTGAACTGCAAGGGGGACTGGAGAAGGATACTTCTCCTGTGATGACATGAGACTGGGGTCAAGATGTACAATCCCAAATTCTCTATTTTAAACCACTGGCAAACCCCCTAGACAGCATGAGCCATTTTGGGTGTTATAACTCAGTGGGACTGAATCAGCCCTACCCCTGAACAGAGGGATCGGCTCTCCACAGGAGCAAACCAGTCTTGCTCCAGGCACCACAGGAGCCTTCTCCTGTTTCACTCTAGCTGGGAATCCAAACCCCAATGCCTATTAGTTTATGCTACATAAAAATAATCTAGTCTGCTGATCAAAGCTTTAGAGGGCTGAGCTCGATTTAAATCTCACCTTTGTATTTTTAGAGGCCAATGAGTGCAACCAGAAGCAGCCAGAGGAGAATTAACCACTGTTTTATTAAATTAGAGAGAATACTCAATACATTTCAGTCTCTCAAGTTAATACTGTGCAGAAGCATGCAGGCAAAAGCCCATCTTTCATTAAAAACACCGCACCAAAGTGGAGCTTGATCTATTATTCAATCAATGCTCTTTTGAAGCAAATGGTCATTTTACATCAAACCCTTTTTTCTTCTTTGTTTTCTTTTTAATGCCAAGTCTACTGGGATGTGGGGGCACTCTGCCCTGGACAACATTCATTCAGCTGCAACAAGAAAGCAGGGAAAGAAAAGGAAATGTACTTATAAAGCCACAGAAAGCACCATAGTGGAGCCTTTTGCACTTTCTATGGGTGCAGAGACAGATAAAAGGGCTTTGTTTAAATATATAAATTTGGATGAGACTGCAAGGAAGTTACTTATTCTTCTGGCCCCATTGGAAGTCCACTGTATTTTAACTAGGGGTGGCCATTCCCTAATAAAACTACAAAACTATGCCTCTGCTCTCTGCCCACCATTTTTGCTGACAATAGAGGCCTCGCAGGTGCATCCACCTGCACCTTTACACAAGAAGAGAAAAGCTGCAGGAAGTGAACAGCCAGAGCCCCCGACAGCGCAGATACCGAGCAGGGAAAACCGACAGGACAAATCAATAAGGAGCTTGCAGGTGTCTGCAAGACAAAGGCTGCTGCAAAACAAATCGCTGTTGGAAAGGAAAGGCATGTTGCGCTTGGTTATGTATTAAAGAAATTGTTTGGTGACAGCATAAACTGGAAGTCTGTCCGTTGAAATGGAAAGGCAAAGAGCTGCTGATGATGGTGAGGATGGTGGAGTGGGATTAAAAGCAAAGCAGTTTTATATGGGGGTTGAAACAAAGCTCCCTGCCTATGAAAGGGAGAGATGGCATCAGCGAGAGATTCACGTGAGCAAAGACAGGAAAGCAGGAGACAAAACAGAAGGCAGCTTTTTAAAAATAGCTGCCAGTCAGAGACAATGGGCTGGCTGGAATGTGTGTATGCATGCATGCACATGCAGTGGGGGAGCTTTCAGTGACAGCATAGCAGTAGTTTTTGCAGACAAGCCACTCTGGAGAGTGATTGATGTGCATCCCAGGCAGTACAACCAGCTGCCCCAATACTGGGGAGATTCAGGTCCTTCCTTTGGGGAGACTAAGAAGAGCAATTTACATCAGATCCTGCCCTAGAGTAGCCCAGGTGGCAGCATCTCATCCTTTGCCACTAGCCAGGAAAAAGACTCCTCTTTATGATCCACATTTGCCACCAGCAGAGAACAAAGTTCGATTAGAAACTGAAGCCCTGTCAGCAAAAGTCAGTGGGAAGTAACACATTGAATTCTGCTGGTTTCAGATAAGGCCTTCCTAAAGGACTAGATGGAACATACTGGTGTGCTGGGAGGTGGGGCCCAGATGTGCTGGTTAAAGAGCAGATACAAAAGTCTTTGGCAGAAAATGATGCTTAACATCATAACCATGTGAGTTACCTGTGCGTACTCAGGCTCATGCCACTCCACCTGGCTGGTACCAGTCGCACAGAGCAGACTGGCCCTGCCTGGGCTGGGAAGGCTTCTGACAGCAGAATGGCTGAGGCTGGAAGACACAACTGCAGATGGCCACATCCAACCTCTGCTCAAATCAAGGGCAGCGAGAGCAGGTTGCTCAGGGTTGTGGCCAGCTGCTGGGTTTTGAACAGCTCCAAGTATGGAGACCTCACAACCTCTGTGGGAAACCTGTTTCACTCTTTGATCCCTTTCAGGGTAATATATTTATATTTATATATATATATATAAAAGTATTTTCATTTGTTTAAATGGAATTTTCTGCCCATTTATGCCCACAACCTTTTGTCCTTTTGCAGGACACCAATGAGAAGAGGGTAGCTCCATCTTCTATACACCACCCTATCAGGTATTCATATACCTTGATAAGTTCATTTTGAGCCTTCTCTTCTCCAGACTAAGTAGTCTCACCTCTCAAATTTCCCTCATACAAGAGATGCTGTCTACTTTCTCCTTTACTTCAACTTTGGATTGCTTGATTTATATATTCAGATATATTAAATGTGCTTTGGATTTCTAAACCTGAATAAGAAGATTTTTCTTTGCAGCATAAGAGATGTTTCAAAACATCACTGAATTTTGCCCCAATATTTCCTGGCCCTCCAAGTGAACTTTGTTTCCATATACATTTGACTAGGGCTCTTGTAGAGAAAGGACTAGCCCATATTTTTTTCCTTCTTTTTGGGAAGATGTGGGGAGTTACATTTGTAAAAAGCTGTTATTTCAAAGTTTTGAGGTTTAAGTCCCACCAGAAAGCAACTTTCAGTCATTTTTTATGCAAGCCTCCTCTATTTTGCCTTTGTAATTGGGTAAAGGAGACACTGAAGAAGGGAAAAATTTGCAAAAAACACTGCTGAAACAATAGTACCAAAGGTCAATCCACCCAATGAATTAGCTGTAGCATTTTTCTCACATTCTGTGAAAGCCTCTTACCAGTCTGCTCCAACTTGTTCCAGATACAAAAGCAAGCTGATAAACAGCTCTTTTTTTGATTTTATTCCCCTACCTTTAATAACGCTTTATTAAAGCATTGACAAGCTTGTGCCTAGTAATTATTTAGAAGCTGCCTCATGGTCAGGTTGTATAGCTTATTGTTGCTGTATGTTTTTCAGTTGTCAACAACTGAAAAAGGGCCAATATTAAAATACCTCGTCTAAAGTCTCTTTTCTTATCATGCATTGTGATATAAAAAGAACTGAAAAAAATAAAGATTTCATTGCATATTTATGCCTTTCAAGTTCCCAGATTATTGAAGTACAGGAATGGATGAACGAAATGGCATCTTCATTGTGCTGCTTCCTTTTATCTTCTGGATGTTCAAATCAGACAGTGGGATGCATACGTACATCTCTCTTTAATAAATGACTGCTCATTGTATTTTACCACATTACGTAGTGTCTGCTTTAGAAGACTGGCACTTCTTACCTGTCGCAACATAACTAGTGGCAAGATTTCAGATACAGTTTAGTTCAGGACTGGAACAAAGCAGCATAACAAGAGTCGGAGACTGGAAGCTGATGTTAGAATATATTCAAGGAAAGAGAAAAGAGCAAAGTGTGAGGCATGTTAAATCACAGCCCACAATGAAGCGTGCCAGGTGCTACCCCCTATTCCTTTGAAATATTTCAGTCAAGATCGGGTATCTTTTCTAAAAGATACATTTATCTTTAGAACTCTGGGAGAAAAATGCAGAGGATCTTTTCAGAGTGAATCCTAGTCACAATTTCAAAAGCCTTAAACATCCTAGCTGAACTCAAACATTGCAGAGTCCTAGCATTTTGAGGTCAGAACCCAAAAGGACACAAGCATTATATCAAGGTCTGCAGCATGTGAAAACTAGACATCTTGTTCAAAGAATAAAAATCACACTACTTTGTTACACGTTGCGCAAGAATTCGCATTCAGGATGCTGAATAAGTGACACTCAGAAGTCAACAGGACACGTCTCAAACTACCACCCTCTTGGACATAGGTCTGTGTTCTGGGATTGCAAAAGAGAGTATGAGGGAAATCAAAACTCAGGCTGAAGCCTTCTGCGCTTAGTGGCTTGCATGTCCATTCTGATTTCTGGCTTCTGTACAACATTATATAGGTTAAAAGCTGAAGTCCTTCTGCAGCCAAGAGCCCGTGAGTTGTAAGGTTAGAAGAACAGCAAAGAGACAAAAGGCTCAGTTGTTTTTCGATAGATACCTGGGAGTCAAAAGACAACAGAAAGATCTGCATACCAAGTTCTACCTCCTTGGGGGAATGTTACAGCTCCTCAAAGATATGCCAGACTGAATCATAAGAAACATTTCAATGCCTTTTTTTTTTTTTTTTTTAAAACCTTCAGCATTTTCTCAGAGTTCACAAAGAATTTTCTTTTTTAGTCTCTTCTCCCCTGAATCTCTGCTATAAGATGAAAATCTGATGAGTGCCTGACTTTTTGAGCTAACATCCAGCCTGCTTATTGGTCACTTTTTACACTTTGACCAATGCCATTTTCCTCCTGTTTGAGGATCTCTTTGACAAAACACCAAGACAAGAAAAACAAACAAAACTGACAAACCCCTCAATGCATTGCTTGCCTCACCTCCTGGCAAGTTCTTAATGTTCTGTGCAAATTTCCTGTTTTCTATTTGCCTGCAGTTTTCCCAGCTCAGGACTGCTTTGATGTTTCTCCTCTCTTTTTAGGGCGTTTCTCCCCAGACTTTCTTGCCCTCCAGTTGGAGAGAGAGTTCTACTGATGGTGATTCTCCTCATTGCTTTTTCCTCTGTTGTTCATTCTTAATGCTTTCTGGTATTACACCAAGTAACCTGACTAACACTGTTGATAGCTTATTTTCTCCTTTTCCTCCAAGCATAATTCAAGAAACATCTTATTGCAAAGAACAACAAATCCTTGCTGTTGGAACAGAGGGAACCTTGAAGATGAAAGCAGTGTTGGCTGTGTTATGACCGACAACAGCTTTCCTTCGAAAGCAACTTTGAAAAGACACAAGTAATATTACTGCAGAGCCAAACATGCAATGCTTCAATTGTCCTTCTAAAAGACTTAAGCAGCAATAAGTCATTACCAACTCTGTTCTCCAGGGAGTTGGAAATTATAACCAGTCTATTTAACACCTGCACAGCTGTTGTTGCTGCAGCAACCTTTCTTCTCTCCTTTCCCATCCCTTACTTATTTTCATCACAAGTTTTACTACTTAGTATAGGCTTCTACAGTTATCTCTTGGATAACAAAAGCTTTCAGACTGTGTTACTCAATGTGGTGGTGCCCATGAACCAGGCCACAGATAGGAATCAAAAATTAAAGGTGTTGAAGGAGGACTCCTACTTACTCACTGGGTAGAGTCTGACTGGCAACCTTCCAGTACTTCCCCATTCAGAACCACACCTTTTGAGAGGGCCCAAAGATAAGTTCTTGTCCTATGAAAACCTACAAGAAATAGGATCTGAGAGACTGCTTTCCCCCACACCCCAAGCACAGCAGAGTTGGTTGGATTTGCCTTGCCAAAACAACACGTTGCTGTCAAGAGTCTCCAAAAGGGTCTCCAAAGGGCCCCACAACTTTGTGAGCATTCCTTCCCCAGCATCAGAAATAAGTCCTACACTTGGTCTAAGCACCTGCAGCAAGCAAAGCCTATCTTTGCATGCAGACGTTCACTCAAGGCTGGAACTTGACGTTTCTTTGGGGAAGCAAAACTTTGAGAAGTTTTTACAGTAACACAAATGTGTCAGTGAGCTTTCTAACATGAGAGCAGATGCTGCTATTTCTGTCTTATAGCCTCAAACAGTAGCCAAGATTTTTCCAAGGTTGGGCAGGGGACTGGTTTGCCTCCATTTTGGAAGACCTCTCAAAAAAATGCAATCTTGAGAGGGTATGGTAGGCACTTCTTTACAAGAAGGCAATAGTATTTATTCCAATGCACCTGGGAGGGATCCCAGAAATGAAGGTACTTTGTTTTCTACTTTAAATGGCAGTTATAGATGGCAAAACTCAAATATATATTTTAATTCAGGGTATGGAAAGATCAAATGCTCTTATAAATCCGTCACTTAGAGCATTAGATCTGTAGGAAGTATACTGACATATTCGATAGAAAAAGGCAACTGCCTCATAATAATTACTGATACTTTATGTGGAATATTCCTTCAGTTAGCCAAGCTATTCCAGGTATAAGCATAACTGTGAGGAAAATCTACCCAAATGTTAACTGAGAACTTTGTATGGCACATTACTGCGTTAAACATCCCTCATGTTTTCCAAACATATTTTCAGAGGTGTGAAGTCTAACGGAGTACAATTAACTTAATGAGATTTAAATTACACTAATGAAACTCATTAGGAGAAAAAGGTTATAACGTCTTCAGCAGTTATTCAAAGTCTCATGTTAACAAAGGGAGACAAGTCTCCCAAGATTCCTGCGTAGTCAGGAAAAAGGAATAGTTTCTCCCAGAGAGCAAGATTAAGTCTAGAAACTCAGAATTCAGGTGTTCTTATTTAGCCTTAGAGGATCCTGTCTTTCTTCATCAACTCTTAATGATGCCTACAGGTCACCATCCCCAAAGAGAAGATACATTGCTCTGAACCTGCTGTTGTATTTTAGGGTCTTCGCTACTATTTGAAAACCTGGTATCGGAAGATATCTGAAATATCTGGTATTATCTTCACTATTATTTGAAAACCTGGTATGGAAAGAGACATTGAGATTAAGTGATCAAATCCATTGACATATAATCATTTTCCATAGAGCAGTAGTGATCAAAACAATTAGAAATTCCATTTCCCATACTTTATAAGTAGACCATGAGCCTTATGAAATCCAGTAATGGAACTTCTTGTAAAACAAAAGACTGAGTCTTGAGCCAGATTGCTTCTTGAATCTACACAGATAAGGCCTAAAGTGAGGCCATTATGGCCAGTCAGTAACAGGATTAGAAAAATAAAGCCACAGAGCAGGAATCACAATACTGAACTCAAAGTCTTGAGTTATTTTAAGAAAGTAAAGATTTTTTTCTTACTGTTCTCTCTTCTTTACAACCATTATAGAACATTTCAGAAGTGAGTAGGAAATTACTTTAACGATGGAAGGTTTCGAAAAGCAGTTCTATAATGAGGAATTTCCCACTACATAGAGAGCAAAGCACAACTTAAAGACTGTAAGTGGGCACAGTTTGGTATGCAAATATCTATCATCATATGACTGTACATCTATCAGCACTTGAAGCTTCCTGAATTCACATGGAACATAGCTCCTTATATTTTAATGGCAGTTGCGAAGGATTAAACATTCTTATGTTTCTTTCTTAATGGCTGCCTTCCACTCCCTCTGCACATCACCTAATGACAAGATCACTCTGGGGATTAGGTAACTAGGTGTTATTGTTCTATCCTCCACTTCAACAAGTTATGTTTTTGGACTCCTGTCCCACAGTTTTGGAGGGGGGGATGGTGGTGGTTCCTTGTGGTTCCTTCCATCCCACCCCCTGACACCTTGGTCTGGCCTATAGTCCACTATCAAAGCAAAGACAACTCTCAGCACCATATCAGCTCTCATTCAGCAGACATCCAAAAAGCAATAGTACCTCATTCCTCCATTGGTGAATGCTTCTTCCACCCTAGCCCTTCTTCTGGCCATTGCACTGCTGGCAAGGACTTGCAAGCTAAATACAGGCAAACGTTCAACATTCCGTTTCAAAAGTCAATACAGTGCCTCCATTTACCAAAGGGAAAAAAAAAAAACCAAAAACAAATAAACAAACAAAAAAAATTACTTCTTTGGTACTGTTTAGAACTTTCCCACTCAACTGCACTTGAATCTCTCATTACACTGAAAAAGACCAGGAATCTTCCCATCACCTCCTCCACTGGTGGTGCTGCCTCTGAAGTTTCCTATGGCACTCTCCAACTGATGTCTCCACATGACCTTGGCGTATCCACATCCAGTACAAATACAAATGTCTTTCTGCCATTATTCTAGCAGCTCATGTGTTTACTCAATTACAATATTCTCTTCCTTACCAGACCTAGGTCCTAAGAATGATGACCTTCAATGGCTTAGTTTTTGAAGGGAGTTGTCAAAACCAGAAAAAATATATATATATATATATGGTTTATATATATAATTTTTAATAACCCACCATTATTCTGTTGGGCTTGGTGTTTAGTATCCCCTTAGTACCTTTATCAGGCTTTATATCATGACACAAGTGTTGCTATAGCAAAGACTGTCTATGGATGAAAGAACAAGGCTCACAGGGTTTTGCTTTGTTTATTATTAGACTAAACAATCTAACTGAAAAAAAAAAATAGACAAGCTTTTGGCATCCTTAGTATCAAAGGACATGATCCTGTCATCTATCTGATTAGTAACTTCTAATTATTTCTTCAGTTTATTAGCTTATTTCTCAGACTGATAACCCTTTGACTGTTAGGAGGGACCAAAGCTGTAATAGAGAAGTGTGTTAACATAAAACCAAACAGACTGAGCTAATCACCACCACAAGAATTTTGTTTAAACTAGGTCCAACCTAATCCACAGTGTGTTAGAAACAAGATTAGTAGCAAGCAAGATGCCACATCATCTTTATAAACAGTCCCCAAAGCCCTTTTTCATTTTTGTGTATTCTTATTAACTATGTATTATGCATATAATCTGACAAATATTGAGTAGTTAATTGGTAAAGATAAGTGTACCAGTTAGCATCACAGTAACATTGCATTATATTTGATGAATTATGGCAATATTCTACAATAAAAACATTTCACAATAATGTGTACATTACCAAGTTCCCTTATCTATTAAAATGGACTACAGTTTAAAAACACTTGTCCATTGTAAAATTTATCTGCATACCAGACCTATCATTTCATTGTCTCTTTTCTTCTATTCCCTAATTAATAACTTTATTAACACATATTAACAGACACTAGCCCTGTCAAGGGTAATGTCCTTTTCCCATGTATGCTATGTCACACCAATATTAAGCCTCTGCTTTGCTTTAGACTGTAAAGATTTGGGGTTAAAGTCAGTAATCTATGGCTAACTTCCTACAACTCAATCAAATGCTTTGCCAGTTTTAAATTACATTTCTCAGCCTCCAGCAGGTAAGGCTAGCCTTCTGAAATTTTCAGAAACAATCCCTTCTTCATGCATTACCCCACATCAACCTAAAGCTACAAGTATAAGCTCAGCCTTTGATTTCCTCTTGATAGGAGAAAAATCTAGATGCTCCCAAACTTCAATTCTATTCTGCCTAAAATATTACTATGTGATTTTCCCCAGTATTTATAATTTGTACTCATGGAAACAACACAAAGGATAAGCAGAAAGAAAACCAGCCAAACAGAAAACCCAAAATTACACACACACAGACAACAATACCATGAAAGCATCTCCAGAGTGTAAAAATATCTGGATTGCTCTCTGGAAGCAAGACACCTATGCCTGTTTTGCATTTTAGTGCAGAGAGTCTAAAATCAGCCCCCCAGGCTTAGACAGGTCATGTTTCAATTAAAGTCACTCCCTGTTTCTTATATCTAGTCGTGTCTGCACGTTCAGCAGCCAATAGACCTAAAACTTCAACAGAAGGTGAGAAACCTTTGCAAGGTTTGCATAAGATGTATGGCAAAGCTGGAGATGGGGTATTGCCACGCATACAAAGTCAATTAAAATAGCGTTATGGAAAATGCAGAAGTAAGAAAATAGGAGACAAAAACATAACCTGTACAAGATCCCAAAAGCACTGTCTGAAAAGCTTCCATTTTTTCCAGGTTTAAAAAGAGTCGTAGAGCAGAACAGCATTTGCAACATAAACAACTAATGAGTATATTTTTTAACTGAAGAAAAACACAAGTTTCCAAAATGCTATTTCAGGCTCAGATCACCACCTTTTCATTGGCAATTATCTGAAGTTGTACAATGAGGTGAATTTTACCAATGTCAGAAGCTGGAGAAGTGCAGAGAATGGAAAGATCCAGTCCTCTTCAAGCTTGTTGTGCCAGAAATATTTAGACAAGAGATCCCCTATAAGCAGGAAAAAAAAAAAAAAAAAAAAAAAAGGCTTTGTGTCCTCTATGTATCAAAATGATGCATTGCATCAACTGGCAATTTATCAAGACTTGGGCCAACAAGTGAGAAAAATAGAAGACAGATGCAAATTTTCCCAGGGAATCAGCCGTCATATTGCAAATAGATTGGAAAGGAAATGCCAGAATTAGGTACCTGAGAACACAAACATAAGAGATTTTATTGTTTCCAGTGCTGACACTGAACCTTCAGCCAAATGCATCCAGATGCAGATAGCAGTTAGTATGAGAGCCACTGCTGAAGGAATTAACACTTCTACAGTGTATGCAATGCTTCAAGCACACTTTACTACATAGTTATTTGAAGGATGAATTAGTTCCTACTGAAAACCCAGAGAGAGGCTTTTTGTCAGTATGGGACCAAGCACAAAGAGGGTCCCAGAATGGCTGAACCCAGCCAGGCTCTGAAGAGCTTCACGTTAATAGAGCACCTGTGCACAGGTGACACCTTCCCCACTAGAGGGTTTGCCTGAAGAGGTTGGGCAGACTTCTGCAGAGAATGGCTTGACCAAGGTTAGTTGTCCAGTGAGTCTTTCCAACTCTAGAGTTTTGATTCATCAAGAATGAAGTCGGTGTTACAATGTCATTGCCATCCTGATCATCCTTCCCCAGGGGTCATGCTATTAATTCCTCTGTCTTTACTTCTCTTTAACGGACTAGAAACCAGGTTTACCTCTAAAACAAAGCCAAGCCTAGGAAGCATTGGAATGCAAAAGGAGATTCAGAGGTGGCTCTGTGCATGTAGGATCTTGGGGGAGAGTTAAGGAAGCAGACAAAAGGTCATCTTCCTATGAGATGAGACCCAAGACAAGGACATTGGACTTCAGCTGACCGGCCTGAGAAAACTATTCTTTCATGAGTTAGCAGTAAGATGATTCCATGTACGTTCCAGGAACATGAAGAGTTTGGAGCTAACCAAGATAGCAATCAAATGCAAATATCCAAATTAGAGAGAACAAGTGACAGAGCTGCTAACTGGCAGATCCTCGTAGCTTATGTTAACGGGAGTTCAGCTATTGCTATAACAAGGATAACATTACTGACAGATCCCCCGCACACAGGGTACTGAAATCTTGACCCCTGTGAAGTCAGTGGGTGTCTGTCATTACGTTAAATGGGGACGTGACTCCATCAGAACGTGCTAGTGTTTCTTTTTTTTACTCCCCACACATGAATATGTACCCCTTCCCTCAGAAATACTAGAGTCTCAACAAAACCATCCTTTTCTGGATCAGTCTTGCGTAGACAACTGAGAGCAAGAAACGTCCTTCAGCAACCCACTTTCTATGTAGGGCTTACAGAAATAGGGCAGCCCAGCCTCTTCAGACAGCAGAACGTATCCCCAAGGTTTGCTGAAGGGCTTTTCAGGTGCCTGAAGAAAACTACTGAACAAGCAAATCACAACGAATGGAGCTGTGGTCTTGTCTGCCAGCTTGGGCAAGCAATATGCACAAAGAGAAGACAGGACTCCAGACACAGGGGATGACAGGACTGGGTCATCTCACAGGAGAAATCTCTCTGCTGGATCCAGAGGTCCCATCCTTTGTGTATTTCTGCTGGTAACATCACCCTTCCTCGCTTCTCAAGCCACACAGACAGCCCTGAGTGATATCCCAGACCACACAGCCGCAGGTGATGGTAGTCACATGCAATTGCCAAAAGTCATGTGGATTCATGGCCAGCAGCGCCAGACCATGAATCCACATGACTTAGAGCTAGCACAGGGGAATGTAAAGGATCCAGAAGACCCAAGAGTTAGGTCTGTGGCCTGTCAGATCTCTTGGGTGCTCCAGAAATTGTTCCCTCCCCCTCCCTTGAATCCACCTATGCTCCTCCTGCCAGGGCCTGCTCCAGGAGCTCCTCCACATCACACCTGCCATGCCCTTAGTACCACCAGTACTTTCCCAGGAGACTCTGAGCAGGACCACACCACAGACAATGAGACTTACTGCATTTAATGAAATATTTCCCTGGTGGTTCTATCAGTACTGCTACCAGGAACCAGTTAAAGACAAAACTGCCTGCCACCCTAGCAGAGAAGCATGGGTAAGCTTCTGCTCATTGTACCCGTGCGAGCTGCTCTCTTCTCTTTGTGCCTTTAATCTAAGCCTTGCATAAGAGCAATACACAGAAGAAATGCCTGCTGTTCTAAGGCATTTGAAATCTGTGGGAGGAAACAAAAGGATGTTTAATTTCTGTCATTCCCATGTAGAGTGATGCCAGAAAGGCCATTCCAGAAACATAACGAAGTCAAAGTGGACTATAAATTTTAAAAACAACTCTGATCCCAGCACCCCGAAGCTGAGCTGGAGAGAGCAGCCTGCTAAAACTACTTTTCAAATACGCATGCCATCATTTATACTACAGGAAGTTAATACAAAAAAAACATGGCATTTTTGTCTGGCAGGTTTCAAGAGGAAGCTTTACATGCACAGTAGCTGTGTTATTACATGAACCATATAGAGAAATCCCCAGAGAGTTACACAATTCCAGCTCTAAGCTATGGCTGGAAGCTCAGGTCAGATGCTGAGCAGATTTGGGGGAAAAGAATATTCTTAGATTTTGAAAGCCAAATTTAAGCTTAGATCCTCCCATGCTCAGGGAAGATAACAGGTGAATTAATACATCCCCATACACCACCCCCAGCTCCCGGAAGGGATCTATGTGTAGAGCGTTGTATTAATCACTGCATGCAATCCTCTGCCTTTTGAAGCTAACATGAAGCTTTCACTTACTTATAGACTCTGTAGCTTATTGGTTCTAATAAAGAAGTGTAGAACCAGACAACTGCATGGCTGATTTTTCTAATCCTCCGCTTTTCCAACAGTGTGACACTGACAGCATAGTAATGAAGGTTATTAGTAAATATTAGTAAATTAGCAGATATTAGTAAATATGCCAGATAGCACACAGTGGAGGGGGCACACCTGAACTCTCTGCCTGTGAACAGGACAGGGTCCTGTGCCATGCCTTCTCCAGTCTCAGAGTTTTTGTCATTCCCAAAGCACAGCATGTAAAGGAGTTCAGTTCATCTATGAGACTGGATTAGTTAACACAAAGCAGGGATTCACAATTTTTTTTTCCTTTTGACATGGTCCCAAAGCATATGCTTTTGACAGCAACATCTTCTGCACTCCAGCAGTGATTTTGATTTTCATATTTCAAATTCAAGCCTTATCATTCAATCTTTTTCTCAGTCTCCACTGCCATTTTTGCCTTCATTTCCAATCAGAATTAAACTTACACAGCAGATGCCACCTGGCAGCATGAATACATACATAACTCTCAGAAAAGCTTTGAACCCCTTGGCCAACTTGTCACAGTATTAAGAGGTCTCAAAAGACACAGATTCCTACAGTTTCAACCATGACATGGCTGAATATAGAAGGAAGACCTCAAAATAGTACTGCCTTCTTATTAGACACCAGAGAACTGACAGAGACCCTCTAAGTTCAGGGAATACCAGGAATATTTCCTAACATATGAAAGATTTCACTTTCTCTTTACACTGTTAGCCACCAAAGCACTCCCCATAAGACAGCAGGCTTTAAGGTATAGCCACAGGGGATGGGGAGGGAGCCAGCTAGCTGTCCATTGGAAGTCAGTCCCTTCCTTTCCTTACTATTGTGGCTCTTTATCTGTGATATTTTATCCACATAGAAATACATCAACACTGACAAGAGTCACTGCACATCAGTTTGAATCACTGGTGTATTATAAGATCAACACAGGCGAAAGATCAGCTTCTGGAAAATATAAATACTATTATCACTACCTGCAGTTTGAGCAGCCAGTGCCCAGCTGGATTCAGTCTTGTCCTAAAATCCAGAGCTTCTCCACTGTTAAATCACAACCTAAACAAAAAGACAATTGTTTGTCTCTCTGCTGTGAACCTCTGATATTTTCTCCATTCTGATGCCACCCAGAAGAGGCCAAGGTGTGCAGACATAGTAACCTATGTAAAATAAAATGCTGGTGCCCAGATCTCTCTGAGACCACAGGCTAATGTAGGACTTGACCAACTGAAATGTAATTCTTCTGCACAGACGGGGACCATTTCACTAGAAGCCAATAAGAAATCTAATTTTTAAAAGCCCTTTAGCTCCATATTTACTTTCATGGTACTTTGAAGAACCAGGTCTAAACTTCTCTTCGGCAGGAGCTGAAAGTAAAGGTGAGCACCTCCTGGACACACGTTCCAAACCCTGACCTATTTGAAGAGTTAGGACTGCTTCTATCAACACATCCACACATCCAGAAGAAAAGTGTTTTTGTTCTTACTGACCTTCACTCCACGTTTGACTTTTTGACTTCTGAGCAGATGTTGGTGTTTCTTTGCAACCCAGAGTAAATCCCCAGCCTTCCCAAGGGCAGCAAAGTGGCAGGAAACACTAAGGTGGGAGATGTGATTTGCTTCAGACTGCACACTCTGCCCAACCACAAGGAGCACAGAAGGCAAGCACTGCTCACCACCACTCTCAATCCAAGAGCCAAAGGGCATCAAAGGGACCTCACCAGCATTAGGCTCAGAGGCAAACAGATAGAAGCAGTTCTCAACACAGCTTAAAATTAAGCTGCATAATGCCCTGCCCTTGGAGCTGCAGACATCAGAAGGATGCATGGAGTTCAAAAAGCCACTAGACAGTTTCATGGGAGGGAAATCCATCCTAGGCTGTTAAAGATGAAGATATCACTGATGGCTCAGGGCCAGAAAGCACACAGGGGCCCTTTCTCGTGAGCACTTGCTGCCAGAAGCAGTATGATGTGCCTTTGGTCCAGCACAGCCGTTATTCTGTTCTTATCCTGGCCTTCACTGTTAATTTTCTAATTCTTTTCCTAAATTGGGTATGGAGTAAATGGGAATAAGAGCTCAGGTACCTGCTTCAGCCGCTGATGTTGCTAGGCAACAGGACATCCAAAAGTTAGCCATCACAGTCATGGCCTCGAGCCCTGACGGGGAATTTAGGGCTGGATTTTAAAGGTGCCCCCCTACAAGCAATCAGCAGAAATGAAGTGCCCAAATACCTTTCCACACGTTGGTCCTAACCACTGACTTTGCTATGTGTTAGTAATCTTTGCAAACCACAGTGAGCTCCTCTGATGTAAGCAAGCAGCTGTGTGGTGCTTTCTGTCAAAGAATGGTATTTTCGGTCCATCTAGGCTCATAATCTGCTCTGCGCTATTCCATCAGCAGCCTGAATAAAAAAAAAAAAAAAATAGCATTGCTCCTATCTCCCACTGGATTAATTGCTACTCTGGCCATAAGTCAGTGAAAGAAAACGTCAAAGCTTTAACATGAAGTTTGCAAAGCTAAAACAGGCAGGCAGAAGCAGGGAAAGGCAGAAAATTTGTCTTGACAAAGCAACAAAAGACCACAGAAAGTGCCAGGACAGAGAGGGGCAGGCAGCCTGGCTGCAAGTATCGTCACTGGCAGGGTCTGCTGTGACACTGCAGCCGTACCCAACTAATTGCAGCACAAACACCAAGCCACAGCCAAAATGTTCACTGGAAGGTGCCAGTTCCTAGAGGGTGATGTGCTACAACATTATTCCAGCTTAGGTTTGATGTACTGACATGGGCATGCATGTGGCAGAGTCCCCACAGATGTCCCTGTTGATTCACGTCCAAGTTTTGACAGGATGCAGGGTGCTTACTTTGGACGGCCAAACTCTGTTAACGTGAGCCAAGAGGGCCCTGAGATGCTCACTGTCCCTGTGTCAGCATGAAGCACCAACTTGCTTTCTCTGCGATGGCCTCCTGGCTTTTCAAATAAACAGCCTCCCTCTCACAGTGGCTGATAATTACTCTGCTGAGACAAAGCCTGACCAGGAGAAAAAAGACAAAGAAATGTCTTGGGATTTCAGGTACTGTCTGTCGGTTAGATCCGGACAGTAAAATTCACTTGGCAAACTATCTCCTCTCCTCCACACTACCAAGCTCAGCTCTCAAAACTTTCCGTCAGATCACTGGACTGAACAGCCTTGGATAAGGACTGTGTTGCTTACAAGAAGCCCTGTCCTCTGGCTTCCATCTCTTGTAGATGCCCATATCCCCCCAAACCAGAAGACAGGATATGGGAGGGCATCTATGGGGAAGAAATTACCTAATGGATTTCTGCATTCACCTAATGGATTTGTGTATTTAAAAGCATGTTTTTGTAACACAGCTTAACAGAACATCCCAGACTAAATAACACCAGCACTGAGCTTTGCTTGACGCCAGTCCATATTCACTGGATATGGATCTGTTTTCTTTTTCTAAAAAGCTCCATATCTAAAACAGTGCTCCTGTGCTGTTCTGTTTGATCTTACTCAAATAGTTATAACATTCCTGAGCAAAAATGCATACCAATAGTACATGTTCTTTAGATTTCCAGTGGCAAGAGAACTTTAGAAGCAGATTTCTTTGGTAGCTAGGGCCTTTTTATCCCCCTCATTTAATACAAACACAGTGTCTTCAAATCGCCTCCCTTAATAAAGCTTGTTTCAGGCTGAATGTGAAATAAATAATTGCATTGCACTCTTTCTTAGATATTATATCTAGATGGCCAAAACCTGAACTAGCTAATAATGCTCTTGGCAGATAAATTTTTTATGTTATTATGAAATAAAAGCAAATTGATATAAGATTAAGGTACTACCCTACATTTCTTTTAAAGTCTTAATTATTACTTCATTGATTTTTCTATAATAATATAGAATCATACGATAAAAAAAAGGCTCCACAAGCAATACACTCCTGGAATTTTCAGCACCAATGAGAAATGCAACCGTGATGCATGCTCCATTATGCTAAGTGGAAATTAATATATGAGGTGTTTTTGACATTAAACATTTAAAATAAAGGCAGGTAAAAGATGGGCAAGAGAAAAGGATCAACATATCCATTTCATGAGCAAAAAAATAAAGGAATAAGTTTAGAACGAGGTCACCAGCTCTTCTGTGTCTCACCAAACCTTAAGTCCTCCATCATGCTCCTTCCCACACCACTGAAGCTCTGTGTGTGTCAAAGAATCAGTATTTCTTCATGCTCCATCACCTAGACAGGGTCACAGAAGACCACAATAAGCACTTACAACCCTGTCTCTCTGTACCCATTCAGTGTCTCAGCTCAGTCCACAGAGATTTTGAGGAAGGAATGGTCTTTCTGCTCTGTGTCATAGTAAAGAGTGAGCCTTGCTGTTGTTTGGTGCTTACCCAAGTCTGATAATGAGTTTTTTCCCCCCTCACTACGCAGTAAAGCAACACATAGGAAACTTATACTTGGAGACAAAGTCATTTTCTGTAATTTGCAGCATGTTTAGCAAGAGAACATACATATGCTTTGCACAAGTTTTCTCAATATATCAACTGAATACTCAGCCTGTCAGTCCCACAAAATGTTTCAAAAGCATCTCAGACAAAGTTACTGCTCCAGCAGACAGCTGAGCACTAGCTTGCAATTTATACTGCTTATGATATGAACTTGACAAAGTTCTGGCATTTGGGAAATCCCAAGGTGTACATCCACATTCAGGTGAGTCGATATTGGGTTCCTAAGGAGAAAGTGCTGCCTCACCCACCAAATAAAATGGGCTCCGAACATCTGCTGTAACTTCACCCGCCACACATTTTCCAAGCCTAGCACCTAGTTTTTTAAACTTTGTCTAGAAGAGTAAAGCTCACATAGTTTTTTTATGCAGGACTGGGATGGGTTTCAGGGTGACCTTGCACATAATGAGGTGTTTGTTTCCTGATGCATCTTTTGTCTCTAAAGTATTGTAAACAGCTTATTTGACTGAAGAGGCAGAGACTTTGGGATTTGTCTAGAATAAAACAAAGTTGAGTCACAAAACCAAGATCTTTGGGCTGCTACTGTATAAACAATGGATTAAATCTGGATCCAGGTGAACATACAAGAGCTAGATGAGCTCTTTGACACCTTTAGGCGAATAAGTCATTGGCTCCCCCCATCCTGAAATGCTTTGCACTGCTTGAAAATTCCAAGTCATCCATCTGAGAGACCATCAAATTGAGCATTACCTCTCTCTCTGCTGTGTGATTCTGGAGAACACCCATGTTATGGCAAACAGCTCTTTCCCTAAGGAGCACTTAGTTTATTATCTTTCCAGTCACCAGAAGAGTTCCCTGCACATAGCAAGAGCAGCATTCATCACTACTCTTCTAGTACCACAATCCTGCTGGAGGAAAGAGGTGAAATTAGATGCCTCCAGCTGCAGAAAGAAAAGAAAGAGGAAGCAGACCCAGGCTGATAGAGAAGTGTTCATTAACAGCCACCAGGAAGGACCTGGGATGGCTTCAAGCAGTGAGAAGCAACCAAAAGCAGAAAGGAACCCTCTCACAGTCTCCATCTCCAAATCTTTAAAACTGGTAACCAGGAAAGGAGTTCAAATCAGTAAGTAAAACACAAGTCACCCCAATATTGAAGAAAAAATCCAGTACCAATAAATTATGACCTAATTACATCTCCCTACTTGAAGGATCTGAACCATCTCTCTGGGAGCTGGCACAGGCAGGGCAGACATCAGACAGACCCAGCATGCAGTCAGTAGCACTACTCAACACAAGGGCATGGATCATTCAACCCACACGTAGAGATGCAAATATCAGGCTCTATAACACCTCTAAGTGCATATCAACCAAGCTCCATAATGACTGTCTCCTAACAGACACAGGAACAGCAGAATCACAAACGAAATCACGTATTTGGTTAAATGTAAAGTCTTGATCTGAATGCCAACAAAAGACTGTTATATGGCACATTGCTTGGAAGATGTGAGGTTGGCATCAGTCCGTTACTGTTTAACCACAGTCCACTGGAGAGAGCTCACAGCAGACACAAAGGTGTGTGAGCTCAGTTCCTGAAGCATTATTTCTGCCTCCCACATCAGTTTTTGTGAGACTTCTGCCTTTGTTTCTGATGATTCCCTGTTTGGCAGTGAGCAGGGGGGAGGAAGAAGGAAGAAGTGGTGGGGAGGGTTAAAATTCCGCTAGTTCTCATCAGCACTGGCACCCCGTGATAGACTCAGGTTTGGAAACGCTCCTGCCATTAGGAGATGAACCCTTCATGAAATATTCAAGTGCTTGCTTACTGCATGCACAATCCTCCCATGCAAAGTAAAAGTGCTTTCACCATTCATATCACAGCATCTTCCCAAGCAACACATTTTTTGGGGAAAAAAAGGGAATATTACTAATGAGCACACACTTTGCATCATTTGCATTACAGAAACTTCTTTCATATTCCAGACCCCATCAGTACAAATTGATTTAGGACAGACAGGAATGCTCCAGTCTTCCCTTGTCAAGGAGAGCTGGTCTTGAAGAGAGGGAGCAAATTCATAAAGGCAAGATTCAGAGGATGCAAGTCTGATTGCTGTCAGCTGAGCCTTGCAGAGGGATGAAGGCATCCTCAGCAATCATTCATTCAATGGACACTAATACATACCTTGGGATGGGCACATCGCTAGTGCTGGGCAGCATTTTGCTAATCCAGCCAGGAAATAAACAGCCCCTCTCCATCACATCTCTCAGCTGGCTGTAGCTGCAGGTCAAACTGAGTTGGAAATTACACCAGAGCAAACATCTGAGCTGTCTTTTGTCACCATAAATGCAACCTAAAATTATGTGCTTTTGTTCTTTTGCCGATGCCCAGCAATAGAGAAGCACGACCACCTCTGAGGCACTGGCTACAGCTCTCTGCTGCTCTGAGCACACCCAACACACTTCTCTCCGCATGGCAAGCCAGTGACACTGGCAGCATTCACGTGCCATGGATATTCAGAGCAGGAGCATTCTCTCACATGAGAACACGTACCCGAGCTTATTATGGCTTATGTTCCTATTTACTAGTTTTAGCCCTGAGCATAAGTATGACTGGAAAGACACATGAAGCAAACAGAGCTTAAACAAACAAACAAAAAAAAACAACAAGAGGGGGGCTCAGATACCCTCAGAGCTGATGTAGAGACAGCCTTTGGGCATGCAGGTGAGTCCTGTGCTATGGTTGGGTCAACACGTTTCTTGTTTCTTCGGCTGTAGCAGAGAACTGACAGCTCTACCTTGGAAAACTAGACTCCAGGACAAAATAACTAAACAAAAGCCTGACAGCTTTTGTCTAGGAAACTGCAGTCAAGCTCTTTCCATCTGTATCTCATGGGAAGTGCATTTTGGATCCTTCATAACCCTCTGACACATTCCTACATGGACTGGACTCTTCAGCTACACAGGAAATACAAACTACAGGCTCTTCCACCCCTGACCCTGTTTATAACTCATTAATATTTCTGCAAGTGCCAGATTAAAATCTCTGGGCAAGAAGTTGAATGTGTGGTGGCCTTTGTTTGTTTTCCTCATTTTACTAAAATAATAAAGGGGGAGGGACAGCATTCTGTAGAATAACCTTCATTTAATAAAAACTCATTTGCTGTCAAAACCCTTTTTAAAGGAAAATTTTTAACATGCTCTAAGGGTAGCGTAATTCATCTCTTGTCTGTAACCTTCTACATTCACATTTACAGCAGTACTCTCTCTGTGTTTGCTCCAATACAGATCACATCTGCAGCTTTCAGCTCTTTAAGACTCAGAGCAGTGTCCTCTCCCATGCAAACTGACCACTTTGTGAAGATTCCTGTAGCTTTTTACTTCCGCAGTGGCTAATTTCTAAGTAATATCCACATTTTGTACAAAAACAATGCTGTAGGTTAAGGCAGATTAAGAATAACTCTGCCTTTCCTTTTCTAGAAAGATATTTTTACCTGGATCACTTCTGTAACACAGCATAACTCCAAAAGACCACATTGGCATGACTAAGGGAATGGGAACAAGCAACACAAGAGAGACTAGAAGGTATTAAGTTGTCTCCATCCTCACAGACAGCATCTTAAGAGCCTCCAGTGATTGTTTTCATCTGATTTTTAGAGCAAAATTATTTCCAGCAGCTTGAGACCTCTCAGGAAGAGCCAAACTAGAAAAAGAAAGTGTACTGAACTTCCATAAGCATCCTCCATCTATATACCTGTTTGACGGAAGAATGATATTTCTATTCACCACCATTAAAAATCAATCTGAATACATTTAATATTAAAGATCACTTCTAAATATTTATTTGAGCCGCCAGACAGTTTTTACCTCCATGCACATGCCAAACACAGGAAGCACGGACACTTTCCCAGCTCTCAGAAGTCTCACTGGACAGCTAATTCAATTGGCTTCTTCACTGCAATACAGTTAATGTCAGCAAGCTGAAAATCCAAAGATATCATGCCTCTATATAAGTACTAAGATAATCCATCTCAGGATTGTAACTGAGTCATATAATCGATTGTTGATGAAAGAAGTGCCTGACACAAGACATCCAGCTTCTCATGGCTATTTCTAAGCATAGCTTGAATAAAGGTCCTGGAGGTATAAGAGATCCATTCAAGGAGAGTAAAACATTAGGAGGAGTACTTTCCTATTTCAAGCATAGCAAGCACTGTAAAACTGGCTGAAGTAAAACTAAAGACTAAGAATTGTAAGGATGCTGGCACCATGTGAAAACAAGAGACCAATAAACAACACTGGGTGTCCAAATATCAGGGCTCATATTGAGACATGAAAAAAGCTTGCCTACCTCATCAAAGGTGTCAGGGAGGGCAGAATTCTTTTGGTTTGCTGCACAAAGCAGCAAGAACAAAGCACCACAGCAACCCATGCTCCAAAGAAGAGTCCTGAAGGCAAGACTGAATTGAAACTTTAGAATAAAGTTCCTATTCTCACTCATAGCTGAGGAAAACCTCCTCATTTTTCAAGGTTTCACTTGCAATAGGCCTCACTAAAGGAGGAAAAAACACACACACCACAAAACAGCACCTTGTTTTGTCTTTCCACAAGTAGCTGAGAGCAGAGACTACTCATTTCTCCTACTTGCCCTGTCCTTTGGGTGCTTTAATCTTTCCTTAGGCTTCAAGGCATGCCTGTAATAAAAGAATGAGTCATTGATTTTTCACAGGCATGCTAATGTTTATCTAAAATATTGCTAAATTATCAGCTAGTGATACATTCAATTAAATGGACCCTAACACTTCCCCCTCACACCACTTAAGTACTTATGGGTACATAAGTACTTGACAAAGCTGCAGATATCAGCTCATGTTGTGTGGGTGGTGGGAAACCCATCTCTGGTCTGCGGGTGGCTATTTGATACAGTTCTGTATAGCACCCTGGGCACTGGAGATGAGAAAACACAAGGTGCTTGAAGAGCCAAATTGACATCAGAAAGACAAGAGAAATTCACTGAAGGATGTAAGGCTCAGTTATCCATCTTGGCAGACCTGTGGGATGTTTTCCCTTTGCACATTCACCCTATTTAATGCAATGAGCATGTAGAACTTTCTCCAGAGAGCTCAGCATGCACAATTCAGTCCATGCACAATTCATTAGTATGTGTAATCTCTCACTATCTGCCAGAACTGGCTGGCAATTTTTGGATGGAAGAGATTTGCCAGAAAAAAATGCTCCTACAGAAGGATCAAGAGTGTTGCACAGCAAAGCATTGATGCCACTGGTCTTTTGGCAGGCAGTAGGCAGCTTCGTCGTGAGCTCCAGCTACCCAGGGCCCTCCTGCAGACACTGCCAGCCCAGGCAGCCCACCCACCCACCCCCACTCCTGGGGCTAGAGGCAATCCAGTACCTCAGAGTTTCTGAGGGAAGCAAAAGGTTTGAGAAGTGAGCTGGAGCTTTGTCATCTCCAACTTCTTTGGTAAGAAAAGCACACTGTGGTGCCAAACACTAAAACTTGCCACGGTTGAGATTTTCCAAAGCTTCTTAAAGTGTTTGGACACTTAATTCTTACAGCATTCTCAAAGGGGCTTTCAGGAGCCCAGCTGACCTATGCAAGTATTCACAGGCAAGACCATGTCTGTAGAACCACAACAGTAAAGGGCAACTGTTTCAGAGCAAGAATCCATAGCCAGTAAACTTTGTGCCTATAGTGATGAGGTAGAGTGGCTACCCTACCACCAGGTGGTTAGCATCCTTTGAACCAAAACATTGCTTAGAAAACAGGGAATGAAAACTTGGGATCCCAGAGTTGGGATTCAAGTAGACAAAATTTAAGCAGACTAAGTTAGTTGCCTGTACTCATTTCTAACCAACGAAGAAATGGAAACTTTAAAGTTTCAGTGCATCTGACTGATTTTGGATAGCTGTCATGGCATGAAATAAATCACATCTTAAGAAAAGCCATTTCTATCAACTTTGAAGGGAGTCCAGACAAGATGTCAGATGGGCCACTTGCAGTGCAGATGTCTACTCGTTGAAGAAGATGAATCCCAGCTCAGAACGTCACCCCAGCCCCGGGCTCTTCTCTACAGTACTGGAGGTAAAAGCTGTATTAATCAAATGGGGAGAGATGAGGTATTTGTTACACTTACAGACAAAGGAAGCTTCCAGTCAATAGTAGTTGTAATTTCTAGTAACAAAGCAGGTAAAGCAATCTCACAGTTGGTGGCTTGTTTCCTTGCGAAGCTTAAGAGTTGTGGTTTTGCAGACAGGATATAGAGTCAAATGGACATTTTCTCCGCCTCAGCGCTGTTGTTCTTTTGTTTTCATTAAAAAAATAAAAAATAAAGTAATTGCTGCTATTTCTAGATGAACACATTACTTTAAGTCCTCTAGAGTGGCAAAATTATTACATGCTCCACGTGGGAAACTGTCTATGGTAGGCATGACCAACACAGTAAAACCCAACAAGGGGCAGCTTCGATGAGTCTGCTGCCAAATCAAGCAAGGATATGAGAGACAGTTGAGGGATGAGACCCTCATCTGGCCAAACATATCATGTGGTCTAAAACAGCAGTGCTCAGAGTGGATGTTCAAGGACACACAAGCCTTGAAGACACTGTCTCATGCCTTTTGGCCAGCATAATTCTCAAAGCCCCTCTCATTCCCTACCATACCCCTCCCTTTACACACTTTCAGTGGAGCCCCACAGCTCTCTTAGGAAGAGGAGGTAGACCAAATGCAGGATGCTGTGAGAAAGCAGATGGAGGCATGTTCTCTAGCAAGGAACCACTCTTCGGAAACCCCACTGATCGTGAGTCTCAGAACACAAGCCCACATGCTTCAGCAGCAGTATGGAAACCACTCCCATCAGGGGTGCCACGTGTAACCCTCACACAGCCTGCTGAATGGTCATCACATGTGCTCACAATCAGGTGAAGCCTAACTTCCCTTCCTGCCCCACACAAAGACTTCAGAAAATCAGCAGGTCTCAAGAGATGAATACAAAACCAGCCCATGGAAAGCTCTCCGCCTGTTCCATGAACCACCAGGAAATGGGACAAGGCTCAAGTTGTATTCAGAAAAATATCTTACAAACCCAGCTCCAAGGCAATCAAACATTTTTTTTAGCTCACATATCAATACCAGGTAATTAAAGTCAGCTATGCAATAGTTGCTTTGGGATTTTTGTTATGTGATTTTGTTCCTTAACATTACGTTTTCAATGCAAAATATGAAAGCTGAAAAACTGCAAGAATTCCCCCAGCAATGGTCTCATTGAAAGAAAGTGATATGCTTAAAACACTATTGATTTAACCTCTGAGGGATCTATACATCAAAGAAAGCTGACACTCCCAACTCACTGCCAAATTGAAATGAAACTCAGCAAGCCACGTAATGATGGAAGGACAAGGGCAATAAACTCCAAAGGAGTTAGTTAGCCCCTAACAGAGTTGACATCTCCATAAGGCACCTCCCTGGAGAAGAGAACAAATCCCGCATGTTAGCCACCCATTAAACTAATAAATATAAATATTTAAACTGAAGACCTGTATATTTGCTTGCTTGATTTTCATTATTGCCCAAAGATGAAGTGCACATGGGATATACAACAAAGGTTCTGTTGCTTCAGCAGTTACCTACAAGAGATCAACAACTGAAATACAGTTAATGTTAATCAAAATAAACAAAAGATTTCTGCCTAAATGCAATTTAATGCCAAAAAACTGAAGAAATTCACTCACTGCCTGATGTAGTTTAAGCTCCACACGCAAGTGCACCCAGCACTAAGCACTCTAGACACCACACTCCCAGAAAGATGCAGGTGTACATATTCCTCCAAAGCAGTCACTTTTGCACAGTTTTGAAAGAGATGATTAAAAGAAAAATCTCACTTTCAATTGATATTTACTATGCCCACTATAGTCACTGAACAGATGGTAAGTATACAGTGGCAGTAATAATATTATCTGCTGCAGAAGTATAGAAGCAAATATCATCAGCATTGATACTTCACATATCTGTCCAGAAACATGCATAGTCATTTATTTCAATAATATATTGACCATACAGACCCTCAGACGTTCTCAGAAATTTATCTGCTTCAATCCTTTGTCTTTTTTTTTCCTAAATCAAAGTTACTATTGGATCTTGAGATGTGCATTCTAATTGCTATAAATAAATCATGAATGATTGGCTCAATGTATTTTTCCATGGCAACTCCTGCGTCACAGGCAGTGTTACACTTTTGAAAGAGAAATGTGTTTTTTGAGAGAGGCAGAGATTCACATTTAGGATAGAACTCAGTCCAGTTTGTTTTGACTAGACGTATATTAGTAATGAAATAAAACAGTTTTAGACTAATTCTGAATAGCTTAATTATGCACCAATGCCTATACAGTATCCTCCACCAGTAGAGAGAGCTGCATGGTGAATTCAATACAAAATAACGCTATTTGATTATTTACGCACAGATGTTGTGCAACATCTCTTCAAACATGAAAAAAAAAAACCACACACCCACAAAACCCTGTTTTGTTTGTCTTGCATTTGAGTTTAAGAAACCTGTCTCCTGAAGCTGCCAGCACGAAGGGGAAAGAAATTATTGTCCTGAGGTCTATGACCTGGTCCATAGTAAATAGACCAAGCAAAGCATAAGGACCACCTTGCAACACACACTTTGACCTTGGTAATGCAAAACAAGCAAAACATGTGCAACAGATAAATTTTGTTTGTTGGTTTGTTTGTTGTTTTCTTTTATTTTGTTTTTAAAGGAAAAAGGAAAACTCAAAGTGCACATTTCCAACTATTTCCGGAATTGAATATTCAGTAATTTACACTGCCAACATCAATTTTTGCTTAAGGCAAGATTTGTACACCAAGTTTAAAATTTTGCTATCTGAAGTCCAGTAAGCTTCCACTATGCACTAAAACGAAAAGTTTAAAGGAGCCATTCCCATGAGACTGTAACCAAACAATAGCTCATGGGTATGCCTGATATCCCAGGCATCCTGCCCCCTTTCTGAGCTTGATCCAGAGCATCCCAAGCACTTAAGTTTTCAACCTAACTCTAACCAAACCCTGGTTTGGCTTTAAACTTATGCAGATACAAGCACTACTATCTTGGAGAAACATTAAAAGCATACTTAAAACAGAAGGCAGAGAATCCTATACAGAATGCAGAGAATCCTATTTTGAAAATTAGCTGTCAGGACTCTTAATCAAGAAATAAAGCCCTTCGTACAGTTTGCCTCTGAGCAGAGGTTTTTACATTGGTTATTTACTCTGCACTTTCTAAGCAGTGTATATTTATGACATCCACTGCCTACATTACAGTGTTTAATTTCCATTTATTCAGCAGCATTCACGTTTACATTCAGTAACCTGCAGGAGACAACACATACCTTTGTTAAACAGCCATTTGTGGAGTAAGATCTACAGTGATGTACAAACAGGCTCCGTTATTTCCATTTCATGGAGAGCATCAGGAGAGCAGAGTGAATTATCCATCCTGGGTAACAATTCTGCCTAAACCTTTTCCTAGTAGGAAGCAAAGTTTTCACTCTTATGAACACCTATTATTGTCTGTTTTCCAGAGAAAATGTTGAGCTGTCAGTGTATATTTTAGTCAAAACTTTGATGCTTTCATTTTAAAAAGTTTTTGATTTGTTTGAAGAAGAAATCTGCACTTTCAATGCATGTTTTCATCAATTGTTTCCAAAAGGAAAAAAACAAAGATAAATATCTACCTCTGAAAAATTGCACTGGACAGCATGTTCCTTGATATTATCAGAAAAAAAAAAAAAAAAAAAAGTTATATTTGAAAGGAGGATTTTTTTTTCATTATAATAGCCTACATGGTTTCTAAAGGAACTGAAGTGCTGGAATCTCTCAACTGTTCAGTCTAAGCTTAGCCCAACTAACAATGCAGTTGCAGAGGTAAACTTCAGATCTTGCATGGATTATATAAAATCTCTTAATAACTACAAATGTTTGTTAACAGCAATAAAGCTATCTGAATAACAACAATCTGGCTAATGGCAATTATTACAGCTATCCTGCTAAGGTACCTTACTGTCTAAGAGCTTCTAGACATAAGGCCAAGTGAGGATGTCTCGTACTTCATCATACCAGTAAATCAAAATCACTTTAATTATTCTCCAGTGGGACTCCAAAGATTTCAAGTCAGCATGCCACAAGCCATGTTTCTTTCCATTCTGGCAACATTGCTAATTAGCAAAGTTGGGGAAATCCTATCTCAAAGTGATAAACTACAAAGCTCAGCATATGTTTACCTGAGAAAGAGAAGTAATTTTAATTACAATGAGTACATTTGCTGCTGTACTAACAAGGAGGCTTCTAGGTTAAAGTATGAAATGACTTGATTACATCCTCAGCTGGTGCAATGTTGTTTCACAAAGCAGCTATGCTGAATTAAGCCATGACAGGCTGTAGCCACTTGTGTTGCTCACCCTTAAGTGCTTATAATTATGTGAATAGCTCAGGCCCAACACACGTCTTTTACAGGGGACAGCCTGAAGAGGGACATGCAAGAGCATCACTTTTCAAGGTTTGAGGATGTCTGCATTCTTTGAAGTGGGGCTTTCCTCTCCCAAAGGCAAAAGGCAACATTTCAGAAATCAGAAGATTCCTGTCATGAAGGGGTCATTCACCATTGCAGGCTTTAAGACAAAATTTGTTGACAGTCAGCTTACAAGAGTCTTCTCAAAAAGGGCTAAAAAACAAATTATTGACACCAAAGTTTCTAACTTGGTACAAGTTCAAACAGCTTCGGATCTTCCTAGATCCCCTCATCTTGTGATTGGCACAGGTTCAACCACCAAGGACATAAATCAAAACATAGTGCATCTCAGGTAGATTTTTCCAGCCAGTTGCAATACACTGAACTCCTTAATTAATTCATCTTCAAGATCATGTTTAGAAAGCACCAAGGGAAAGGCCTAACCACACTGAAGCTGTGAGGTTGAACGTTAGGACAGCAAATCAGTAACACCACCACAGTATTCTGTCATGCTACTGTGCAAAGAAAACAGGGCACAAGTAGTAAGACCCATCAGTATGGGCTGGAAATAAACAGAACTGACACACTCTTGCCAAGTTTTCTTGATCTCAGCTGCCACAAGGGGGTATTTGTGGTTCTATCTTTTTTTTTCTATTCAAGAACAAAAAGCAGAGCAAATGAAAGGAGGATGGGGCTTTGCTAATTGCACTGTTGCTTCAGCAACCTCAGAAAGAAGGGGCAAAAAGTTTCAAAAAGATTATGAAAGAGCAGATCTAATTTACTCAGTCAAATGGAGACTCGATTTACTTCCAGAAGCATCTATGCATGCTAAGGGGCTGGAAGGCTTCTCCCACAAGCCCTCTATGAGCAAATGCATCCCTGTTCTTCAAGCCATCAAGATTTCATTGAATTGGTGTTTTTGCATGGAAAGCTGTTCCATCAAGGTCATTGTTCAAAAGCCAAAGCATGTTTCCTCCCGCGCCTTCTGCCTCTAGAGTTGCTAGGGCTATGAATGAATACTTTGTTTTGTTTAAATAAATAAATAAATAAATCTATTAACACCAGATAATTGCTTGCTTAACTCAAAGAACTCCAGATACACAACATAACACTTTCTCAAATTGCAGTCATCAGTACCACTTACCAGAGTGACCTCCTTAATTTATCTTTGCAGTCAGCTCCACCGTGAATGCATTCAAGTATACACAACTTTCTAAAAAGCTGCTATTTCCCTGCCTTATGCTCCCTCTAATGCCTCCTTGTAGGTAATTCTTCACCTGTAATCTTTCTTGGGGTTTTTCCAAACATGTATCTCATATCCTGCATCTTCTCGCAGAAGCTGGCTGCACATACCCCACTTTTATCAAGCTTGACTTTCAAACGAGTAGAAGGGGAGGAGAAAGTGATTTTAAGGAAAGAAAATATATATATATCCTTAAGGTTTTTCAGGGCTTTCATTGTAAATTAAAATATTTTTTAAATTTAAATTATTATTTTTTTAATTTAAAAAGCTTATACCTACATTTAGAGCTTAGTATGTCTAAATTATGTAGTTATGAACATGACATTAGCATAATTAACACTACAAGTGCACTGAAATTGTATACCGATATATAGCGGATACTATATAGTCACTTTTTTTTCCTCAAAGGAAATTTAAAGAGGTCTTTCACAGTTATTGATTTGAAATTGGAATGATTTAAGTCTAGAAAATACTAGGTTATTTTGCAAAACTAAGACTGACCCATTTTAAAACAGGATAAAATGACTTGGTATCTCAACAAGGGTGAAGGAAAATTGCTTCCCACTCAGGTACATTCACCGATGCATTTGAAAGACCAATTTTCCCCACAAGTGCTATATTTGCTTTATGATTTTTTTAAATAAACACATACATGGACCAATACTATAGTATGAAATGAGTTGCTCCAGCTGAAGTCTCCATCCTTGGAGATATACAGAAGTGAAAGGGCCCTGTAGACATGGCTCTACAAGTTTCAATAGTCATTAAAACATGGTTTAAGGTTCTTTCAAAATCTACCCCTACAACTCTCCACCCCAAAAAATATTTGGCTCAAAAACACAACAAAAAAGAGGTTTAACAGATGGCAACACTCAGTGAGAATACACAATTCTAATGGCACTTCTGGAGAGTCCATTACTCTACAGCGAACAAAAATGAAATAGAAGCACTCTTAACAAAACTATATTGTGGCAAACATCAAAGTCCAAGAAGAAATATGAAAAAATGGTCAAAACAAAAGTGGAGAAAGAGAGAAGATGCTTCAGAGAAGCCACAAAGCGTAACCTTACCTCGTTTGTGGGAACTCTGTGTATCTTCAGCACAGTATTTTCCACACACCTCTAAGATGTTGTCATGTGAATATATAATCATTTTCCTGGGGTCCTTGCAGTCTATTGCAAGCAAGTTAAAGAAAAATTCATGACTTCCCCATCCCTCTGTTTCAAAGAACCCTCTAGTAAGTATTGTAGCCAACATATTTTGACCTACATATAAATATTCAGTAACCAATCTACAAAACATCACTTTATGCCAGTTTTTCAGAATGCTATCAAAAGGATTTTTAAAAGGATTTTACAGACTGTATCCAAAACTTTCTCTTTTCCTCACTCTTTTAAGTCACTTTTTTGTGCCTGCAGTCTATCTTCATATTTTGTAGCCCTCCCAAACCCATTATAAGCCCTGTTTTCCTTCATAATTTGCATGCATAATTTATTTATTGGGCACAGTCATTTCAGCCCCTCTAAATATTTATTTCCAGAAAGAACAGGTTCTGCTGAGCCATTAGTTGCAGTCCTACCTTCATGCTAACCTTCCTGCCTCTACCATGACCCCACAGTAACAGCATCCAATTATGTATGCCCATCTTTTCCCTCAATCTGCGGAAACTGGGTCTTTTAAATTCAGAAGCCTAGCTCTTTCCTTCACCTCCACAGCTTAATATACAAGGTCAAATCTAACATTTAAGCAATTTCTGTTCCTAAAAGTCTATAGTCCTTACTACTTCTTTTCCCCAGAACCTGCCATCTCTAGCATTGCCCATCTAGTCGTTTCTTTTGCAACTTTCATCTGAATTCTAGTATTCCTAATTTATCAAAACCTTCAATTTTCTAGCCAATTATTACCTGATAGGGCAAGGTACTTATTATTTCTCTTAATTTGTACACTGCTTCCTAACTACTTCAAGTAAAGCATGATTTTTTTACCTCGCTTAAAAAGGATATATTTTAGGATAAGGGATTTGCTTTCTATCTGTGACTCTATAATAATTCACTGATTAGTTGTGTACTCTCATTTTGGACAAAATAAAGGGCACCAAAATGATGCTGCTCTTCCAAGCTCATCAGCCTCCCTTCAGAGAAATAAGCTGCAGAGTTAACCACAGGTGGAGCCCATCCTTATTCTAATTGTTAACTGCCCACACAAGTTTGTGAAAAAGAAGCAGGGATGAGTCTAATGCTTTGGCAGAAGTTACATGATTTGCAAAATTTCCTATAATATATAGAGAAAGCAGACAGTATGTTTTTCCCAGTTTTCTGCAAACAATATTCTCTCTCTCACATACGTATGCACGTGTTTGCAAGAGAAATAATCACCACTTCTCAGCCAGCCAACTCTCCAGATAATGGACCTTGTTCTACCTTCAGACTCTGAACTACCAGAGTCATTGCTGAAAGGTCAGCATTTAAACAGTCACAGCAATGTTATTTAAAGATTCCTTCTTGCACTTGGAAGAGTAATTAATTATTGTAACATGGCTTATTAGCTGCCACCCTTGGAGACCACCTGCTTTATTGCTTTACCAGCAAAGCCCTGTTGATAGTGGAATACTCTCCAGCTGGCTGGAGAGTCTCAGACAAACAGCAGAAAAAGCAACACAGCCTGGCCTGGACTGGCAGGATACCCACCTCCTGTTCCTGGCTTTGTTCTTGATCTCCTGTGTGACTGAGAGAAGCAGCTTCACCCTGCACCAGTTCTGTCTTGGATCAGGGCAGAGACCACAGCCCTGGGAGGTGTCTGTGCAGCACCTACCAAAAACAAGGCTTTGAGTCTCAGTATCCAGAACAATGGGTGACAAAATGATACAGCATCTCAAACAAAGTGTCAGATACTGATGTTTTGTAGAGTTATAACAACTTCTACCACTTACTATGAGGGAAAACGGCGATCATTTAAAGTCTCATTAAAAAATTAGGATAAAGTTTTCTCACGGGGAATTGGCAGTAACAGTATATTTAAATACACAGTAGTTATTACATTAAAAATACAAATAAAACTGGTGTGTAAGAAATGCACATATACACCACATTATAGATACGAACAAACTATGAATATACATTTGCTTCCAATGAGGACCACTATAATCAAATTCTGGATGAATTGCAAGGTGTTTAATGCAGGGATCAAACCCAAACCAAACAAAATACCTGTGTTGGTTCTTAGCCTCCAGGAACAATACATTTGAATACCAGCCTCAGCATTTTATGGCAAAGAAAGGGACTGGATACATATTTCTATAGAAATAGAAAACTTGAAGAGCTTTAATATTTTTTGGCATTTATATTCAGTCTGCAGTACATCTACATCCATTACCACCCACACGTGTTTTGAAGACTGAAAGCAGATAGTAAGTCTAGCAGAACTTGATGGTGGGAGTTGCGGCTTTTTTTTCTATCAAACCTTAAAGTAGGTTTGTATAAGGTAACTTCAAAAATCCTGTCTAATCCCAAGACTGTGAAAATTTGGAACTGACTACTTATCTTCCAAGCCCTACCTATAAACAAAATTGCTGGATTCACCATTTTAAGTAATTCTTAACTGAAGACTGTACTATTATTATTGTTTTAAATAATGTTTCCTTTACTTCATGTAAGTATTTAGATTGGGAAGCATTATGGACTTCATTAAAGAGCAAGTCAGAATAGATGGACAGTAATTACACTTTCTGGCCTTGCAGATTTACACAACCACTGCTGATTTAGAGCAGAGAGAGAGGATGAGAAATTGTTTCTAATTAGACCTTGGATAGAGCTCCATCCAGATAAAGGCTGACCCTTCAGCCTAGTCTCACATTAGCCACCTGGATGACACCCCATAGAAGTTCATCCAATCACTCATATAATAACCATCAGGCTTTTATTTGACTCAACAGAGCTTTCAGAAAAAATTACAATCCCAATGGTTCTATTTCAAATGTTGGAGAATACAACATAGACAGTTGCTGTTTTTGCAGAAAAGGAAAAAAAGGGAAAAAAAAAAAAAAAGGGAAAAAAAAAAAAGAAAAGGAAAAAAAAAGAAAAAGAAAAGCAAATCAGAAAAACGTGACCAGCACTTAATCTTGGCTGATCTGAATTTTAGAACAAGATGAGAATCAGTTCTTTTTTTCTACATGGACCTGTACACTAACTCCTGATATGAAAGTTCACATGGCTCAAAACCTCAGATTCTATAACTTAGCTGTCTTCACACATATGGCATTTTGGCAGGCAAAGATCTAAAAGGGATTTTTGCTGGCATATCTGAGCATCCAAGTCTGAAGAGAGGGCTTTTAGCAAGTCATAGCCATCTACTTAGTATTTTCATTCAGTAGCAGTGCATTAGGCAACCCATATTGCCTTCTCAGAGCAATGCTGCAAGAAGCCTTCTCTAACTTACACAGAATTAAGTAGGGTAATCCACTCCCTTGAGAGGTAATCCAAGACAATAAATTCACCCACATAATTGCTGTGAGGCCCCATGACTGCTACAGACTATAGCAAGAGCTCACACCTGCTGGCAGGTGGTGGGTCTTTATGCTTCTCCTTATGGAGCTCTTCTGCCTGGGGATGCCTTTGAAGATTTTCCATGTTCACAGTCAGTGGCTAGCCATAAAGCACAAGGTCAATCATCCAAGCAAAAATCTTGATCTGTCTCAGAGCTGGGTCCTGAAGACAAATGGTCAAAATTCCCTGAGCTTCTCATTCATATATTGCGTATGTGCTCAGAAATAGACAGTTCACTTCCTTTTTGCTGAACAACAACAAAAGAGCCAAGCAAGGCAGCTGTCTCCTCTAATTCAAACCTCATCCTGCCCCTTCCTTCCAGAGATCAAATAACTCAGTGCGCTCTGGACTCTTGTTTCAGACCTGTTCTTCAGCCCTAATGTGGTGGGGACAACTGCTGGAAGTGGCTGCACTGCCCCACGTTCCCTCCAGGAAGGGCTTTGCTACGACTTTTACCAGCACCAGCCTGCAGGGAATAGAGCTTGGGTTTAACAATTACCCAGATTTTCAGATTCTGGTTTTAGTTCCTGGGTGTTGTTTTTATTGGGATTTTTGTTTCAAGGTGCTTATATACATACATAAAAACACTGCCAAGGTATTGTCATAATAATCTTATGGGAAATAATGCTTCAGCAGCTGGAAGGTATTCTTCTTACACTCCCACATGCTCTTCTTTTAAAAGGCAAAAGAAGAAAGAAACAAGCAAAATACCATTCACTTTCTCTATTGAGAAGAGATTAGAGAGGACAAGTTACAAACTAATGTGAATAAAATGACTGGTTAGAAACTCCTTTTTTTTTTTTTTTATTGAGGAGTTTGTCATTAAAATCTATTATTGAATTCACTTGTTTTGGTTTTGAACAAGTGAAATTCATGTAATGTGTTTGAGCTTTTGCTTAGGTTTTACCTGCTTAGGTGCCCCAGTAGATGTGTGAGCCTTCTGTGGGCTTTGCATAGCACAGTAATGCTGTTTTCACTCTCTGATCTCCAATATATTTCTCCAAAAACGTAGACAAACTGAATTATCAGGTTTTGTGTTTATTTGCAGGGAATAATAAAAATATCAAGCACCAGTAACTTTGCAGTACTTTCCTTGTGTTTTCACCGTTTCCAAACTATACTGTTTCAATCTACCTCATTGATTCCCGATGGAATTAACAGGTGACATTTCTAGTCCTAAATTGCTTGCTGTTTCTAACTATGCAAGACCATTAGGCATGGGAGCAAGCACCACAAGCTGCTTCTCAGCTCAGATATTAGGAGGCGGAGGAATGACTCTGCTCCAACCCCCCCTGAAGTTTTGTTCAGCCTGAGAATGGCTCAATTTCCAGCTCCAAGTGAGGCAGTGCGCTGATGAGCTTAGCTTCAGGACAGCAACAAAAACAGCCAACAACCTTCTGGAGCATACGTGCCATCTAGCAGTGATGCTCACAGATCCAACATGAAATACTGGTAATGTTTAGTGGAGTCTGGATTAGGTGGGCACAAGAGGAGGGGTGGGGATGAGGAAATTATACCAAAACCAAACAAAAATCAAAACCAAAAAAGGATGTGAATTTCTGGCTTTAAAACCTCTACCTTACGGGATATTTCAAAATGGGAGACAGCTTTTATAGCAGCCATACCACAAGAGGAAAGCCTGCCCTCCACGCTAAAACCCTAAGAGGTATTAAAAGCTGTGAAGTTTATCCACTACCGAACAGAAGGACAAAGACAAGGTCATTCACTGTGTGCAAGTGAAAGAACACGGCTCCAAAATCTCCAAACAAACAGGGGCAGAAAATAATCTCCTCAGCAAAGTTTTGCAGTATTTGAGCATTGGGAGAGAGTCAGAAGAAATCTTATTGACTAACGAAGCTGACATTTGGCTATTGCAGTATTTAATTCTTTTAGTTCCTACTAGATGAAAGGACACCACGTCTATCTCCAAGTGATGGTCTGGCACCGGCAAACAGAGTGCAGGCTATCAACATTTTTTTCCTCAGTGGGTTGAGAAAGAGAGGACAGACCTAAAAGTTTCTCTGTTGCTCACTGTGCTTTATCTTGACAAATTGATTTTGGGCCACACCTGAAGTCAAGTTCTGCTAATTGACTATTCCAATCTCCCTGCAGCCTTTCATTTGGTGAGCTGGCTGCAGAGAAGGGCTCCCAAGAGGACACATGCTGGACTCCACTACCAGTGCTGTCCACAGCCAGGTCAAGCCACTGATACTGCAGAAGAGGCCATGATAAGATGGAAGACAAATCCCCTTCTGGGAAAAGCAGCATGCATGGCATAAAGCATCAAGCAGGAGGCTGCAATGCTGGCTGAACACAGCCTACAAAGCCTTATCCAACCCCCATCAACTGTTCAAGTCAAACCAGCCCAGTCTGGAAGAAAAGGATCCAACACATCTCAGTCTCATGGCAGAAGCTGCAAAGAGAACACCAGACAAGTGTGAACCACTTGCAGAGAGGCAGCACGGAGCGCTCAGCACCTAATAACTGTGGGATGTCTTTGCTGACATGATCAAGGCCCAAAGACTAAGGACTCTAAATAATTATATCCATTCTTTGATAAAGCTCCAGCTGGGTGGCAATTCATTCTTGGCTATCTGTATTTTATTGGCAAAGCTGCAGCAGTCTTTCATAATGTTCAGCCATAGACAACATACTACATCCCAGTGGATACTTCACAGTAAACTGTTCAAGTCATTCTCCATCCCTCTGCTTTTCTTCTTTGCAAGCTACCTACAAGAAGAATATATATACATATATATATATTTAATTTTACTCTAGGTGTGTTTGTGAAGATTCCCATGCATAATCTTTGATCTGTGGAGTGCTTCACATAACCTGAAGTTCAAAATTTGATCTGCATCAATTGCTGGCAGGGCAATTTTAGCCCTAGGACTAAAATTGCAACTCTGAAGATGAGATTTACGGTGCAAATACTGAAAAAGTGCAGTAAACATTTAAGAAACAGTAATAACTTTTGAAAATAGTGGCATAAAAGTCCCTGGGTCTACTCCTTGGACTCAGTTATTAAAGATCAGTAACTTACATGGGAGAATTCATTCTAGTTCTCATTTTTTAATTTTTTTATCCATTAGCTTTCTGCTCCACCTACCATCTCGCTATTTTAGAAATTAAGGAAATAGGTAAACTTGGTCAATTTTCTTATGATTTATGACTTCATGCCTTCTTGCCCCGTTCTTCTTTCTTAACACACGCTCTCTTCTCAGTGCTAAACAGGCTCCCTTCAGGCCACCTCCCCCATGAGAAGCTTCTTTGCCTGTAAGACACACTCATTGTCCAGCACTCATTTCCCTTAGTTGGTCCTTTGCACTGGGCCATATTTCCAAAGGGCACAGCATCTCATTAACAAGCATCACATTAGCTGTCTTAGTCCATCTGCCTGCGGATGAGCATCTATGTTACAAGCTGTGCTGGCAGTTTCCCAAATGAGCAGCCAGTATGCTGGTGTGACCCTCAGGACCATCCTGTCCTGGAATTGGTCAGGAGGTGGGGGATAGGACAGGTAGGAAGCATCCAGCCTTGTCCCCAACAGTCCTCTGTACTCACTGGACCACAGTCCCTGGGCTGGCAGGCTCAGCATCTTTCAGGAAACCTGAATTTACACCCACACACTTCTCCCCCTTCCCCCCCCCCCCCCCAACTCCAGACATTATAAAAAAACGCTTCATTCCCTGATGATTCACCAACACCTGGGAGCAAGTTCTGCTTTCTTCATCTCCAACTAAAATCTTTTCTTCCCCTTGGCAACCAAACGACAAGCCTCCAAGATTTAAAAGAAATGAGAACAAGTGTATAAGTGCACGCTTGTTTCCTTGGAGTGCATGAAAGGCTAATTACAGAAATTAAATGCTAATTTCTCAAGATTAATATAGGCAAGTAAAAGGCTTTTTGCATTGTTTGCATAAGAGGCTACTTCAAAAGCCTTTCCCCTTTTGCTCCTCACCTGTAGTTTCTACCATTCCTCCCTGTGCTAGGTTATTCCAGGTCAGGTTTTTAATTGGTGCTCATTAGCCAAGCTGGGTTTGCTCCTCTCTGGTCAGTTCCCTTGCCCACAGGCAACTGCTGGCTGCATCTCTGCAGGCTAGGAAAAGGAAAGTAGGACCCCCCACGCCAGCAACAATGGCACTTTGAGCTCTGGCACCATTGGCTTTCCTGACAGAAATTTAAAGGGGGGGGAGAATATATAAAATAAAAATGTTATATATAAAATATATAAAAACATATAAAATATTTTGCAACAGCAAAATTTTAATCCAGCTCCTGTGTCTTCCAAGAAGCCCCCCACCCAAAAAAAAAAAAAAAAAAAAAAAAAAAAAGAACATATGCATTCCTGAAGTCCTCATTATTTTCTTTTATTTTTTTTTTAGTAAGCCCTGATTTCTACAATTTATTGTCATGTTTGACCAGTACACCCCAGTTCAACATACCTTTTATAATGCCCCTTAAAGCGTAGCACCACAAATGCCTTTCTAAGTTGGGGCTTTAATACATACATACATAGATATATACACACACACATATATGTGTTTTGTCATGCATGCTTTGTCCAACACTTGAGGTTTTCGCATATCGCACTTTGATTATAGGTCAGACTGATGAACGCATGTAAGTGTAGTTAAATAACATTGTCAAACGTAAGAAAAAAAAGTTGAAACTACACTATTGCACTTGATTCTCTAAGCCAGCTTTCAGCAGAACCATGACCCATTGCAAACTACCACCTGCCCATGCTTGAGTAGGGATGATGGCCCCACCAAAAGTAGCAAACCCACATCAGAGCACAAGCTGTGCATTTGGTTAATATCCAGGTTATCTTCATCTCTCTCTCAAGCAAGAATAGAGAGGCCCCAAACATATCTGATGGTTGGACCAGATGATCTCGTAGGTCTTTTCCAACCTTAATGATTCTATGTTTCTGTATCAGGAGCCCACTCCATTGTGTGCCAATGGGAAAATAGGTAGTAGGATGAATGTAAAATAGATGTTGTGCTGTTCCTAAATCACCTTATTTTTTGATGCACCAATACGAAAAGTCAGCGTTACGGTTATGTTTATAGTCTTCATCCAGTAAAGGCTATACAAGTACTCTTAGGAACCTCATCTGAGAAAGAATAACGGAACTGTCCCTACTGAAAAGCTGTAATAAGGGAAGGAAAGAAAATGAAGTAATTTGGCATACCTAGGTGCACATATTAATTAAAGATAACAAAAATAATTATACACTTGGGAAAGGCAGACAGGTCCTCAGCAGATCAAGAGGCCTATAAAAGTTCTAGTGAAAGGAACCAAAATCTAAATAAGAAGGGGTGCAATTATTCCCCACCACCCACCTCTGCTGAGGGTGGGAAGGGACAAAAATCACAAGCAAGAGAAACTAAATGTCACAGATGGGTAACAGAGACAGCAACTGAGAAATTCTCTGTAAGGTCTTCCAATACAGAACAACTGAACTAAGAGGATACAGCAACAGCATTTAACCACAGGACTCAGGCAAAGTCCAGGGGTGTTTCACACCTCTCCCGTAGCCATAGGAAATGGACAGGCAGCTCCTGACAAATAACTGGAAAGGGTTAAAGTAGGCAAAAACTGGAATGGATTTTTAGCAGGTTGGTGATGTTTATTCACTTGTTTCAAGATCAGGACAAGAAAACTGAGAGAATCCCCTATATTCCCCACCCTGTTAATGAGCATAATACATCCTCCCTGCAATATTTCTGCAGCAGATATCATGTTAGAGCTAGACATCAGAACAGGAAAATATAATAGAAGATTGCATGCTAACGTCTTTTGCCTACAGCATAAATGCATGAAACTAAGTAGACTCTAGCCAATAAGCAACACAGCAAGAATAGTTTTATTGAGCTGATATCCTACACACGCCTTTCTACATTAATTGTCCAGTAAGCGCAGCTGGCTCCACAGGGAGAGTGAGGAAGCCAGCATCAATCAGGAAGGGAGATGTTTATAAGAAGATATCCTCTGAACTAGGTACAGAACATTTCAGCAGTTACTTCAAACCCAACCATATGCATACACCAAGTTTAATTCATGAATAATATATATTGGTATAAATGTAGAACCACCTCAACTGATGTGAACAGTATATAGCTGCTCAAGACATTTCAGAGAGCAAGGGGAGGTGACACAGCCCACTGCAGGTATCTCGGGGACTCCTGTTGTTGCAGAGCACACAATATAACCCAGCAGTTCTAAAGCACAATGCCTTGAGCTGTTGAAGCTGTCATTGAAAGGTGCATCTACTCTTGCACCTCAGGTGTGAGGAAAAGGAAATCAACCCTTAGAATATGAACCTGGGATGTCAAATTGCTCTAATCAAATTTCTGAATAAATTGCCTAATTCCTTGGTGACAAACCTATACATGAGGAGCTCCAGCATTTTAATCTTCTTGAAATAACAGAACACAATTTATAGCTCATGGTTTAATTGAAGAATAGCCTAAACCAATACAAATTGCCCCCAAATGTTGCAGAGCAATTCTAAATCTAGAACAAAGTTTGCAACAAAACAGAAGCAGCACATATTTCTGCTGTTAGACAATCTCCCGTTAGTTACCCAGAGATATTCATTGGTATCTTTTGGATTACACTGATGAGAAGAACAGGGATAAAAAAAGCCAAAGGTTATGGGGCCTCAGCAGGAGAATTATAGGTCAGCTGCAGCTCTGAGTAACTCCTCTGCTCCTGTTTAAAAAACTGATGGGCTAAACTAGTACATCACTAATGATTCTTTTACTTCCCAAGCTTTCTGTTCACATCTTTCTTGTGTTACTCACTGGGCCTAAGCATGAGTGGGATGGAATGTACTGTCAGCCAATTTGCTGGTGACACCAAGCTGTGGGAAGGGCTGCCATCCAGAGGGGCCTGGGCAGGCCTGAGAGCCGGGCCTGTGCAAACCTTGTGAGGTTCAACAAGGCCAAGTGCAAGGTCCTGCACATGGCCCGGGGCAATCCCAAACCCACACACAGGCTGGGCAGAGAATGGACTGAGAGCAGCCCTGAGGAGAAGAGCCTGGGGGTGGTGATGGATCAGAAGCTTGACACAAGCTGGCAACGTGTGGCTGCAGCCCAGAAAGCCACCTGTGTCTTGGGCTGCACCAGCAGCAGCGTGGGCAGCAGGGCGAGGGGGGGAATTGTCCCCCTCTGCTCTGCCCCATCCCTGGCAGTGCCCAAGGCCAGGCTGGATGGGGCTGGGAGCAGCGGTCCCTGCCCATGGCAGGGGCTGGATTTAGATGGGCTTTAAGGTCCCTTCCAATCCAAACCATTCTGTGGTTCTATGTTCCATTAAATATTGCAGCAGCGGTTATGAATACAAGTTTGTCAAGAATCTGGCTGAAGCTATGGCTCAACAGACACTTCACTGAGAGATGCCGATTAATAAGAAACACCCTAAGAACTTTTGGGTGCAGGGCACCATGGTGACATGTTATCCTTTCACACTAGAGACAGATACTTTCAACCAGCTGAACAATACTCAGGAAACTGGATTCTGTGTTAAAAAATATATGCTGGATCTCCTTGGTTTCCATAGGACCTATTTCAAAACAAAAGGAGGAATATGATGCTGATGTTCAATTGCTCAGAGAATGCTAAAAACATGAGAGTTCCAGGAAGGATTTTTGCCAGATTACTGAATTGCTCCACTTTAGATAGTAACTTAGAGTCCTTTTTGGCAGTAATTATATGGCATAATGTGCAGATGAGATGTGGCACACATTCTACCATATGGGCTGGAAAAAAGCAGATGTCTAGGGAATATCTTCAACTAAAAATATTGTGTCTTATCTGACTAACAGAATTGTAAATATTTTAAATGATAGTCAGAATATTTAATTGCACTCCTTGGAGTACTGGAATTTACATGCAAAATAAACTGACAATTAAATGCAACACCTTGAAAATGTACTTTCCAGCTCTCTTCTGTGATTGTGTTATGATAAAGATATACTCAATGTGTAATAATAATAATAATAATAATAATAACAAAAATAAAGAGGAGAACAGGAGAACAGAGGCAAAGGGAAATTCTAACTTCTTCCAAGACAAATTTTGGTTGTCTTCAGAAAGGCAGCAGGAAAGGCCTGATGACCCTAAAGGCCTCTCCCCAGTGTTCACAAGTGTCTAACCTAAAATTATTTTCCCTTGGAAGACAGATGCAGAATATTTGAGATTCCATGACTTAATGCTCATCACCCATATGTTAATTTAGCAGACAAGAAAGATCGTCATGGAGGATATTAGAGTGAGTCACACTGGAAACTAAAAATCACTTTCTACATGATGGTGCCTCACAGAAACTGACTTCTGCCAGCAGAGTGCCTGGGGAGACAAGGCTTCGTGTACATTATACAACTCCAAATTTTTGACATGCCAAGTGATATTTGTGCAAACAAGAGAATTAGGAATCTTAGTCATTATTTGCTCAGGCAATGATCTGATTTGCATGTGAAAGCCAATGTTTGTAGATAAAGACATAGGACCAAAGATATTAGTAGACTTCAAATGAGCAAAAGCAATTGTAAATACTTCTGTTATTTCAATAAACAAGATGGCTGGGAGGGACTTTAAGATACATATAAAAATTCAACAATAACTGAACACAGCACCTCCAGATCCCCAGTCCTCTTGCCTACAGTGCTATTGGAATTGCTTCAACTGCAGATTAAGTAAAATCATCCCAGCTACCCATCTGCACCAGCCTCCCTTCTCTCTAGGGAACCTCAATAGGGCAAACACATACATAAATTCTCATTATGATATTATTTTATCCAGAAGACTTTTTCTTTCCACATGGAACTCCACAGCAAACAGCTCAGTATATATCATCTTGTAAAGGCTCAGATTTATCCAAACTGAGAAGAATCTTTCCAGTCATTTTGCCTTTTTTCAAAGCAGACTCCTCATGAGGGAATCCCAACTATGAGCTTTATCTTCTTGAGCTCAGAAGTTTCAGAACAGTGAAGTTAACAGTGAAGTAACAGTTATTACTACTTCAGCATGTTAAAGTCTGTAATATGAAATATATACATATGTTGGCTAAAAGAATTTAACAGCACATGACTGTAGCTTAAGCAATGCTGTCATAAAAGTACAGCAGCAGTACAAAATACTAAATGAATACCACAGCCTCAGGACAGTAAAAAATGGGATTTAGTATGAAATTCACCCCCTTGTTAGAGTAAGAAATTTCTGCATTAGCTATGCTTCCTGATCATCTTCTGGAATTAATCTGGTTTGTTCGATTCAGGAAGCAGAGACAAAATTTAACTTTGCACTGTGGTTACCTGGTACTCACACCTTCTTGAACTCCAAGAGGTTCACTTGGTCAGACTTTTAACTGAGGACTTTGTGAACAACTTGTTTCCCTCTCCCACTCACCCTCAAACATAATCACCCCACCAGTCAAAAACACGGTTTTCTGGGGAACCAAATCACATTTTTCTTCCTGAACTTTATTAAAGGCCTGCAGCTTGCTACCAGAAAGGATGAAGCATAAGGCACAGGAAAGACATTTTAGGCCCTCTCACTTTCTCCTGCATTTCATGATAATGGACTTAATGAACACTCACATTTTCTTCAATAAAATACTCACAAACACATACTTCAATGTTTAGAGATGACTCCACAATTTCATCTTAAAATTCAGAGCAAGTTGGCAATGCTGTCTGGAGACAGTCTACCTCATATATTGATGAAGGAATATGTGATTTCATAAATTATTCTGGTTTTCATTTTCCTCCTCACAATTCCTGATAAGATTTGCCACATATTTAAGTGATATTTCTGAGATTTTTCTGGGATTGGTTTATATTTTTTCTAGGTTTCTTGTAGTCTCTGACTTATGCTGCCATTTTGTTCTCTGAGTAATTATTATTTTTTCTTTCTCCCGTCCCATTAGACTTGAAGGAAAGGCTCTGTTTCTCAATAAAAAGTTCTCACTGAAAAAAAATGTTTTGTTTTTTAAAAGTTTGGCTGTTCCCGAGGAGGCTTGTCAGCTCTTCAGAGTAAGACTGGACTTCTCTGTCTCTCTCACACTCTAGTGTATAATGCCAAATTCAAGCAGAATCTTAGACCTATTTCTGTGTTGCATGATGCAACAAGCAATGTCATTCTGTACAGCAACAAAGGGGAAATTAATCTCTTTCGATTTCCACCGCAGATCACTGAGTCATTACTTCTCTATTAGGTTTTCATGGTACTAAATAAATGCAATTTAAAGTCATTATATATAAAGTCCCTGAAAACATGTCAGTTGCCTATGTCATTTCTTACTGTAGTGGAAAAATCTCATAAGGCAACTGTACGAAAAGAACAGCTTAGACTGGAGGAAAAAAAAAAAAAAAAAAAAAAAAAAAAAAGGAAAGAGAAAGAAAACATCAGATTTCTTGAACCATTAGTTGCATGCTTAGCTTCTGAGTTTTCAGTGGCATTTCCATGTTTATGATCAAACAGGTGGTTTAATATATTGTGTAAGTCACTTCTGCTGCTGTTACAGAACCACAGAGCCACAGAAGGATGAGGCTGGATGGTTCAGGTACTCTGTAATTTCAACAGGTCCCTAACCTCATCTTAAACCAATACAATTATGTTGGATTTTTTTTGTTTGTTTCCTTGACAGATAAAGAGTAAGAGGTCTTAGCACAGGACACTCATCACTTGCTATATGTACCTGAGATTCAGCCATGCAGGATTTGATCACTGATCACTGAAATCCTTCCTAACCTCTATGGGACTTCCCTTTCACAAAATCTCCTGGTGTCCAGGAGTACTGCAGAACCAAGCTCCCCCTGTAATGGTAATTGCCCTTGTCACTACATACGACAATGTGATCTTGGTGTGTTACTGGTGCTGGCCTTCCTTAACCATAGGAAGCTGAACCTTAGCATCCACAGATTTTCAGCCAGGAGAAAGAACAATATTTCTACTGGGAGAAACTATAATCATATCTTACTGTTTGTTGTTGTTGCTTGTTTGTTTCCAAAACTCTCAATTTCTTTATGTGAGGTAAAATAAAAGGCTCATATTGACTTATTATTTTCATAGTAACTACTGAATTAAAAAAAAAAAAAAAAAAAAAAAAAAAAAAAGTGCATTAAATCTTTTGCTCTCTTGGAAGCAGATTAGGGAGACCTTGAACACATTGCTAACGCTCTAAGAAACTGTTTACCATTGATAAGAAGCCAAACACTCTCAGTTAGAAATACCTTTACCCAGACCAGTTTTTCCACTAAACGAGAAGTGATACACACCATTAGCTTTCATTTCAATTATTTGGCAAACTGAAAACTTCCTCTAAAAGCACTTGCTGAGGAAGATCCTGGCAGGAGACCTTCAGCACTGTATCCATACAGTGTCCCTAAAAAAGGAGTAACTGAAACTAACAGAGCTGGTGGATAGATCATACAATTCCTGTCCAAGACCATACTGTACCACTGTACTGCTCCATGTACCCAACACAGCATTATGTGCTGGCCATCAATGAAGTGACAAATCACTACAGGTCCTTCCACCACAAACCATCCAGTCTTTTGTAATCACAGATCTGGCTTCTATTCCCAGCTTTCTGGCCACATAATTACACCAAAGATCTGCAGCCAGATTTGAGATGCTGTGGGTTTTCAAGTCTCTTCAGAGCTGGCAGTCAGCTGCTCCTTCCTATAAAGGAACAATTGGTCAAACACAGAAGAGTTAATGTATGTCTGTGTTTGAACTTCAAGTACACCTGAAGCTTGAAGGCGTTCAGATCCAAAGCAATGACTTTATTTGCAAGTCAACTCTTAGCCTGGCATTTGTGAAGATCTGATTGATGGAATACTGTGTGCATATGCATCCACTTTTCGCTAGCTACAAGTTCTGACTTACTGACATCACTTTTCCATGCACTGCAACTGCAGACACAGGCATGAATTGTGTTGGCACCGGCCCAGACAGAAATAAAGGGGCTTTAATCCCTTCACCAACAAGTCACCCTCCTTCCACTGGGAGCCTTGGATCAAAATTTCTGATGGGAATCAAGGAAAGGGAAGTTCTGAATCCTTCCCTGTTCCTAAATTTTTAACACCCTTAGGCAAGGTATTGAAAGTGTCCTTCTCATCCATGTGGTATGCAAAAGCTGCATTACATTGCCACAGCTACTACCTTCTCTACCTCCTCAATGCTTTGCTGCCAGCTATACCCTGAAAACCAGGGCAAATTTGGCCCCAGCTATACAGTCCCAGCACAGTATTCACTAGGGGTGGGGATGGGGGAAGAGCTGAGGAGTTCTGGTTTTTCCATTTTTCCTGCACTTCTCATTGCAGCAAGAAAGATTATCAAGAGCTTTAATCACAACATCTTAAAACACACGAAGTTAGTACTTTCCCGTACTTCCAGACAATAGATTAGTGCAGCCTGGCTGCCAAACGTGATTAATAACTCTGCAAAGGCCTTTGAACTGTATGCACTATTTGCCAAAAATGGCAGAAATCAGAAGAGAGGAGGGTGCACTGCAATGACAGTTATTTCAGATCCAGATGACTGTCTATTTGTTTGTGTGATTAAAGAAAAAAAATTACATGAAGAAAACACTGTGACATAAGCTTTCCTCTAGTTCCCTCCTCCCCAGGCCCCATCACCCCTTCTTCTTTAAAGTGTTGCTTGGCATTCCTGAGATTAACTTCATGGCTATAAAATAAACACTTCCAAAAATAGTAAGAGGAAATGGTAATCTGCCAAAGTGGAGTTTGTTAGCTTATTTTCCAGAAACCAGAAGCTCTGCCTGCTTGAAACCCTTATTGCTCTGCACAGCAAGGCGCAAGAAGATAAATGACTTTCAGTATCAGCAAAGACCAAACACGCTGCTGTTCTGGTGCAGAGTCTCAGGCTTCAGTGTATGTGGAAAGCAAACAAGTAACACAGGGCTGGAGGGGCTGGGGCAAACCCCAGCACAGCTGGCAAACTCAAGCCTACCAAACCAAGTTCTGCTTGATGACAAGGCTGGCTGTTGCAAAACTAGTCCATTTTTCACTAGAAGCAGTCTCACAGCCACACGTTCCCATCAGCATCGACTTCATCAGAAACATCTCAAGAAGTAAACCCTCATTCCCTACCACATCTGACCATTTAAAGTAAGTAAGCACAATCCTAGCACTGCCTGTCACCCACAACATGAGTTTTTTAATGTCTAATTTGGGAAAAGGACTTGGAGTGTGATGCCAAACACTCTGTCCTCCAGGATATCCAGCAATGAGGCAGCCACCACTGTGGCAAATGTGAAGGGTGGTATTGAAGTATGGCGACACTCCTTGGGAGAAGTGCAGCTTGCTGACACCCACAGCCAGCTGCAGCAGCCACCATCCATCACACAATTCCTTCACTCAGAATAAAGGAAGTAAAAATAGATGGATAGATAGATAGATGGATAGATAGATAGAAGGAAAAGGAGAAGGGGAAGGGGAAAGAAAGAAAGAAAAAAAAGAAGTGCTACTTTAGGCTGTGATTTCTATATTGCCTTGTTTCTGTCTCAAAGCACACACAGCAGAGCTTCAGATAAGTTGGGATGATACTTGGTAAGTGTCAGATTCTTTGGGATGGGGGCTTACATTTTTGTCCAAAGTCTGAAATAAATAACTGTAGAATTACTTCTTTGTGGCATTTTGATACAGTAGAGAGGATCTGTTCTGCCAATAGAGCATCCCCATCTACTGTTGGAGAGTGGAAAGAGAGCACAAGGAAGCAATGCAACAGAAGACTCTGCCACCCAGCAGGATTGCCAGGAGCACATCTCAAATGTGCGGAAGAGCAAGTGCCAGTTACCAAGACACTGCTTCTCATCACTGCTGTGGCCTTCAATGGAACTCTATTACCTATCTAGGAAAAGGAGTTTTTAGATGTCCTTTAAAAAAAAAAGGAAAATTTTAGAAAACAAACTTCAATGTAAGCCAAGAAAAAAACATCTCTTTTCTAATCTTGCAAGCCTCAAATAATTGCCTAAGTAAATTTGAAGTCTATAAAGGGGAAAAGCAGATAGTGACATTTTAGCTGCTAAAATCCATTTAGATCTTTCACTGCTGTTGATGAAATAGCCAATAAACCTGCAATAGCCAATAAACTGTAGCCAGCTTTTTTTTTTTTTTTTTTTTTTTTTTTTTTACAGTACTTGTCAAATTTCAAGTATTTCTGGAAAAAACAAAACAACAACAAAAAAAAACTCTTATTTCTCATTTTCCAAAGGATTTCCAAAATGTATCTAAATTGAGATTAAAGATTTTAATCTTTTCAGGGTTCTGAAGTTTATTGAACTCACGTGCTTATCTTTGATCATCTCCTAATTGACAAGGAGAACAGAAAAAAAAGATCAGACTAACAACTGCACAGTAAGGCATGGATTTAGCAAGAGGCAATCACAAAGCTAAAATTAAGATATTAACAAGCCTGCCTGTCAAAGAAGATGTGGAATGATTCCAGACTAAAGCCTTCAACACAGCTCTCTAATTACAGATTACTCTTCATAGAGGAATGATGAAAACAATCTTGATAAAGTTACCCATTCATCAGTTACTGTCATTTTCCCATAATAATAATTCTGCTTATAACATAGAAAGCAAGAACTCAAGATCTATCACTGGTACAGAAATGAACAGCTCCATAAACTCAAGGGATGTATTCTGAGAAAGCAAGCTATTCATCACTTTTCTATAACCCTTTGTGTGTGTGTGTGTGTGTGTGTGTGTGTGTGTGTGTGTGTGTGAAGTAGAAGTGGGCTAAAAATTAATGAGACGAGACTACTCCCATGCTGCAGAAGTTAAGCACCCACTTTAAACAGCTTCCAAAAAAGAAACGGAATTACTTGCACACTTGAAAAAACTTGCTGAATTCAGGATTTTGATGCTGAGGGATAGCTGAAAGCAACCCCAGAAGATGCCATATTTTTATGATTGATTTAATTCAGAAAAGAATCTTTTCGTCTTTAAAGTGATCCGCTTTAGTACTAGGCTTGCAATAGCTGTGCATGTGTACACAGCCACAGCTTGCAAAGGAATGAGGAGAAATCCAAGCACTAGTTTTACTGTACAAGTACCACTTAACTTGTTCCAAGCCTATGTTTGGAGGTTTGTGTTTGGAAAGTATTAACATTTTCTTTCTCCTGTTTTATCATGCACTCATGCATTCCCCTTTGGAAAAATAAATAAATAAATAAAATAAAAATAAAATAAAATAAAATAAAATAAAATAAAATAAAATAAAATAAAATAAAATAAAATAAAATAAAATAAAATAAAATAAAAAAGAGGAAAAAAAGGAGAAAACAAACAAACAAACAAACAAAAAAACAGACCTACATGCAGTTATCTCGAGGCCAGAAGATGACAGAGACACGTGGGCCATATTTTTCACTCATTGCTCCTCTCTCTCAAGGATGGAGGGCTTAACTCTCTCCAGGTGATCAAGGAACTAGGTTGTCACTCCTATAGTAAAACAGAAAACAATTGGCATCTCCTTCTATGTGTAAAATGGGGAAATAAATAACTTTCTGCTCTCCTGAGCAAGAGCATTGCTTACCAGTTTGTCTTTGGAGTAGGACAAACAGGAGACCACGTACCCACAGTGGACTCAGACCTCTTTCCTCCTGAATTATTAGTAAGTGTCCAATGGAGGACTACAAGATGCTGAAGGGACTTGAACACTTTTCCTATGGGGAAAGGCTGAGACATCTGGGACTGGTCAGCCAGGAGAAGAGGAGGCTTGGGGGGATCTTATCCATGTCTGAAAGGAGGATACAAAAAGCTGTGCTCTTATCAGTGGTGCCCAGTGCCAGGACGAGAGGCAATGGGCACAAACTGGAACACAAGAGGTTCCATCTAGCCATCAGGAAGCAAGTAGTTACTGTGTGTGTGACAGAGCACTGGCACAGCTTGTCCAGAGAGGCTGTGGAGTCTCCTCCGTAGAGATCTTCAAAAGCCATGTGGGCATGGGCCTGGACAACCTGCTCTGGGTGGCCCTGCTTGAGAAGCGGCTTGGGCCAGAAAACCTGCAGAGGTCCCTGCTAACCTGAACCATTCTGTAATTCTGTGAACTCAGGGATCCAGTGAAGGGGAGACGAATCCCTGCACATGCTTCAGGGGTCATCCTATGCCAGGGATCAATCCTACTCTCCCTCAGAGGGCAGTAACACCTCTGTTGCACACCACTTCAGGCAAGTATCACGCACTGGGCAGAAGTCTCCCACAGCAAACGTCTCACACATTTCTCCTAGTCTGGTAACTTATTGACCGGTAACTCTGGACCATGGGAACACATCACAAACTCCCACGTTCCCAGGTGGCCACCTAGAAAGCCAAAAGGCCCACCTCTGCTCCTCAGAGACCTCAAGAGAGTCTTTTCAGATTTCTGTTCTGTAGCATACTTTAAACAGCCACAAGGGCTACACTGCTCTCCACACAGACTTTACTAGACCTTGTAGTAGAAAGAAATTGCATAAAATGAAGGATACAGCTTCAGAAACTGCTTATGCAGTGACTGTCCCAGTGAAATCAATTAGTAAAATTAAACACATGAATAAATGCTTGCAGAATTTAGGCCTAAAAGAGAGCAAGTACCCTCATACCCTGGGAGATGCATATCCAGCAAAGGATATTTTAGTTTTGACTCAAAATACATTTCAATAAACTTTCCAAATCCATATAAACATTCTTAAAAGACCATATCCATTTTCTGCTTGAAGGATATAAAAGGAACAAAATAGAATTGAAAATGATTAGTGTACCTTTATGCCTTAAAAGTGATTGTTAAGGGCATCCAAAGAGTTGAGAAAATATTAAGCTGTAAGTTTTATTAAACCCTGAGGGAAAGTCAGGAGACCAGGAGAGACCAAAACAATAGCACTGAGGCAATGACAAATTCTGGGAAATACAGGCACTGGAAATCCAAATGAGCAAGTGTTAGGTTAAAATAATCTCTCTCCACTGCCATATCATGAGGGTTGGAGTAAGAGTGCTGGGGATTTCCAAGGTTTCCTGAAAACTGAAGTCTTTTTGTCCACAAATGGTGAAACATCAGAAGCATTTCACTCAAAAAAAGGAAAGGGAAAAGCGAAGACCCTGAATCTATAATGGAGCAAAATTCCCAAGTGATGATAATATATGCCCCAGAAGGAGGGTTTCAAAACCATGGAGCAAGCTTAGACTAATATAACTTTGACAAACAGACAATACTAGTTCAGTGAGATACAAACCACGGTGGAAGTGGGGACAGAAAATGGTCCTAGGCATAAGGCTGCACACAGGGATATTACGAAGGACAGCATTTACACCAGGTATCAGATGTTTCTAGCTCCATGGGAGGTGCCTTACACAGCAAAGAAGCCTCAGCAAGGAGTTGCCTTGTGCACTTATGAACTCCACAGAAAACAAAGTCATCACTCTCAAATGTTAACCACTATCAGGTGTGTTTGCTTTGTGCGAGCAAACTGGTAAAGCAGAAAGGAGACACTGTTCTTTGAAGAAAAATACCATACAGACTGCTTAAAACATAAGATATCAGCAAAGAACTCAGAGCAGGTGGGATGCAATTACCTCCAAATAACAGGAGAAAACTGCACACAGGCAGATGACGATCTCCTTACTGCAGCAGTTTAGCAGATTGCTTAACCAAGAGTGCTTTTTCAATAACTTTGTCCATTAATCCAAACCACAAACACTTCCCAAATCTAAACAGTTTTACTAATGAATAATTAATTAATTTTCATCACATTCTGAATATTCTTAGGGGGATTCTTAATAAATCTTTAATTTATTAGATACACACTGTATTTCTTGATGAGGAACTCAGTCTCCTAAGGAGGAAGAAAAACAAAAAACAAAACAAATAAACAAACAACAACAACAACAACAAAAAACAGTCCTATTCTCCTTAAGCCTCATTCAGATTATTCTCCGTAAGCCTCATTCAGATCATGGACCTCCCCCATCCAAGGCCACCCTCATCCCAACTAACTCCCATATGAAGTTTAGCTTGGAGAACAGGTAACAGAGCTTGCTTCACTCCAGCAGCAGCCTTCTTTGGTAAAATCTACCATTTTGATGCAAACGATTTCCTCATGTGCAAGGATCCTTTAATACATAACAAATTCTTGCCCTATCTCCTAAAAGGTAGGAATGAGAGTCAGAGCAATTACAAGCATGGATGTGTCAGTGTGATTTAAGTCACCATTAATAACAGTCCTCATGCTTGTCTTCTTGCGCACTTTCACATTGCTTGAAGTATGCTTGTCCCCTGAAGAGCAGAGCTGCCACAACAAAAGGTCCACACATGACAATAATGGCCAAAATGGAGCATATTTTTTTTTTCCCAATAAGAATATTTTTAGGAATGAGAGAAAACTGGACCAAAACTAGAGGATTATTTCTTCCAGAATCCTGGTGTTACTAATGGCAAGTACCAGCTGGTTCAATAGTCGATGCAACAGTGCTAAAGTCTTAGAATAACCAAAGAAGGAAAGAAGGAAGGAAAGATGGAAAGAAAGACAGAAGGAAAGACTTGATATATAAACAAGTTCTATTATATTTTTGCCCTATCCACAGTAATTCTGGTGGTCTCTACAAATGATGTAGCTGTCCAGCATGACTCAGAAAAAGATTAAGACATTATCGTCTGCATCCAGGAATATGTGGAGTTTGATATATTAGGTGTGCTGTGTAATATAGCCAATGTTCTCAATAACTACAGTATTGTGTCAAACATGATTTCTCTGTAGGTAATGAAAGCCTTGAAAACCAACAGCTTCAGCAGCAGCAGCATAAGATTATTATTCTAAACTACCAGAAAGAAAAGGCTTTCAATTGTTATGGATTCTGCAGAGTGATTCACCTTTAGGGAGCTCTGATGGGCACACTAAAATTCACAAATGACACAACCTGTGGCATTACAAACATTAATATTTATTGCTGCAAGAGAGGTAGCAACACTCATATTTAACATAACAATGGTGACTGCTATGACCTCTAACAATTTCCACTGACATTAATGGAAACTGGGGCATTCTTCCCCACATAGAGACAGGACCCACACAGATCTTGCCATTATTTTCAGGGGAAAATACTTTTATCAGCTATGCGGTAGATGATGGGGAATGGAAGTTAGAACAGGACATAGACAGGTTCCCCACTCATGTTGATGTTAAGTATTCTAATATTAATCTCTACAAACTGAACTTTGAAAGACAGGCAGATTGTGGCTTAAGCTGTGTAACTGCAAGTAAGTGGGGGATAGATAACACTCTTCCCTTTCAACTTGAAATATCTTTTCAAGCAAGCAGGAGAGCTGGAGGAGCGGGGCAGGCTTTGTAAAGCTTTCCAGTCCCCACTGAGACAGACAATGGCAGAAACCATCTGGGGACATGGCATTTAAGCATGTCTCTTAAGCATGTCATGCTTCATTTTGGTCCTTGTAACCTGGGCTCATGGCAAAAGCATAGTCAGACCCCCACTCTCTGAAGAGCTGGCACTGACATCAGTGTGGAAAAAAATGTAATACAAACCAGAGCAAGTACTGATGGCAGTGATGCAGATCATTATTATCAGCTGTGGTTCCCAAAGCACACGTGTGCCAGTCCTGTCAGGCTGAGAAACACATACCTGAACCTGCCTTAGGGCAGGGTAAGCCCAGCCCCTTCCAGTCCAGTTTCCTCCAATTTGCGAGAAGCTCTGTAGCACATAAGCAAAAGCAAAACAACTAAAAGATGCCAGCAAGGCCAAAGACAGTAACTGTTCCAATGCTTTTACTCCCCTTCTCTCTCCAGATAAAGACAGTGTTAATCTGCAAGCCAAAGCAACACCTATTTCTTGCTTCTTGATACAGACCCTCAACTACTGCTTTCTTGGTAAGAGTGCCAGTTCTGGTGTAGCTTAATGAAAGAAGTTACCCAGAAAGGGACGTGGACTCCTGTCAGCCTCATTACTTTTTTATTTCACATGGCATTCAGTAGCCTTTAGGAGAGTGAATGTACAATGCTTAGTAGCACAGGTTCAGGATACATGGTTTATTTAGTATATTTTCACTGAAGCATCAAAAATAAGCATAGCATCACCTCATCTAATTAATGTTTTTTCTCTTGCCTGATAAGATCTTCCTTTTCTCGAGTATTGCTCCTGAACAGAGAAGGGACCACTTCAATGCTCTTTTTTCTTTTTTTTCCCCTTATATATATGTTTCTTTTCCAAGACCATAAATCATTTCCAGTAAGGTTTTTAGGCATCTGTAGGCATTTTTCAATATAACTATGATTGGTCCAACTTGTACTACTCAGAGGTTTCAAAGCAAAATTCCATTTCTAGAAAAAGCCATGCATTTGAAGACACACTAACATCAACCTGACAGTAGTAGTTATTCCTTAAATCCATTGGGGATGATGTCACAACATCAGCTGAGAAACTGACTCACTTCTCTTACAAACCTGACCTCAGAAACAAACTGTTTTTCCACTTCTTCCATTCAGATATCTTAACACATACTTTAAATCTGTGTTTACTCCAAGTGAGGTATGTTCAGTGTACCACACCATAGCTCAAACATGCAGCTGAAAGTCCATTTTCAACTGCCAAAACATACTAGCAGCTGTTAGGGGGTGATGTTTAGAACATCCAATATTCTTTCACAGCAAGCTCCCCTGGATAAACTACATCCCTCCAAATCCACATCTGCAGTAGGCAAATCCTCATTGCCTCTTTGCCAGGTAGCACTGCACTACGTTGCTTTGTATCTAAATATAGGACTCATTTTTCCTTCACTAGCAGCTTCTAAGAATCAGTTTCTCATCACTGGTTAAACTCATTTCTTTAAGGGACTTATGGTCGCCATCTTTTTTTAGTCACCGTCACTCCCTGCCCCTGCTCCACATAGGGTCCCTCCCACAGGATGCCATCCTTCACGAACTGATCTTGCGGGGGCTGCCCACAGACAGCATCTCTTCAAGAACTGCTCCCACATGGCTTTGTACCATGGGGTCCATCCCCCAGGAGCAAACTGCTCCAGTACAGGTCCCCCACGGGTGGGCGGCAGCTCCCCCCAGACCCCCTGCTCCTGTGTGGGCTCCTCTCCACAGGATGCAGCTCTGGCCCAGGGCCTGCTCCTGCAGTTTTCCACCCAAGATGGCTTTATCCCATAAGCAATCTCCTATTTCCTGCCATTCTTCTGGGCTAAATATTAGAGGAATTTCCTTCATAAAACCCTCCTTCTGAGCCCAATGCACCAAGTCTCTTATCTTCTTTATATTACAGGATGCCCCTCTCTTAGAGAGGATACTAGATAGAAGCTGAATAGCTGCTTCCTCCTCCATGCTTCCTTCTCTTAGAGAGGATACTAGATGGAAGCTGGCTGGATGGCCACTGCCCCTCCAGACTTCCCTGGATGAGCAGTAGGGTCGTGATTCCCACTCCCCGCTACTGTGAGCCACTTGCCTCACAGTGTTACTTCGTCCCCTGTCTTCACCGACTCCTCCAGTCTCCTGCAGAAGTATTGAGGTCCAGCTCTATCATCAATGTCCCACGGTCCTGACGTCCCGATGTGTCCCTGTTCGGGCGCCAATTGTAGTCAGCTAGATAACTGAAGTCATGACATACACCAATATGGTTAAATCATACTTCATTTATTACCTGGATAGCCTGATTCTTATAGCAATCTAGCAGGGGCGTATAGTGCCCAGCGCACAGTTATTGGCAGAAAGCAAACAATTGCAAAAACCACCCCTTGTGGTTATCAGTCCCGTAAAACATCCTGGAGACAGTGTCCTTTGAACTTGCAACATCGTGCTAGTTTCTCAGGCTGGCTGTAGAAGGATAGTTCATCATTATAGCAACTCCTCGTAGTCTTCCTGGCAGCTTGGTTTGCTCAGCTGAAGCAAGTCACGGCCTCCTTGCTATTTCAAAAAATCCTCAACACACAGAGGCGCAAACAACATTGGTTATTGGCTTGGTTCTGTCCAGTGATGGGTCACTTTAGAGACAGCTGAAACTGGCCCTTATCTAACATGGGGAAGCTCCTGGATTCTTCTCACAGAAGCCACCCTGCAGCACCCTGCTATCAAAACCTTGCCAAGTAACCAAGGGCCCCAAAGCATCCACCATCAGAGGGTTGGCCCCTGCCCTGCCACCATGCTGTTGTGCCACACCCCAGTGTCCCCTTCCTCGTGGCAGTCAGCCCTGGCAATTTCCACCCCTAAGACCATACAGGGACAGTCATCATCACAAGCCAATACATGCCATTATTAAGGCAGACTCTTAAGACATGTAGTTGTATCAACAGGTAACACCGTCATTTTGAGTATTCGTACACATGCAAACATACATAGCAGACACAGTTGCTTTTAGTGCTCCCTTCTCCCATTTTCTAGATTCTGCTTAGTATTTTGAGATTTCCATTCACTAATCACTTTTTTTTTTTTTTTTTTTTGCAAAGTAGAACTCCCTCAGCTGGTTTTCACTAGCTCAGTTTCACAGATTTATTGTCCTGTTCCAACAAATGAAATTGTTCATGTGCTGTATTAAGAACCATATGCAGGTACAACTTCTGGACAGATTTTTCCTGTTGTCAATGTCAAGCAATAAGTACATGTGAATGGTGGTGAATCAACCTGAAAACCTTTTTGAGAAGTTACATGTTGAACCAACAAAAGCATTTTCCGTGTATGTGCTCCTCTCTATGGCACTTGAAGCTATATCTTCACTGTAATCTGCAAAAGAAAATGGGGGTAAATTTTGCAGGAGTAAGGAGAAAAAGAAAACTTTTTAAATATGGAGGTGCTGAGTAAATTGGTAGGGCAGACTTTCTGGGCAAGCTTCACATGGAGACTGCCTTACAAACAGACATTAACTGCCGTTATATAACTGTCCTTCTTTTCATACTACATATTTGCCTGGCCTTTGTTTTTTCATTCACAAATCTTTTTCTCAGTTCTGGTGTGTGCTGTTGCTGTCTGACATGTTAATTTTACGCCTATTGCACAATAACATGTAAACTTTGGAAAAAACTTCAAAGAAAGGTTGAATAATCCAAGTAAATGATACATGCCTAATACTTGCGCAAAGTCTTAAGAGAGCCTGTGAAGAACACTAGCTGCCAGCAGGTCTCTTTAAATTTGACCCTACCTCAAAGATGTAGGAATTAAGAACATATTAAATTAAAGAAGGTGTGATAATCAAATACACATCTTTTACAAACCAATTTCTCAATGTTTTGCGTTACCTGCCTTCCCTGTGTTAAGAATGAAAAGGATGCAAAATTACAATAAAGCAGTATGACTCCACAGGCACACCCATAAAATTCAAGTTTGAAATAATTCAAAAGTCTCAGTCCTGTTTCTAAGCATTACCACCATACCTAGAAGCCGTGCTGTCATTAGGTGGACTTTTCATCAGATAGCAGTATTGGCTTGTTTACTTTTGGGCAGATATGAACTAATCAATATAGCTATTAGGTAAATTCCATAACAACAAAGTCTTTTCAACAAAGTGTTTTCTTAAATATCAGATTCAGGTTTTGTTTCATTATCAGTTCCTGGAAAATTAAGAACACAGACTGTTTTTTTCTGCACTGGTATGTTATTATTTTACTTTCATTGGAGACTGAGAAAATACTCATTTGGTTGTATCTCCAGGAATACTTGATTAACTACCTTTCTCTTCCTCCAACAAGATTAGTTCAGTTCTTGCTGAGAACATAATGAAAGTTTAATTAACTGGAACACCAGACAAGGCCTCATCAACCTCAAACTTTTCACTTTCTGTTTTTTCTTTAGGTAATAAGATTTATTGTGCTCTCTCTTCTATACACACTTCCACTCTTGCAGACTTGTCGTTTTCAACACTTTCCACTTGAAATTCTATTTTGAGAGCTGCTCTAGCACTTTTCACATCCATTTTCAGTCCTGAAATTTTTACCTTTGGATCTTTCAGCTTAGCTGCAACAGAGGCTTCATTTTCTAATCCCTGCTACAGATCAGAAGGCTGGAGCACCTCTCCTGTGAAGAAAGGCTCAGAGATCTGGGGATGTTAAGCCTGGAGAAGAGAAGACTCCAGGAAGACTTCATTGCAGCCTTTCAATACTTAGTCTTATAAAAAGAATGGAGAAAGACTCTTTACTTGGGTAAACAATGATAGGACAAGGGGGAATGATCTTGAACTAAGAGAGGATAGATTTAGATTAGACATTAGGAATAAATTCTTCACTGTAAGGGTAGTGAGGAACAGGCTGCCCAGAGAAGTTGTGTATGCCCCATCCCTGGAGGTGTTCAAGTTGGATGGGGCCTTGGACAACCTGATCTAGTAGGTGGCGTCCCTGCCTAAGGCAGGGGGGTTGGAACTAGTTGATCTTTAAGGTCCCTTCCAACCTAAGCCATTCTATGATTCTATGATCATTCACACCTAGATCTTTTGAATTGGCGTCCTTGCCCATCTTCCATAATTTTCAACTCACCTATAATTTTTCCTGTTTAATTGCTTGCTCTTTACTTTGAATGTCTATGTCTTGCTTTGGAAGACTAAAGTCTATTTTTTAATGCTTTCCACACCCAGTATTCTCATCTGATGATGGTTGAAACTCTACTCCTGAAGTCTCTAACTTAGTGGTGCTTTCTACTTTGTGGACATCTGTAACCTACGATTTGACTCTGTGCTCTTGAGGAGTCCAAACAAGTGCAGGGGCCTTATTTGGTAAGCTGTTGTCTGTCAGTTAAGTGCTTTAAAAAAGCACTTATTTCTGTTTTAGGCAATGCTGCTGAAGACTCTATATATTCTGAAATATGCATATTTATCCTTCAGCAACATGTTTAAGTCTACACAGGTTTCATGCCTGGAAAAATTCACTCTACTCCCTGTTCTCTCTGCAGATAATAAAATATCTCCTCCTAAATTTGGCAAGCTAATGTCAGAACTCTTAACACTGTCCTAACTTTGGAACCCCTCCGTTCCAATTTCAGTTAAAGTGAATTTCAGTGAAAATGAAATTTCAGAAACACAGGTTGCAGTCTCCCAAAACACATTTGAGACATTATATATCATTTTAACTTAGGACATTGTCATCCAACCCAAATGAATTGGGCTTTAACAAATTTTATAATCTGAATGGACACTTAGCTTTAATTGAAGCCTTGGTATATAAGTTTACCATGAGCTGTTTGCTTTAAAATCAAATTAAGGATAAAACATTGAATAAATATTCTGGAGGTATTGTTAGGAGAAACTAGTACCTCTTGTAAGCAAGGGTGACAAGAACTGTTACAGATATGGGTCCGTACCACAGGGTCCATCCCTCTGGAGCAAACTGCTCCAACCTGGGTCGCCGAGTGGCAGCAGCTCCTGCCGGGTCACCTGCTCCTGCGTGGTCTCCTCTCCACGGCCTACAGGTCCGGCCCGGAATCTGCTCCGGCAGGGGTCTTCCACAGGCCACAGTCTCCGTCAGAGCAGGTCCACCTGCTCCACTGTGGTCTCCTCCACGGGCTGCAGGGTGGAACCCTGCTCCACCGTGGTACTCCATGGGCTGCAGGGGGACATTCTGCTTCACCATGGTCCTCACCACGGGCCGCAGGGGACTTCTGCTCCGGCACCTGGAGCACCTCTCCCCCTCCTTCTACACTGACCTTGGCGCCTGCAAGGCTGTTGTTCCTCACTGTTCTCACTCTCCCAGCGGCTGTGTGGCACAGCGGTTTTATCTTCCCTGACTTAAATATGCTCTCAGAGAGGTGCAAACAACATCACTTACTGGCTCAGCTCTGGTCAGCACTGGGGCCCTTACCAAATATGGGGCAGCTTCTAGAACCTTCTCACAGAAGCCACCCCTATGCCCCCCCTGCTACCAAAACCTTGCCACGTAAACCCACTGTAGGGACCAAGGGCGGGGTGCCTGTGACATCAGGGCTCAGGTGACATCAGAGGGGATGTGTCGCAGTAGGGGGCTGCTTTTAGGGCAGCCGCAGGCAGCGCTGCTGCAGTCTGGCCTGAACTTCGTGGAATCAGCCTGGGTGCTCATGCCTCAGTCGCGGTTTT